>JAMJFZ010003875.1:27772500-28097500 GCA_026225945.1 Cricetomys ansorgei | reverse complement strand
GACATATATTCATCTATGTGATAAGCAGTCGCACTTCAAACTAGAAAATCTGTCTTCTAGGCTTCCTTCTGCCACTTCACCAGCTGTGAGAGCCTGATGAGTCATGTGACCTCTTATCAAAGAAATGGACCAGTGGGGCTGTGGGCGCACACCTTTAATCTCAGTAGTCAGGAAGGCAAAGACAGGTGGATTTCCTAGTTTGAGGCCAGCCTTGTCTACAGTGAGTACCAGAACACAGAGAAACCCTGTTTCAGAAGAAGAAGAAAAGGAGGAGGAGGAAGAAGAAGAGGAGGAGGAGGAGGAGGAGGAGGAGGTGGAGAAAAGTGGAGGAGGAAGAAAAGAAAAGAAAGAAATGGACAAAATAAATTCAAAATAATCTTCCAGTTCCAAATGATACAGGAGAGACCATGTTACCAAGGGGTTAAGGGGACAGGGTGATAGGACAGGATGTGTGATAGCCTCCTCTGGCTTCTGTGCACATACATTAGTGCATGCACCTTCACACATACTTGCACATATAGCACACGCATGCTCTACAGTCACACATGCACGCACACATATACACAGATTAAAGTGAATAAGTAAATGTCTATGAGTATTTTGTCGGATAATCAGGAGATTAGGCCCTCTTAATTGGAACTAAGAGGTAGCAACGCCTATAGATGGGCTGACCAAGTATCTAAAGTGGGCAAGACAGGACAGCCAGAGGTCAGGAGTAAGTGGGCACAAGAAGTTCAGGGGAATCAGCCCTCAGCAAATGCTTCTTGAATACCTCTTGTATTCAAGTGACGCCAGTCACTAAACTCAGAAAAGAGGAAAGAACAGCATAATTCATATTCTCTCTCTCTCTCTGCATATATAATATATATGTAAATACACACACACACACATTAACTAGCATTAATGTGTTCAAGACCATTATGACAAAACGTGTTTCTATGGTTACCTTCCCTCATCTCCCTCACCCTTCTGCTATTCCTGCTCACCCTGTAGCTCCCCAAAGATACTTTTCCTCTTTCCTGTTCCATGCATCCTGTTGCCCAGGCCTCCTGCCTCAGTCAAGGTTTCTACTGCTGTGACAAAACACCATGACCAAAACCACCTTGAGGAGGAGAGAGTTTATTTCAGTCTGCAGCTCTCAGCTCACACTGCATCCTTGAGGGAAGTCAGGGCAGAACTCAAGAGAAGAACCTGGATGCAGCAACTCACACGGACACCATGAAGGAGTACTGCTTTGATGCAGATGCCATGGAGAAGTGCTGCTTACTGGCTTGCTCTCCATGACTTGCTCAGTTTGCACCACCCACAGTGAGCTGGGCCCTCACAATCAATCATCAATCAAGAAAATGCCCCACAGGCTTGCTGACAGGCTGATCTTATGGGCGTTTTCTCAACTGAGTTCTCTCCTCTCAGATGACTCTAGCTTGTGTGAAGTTAATAAAAAAAAAAAAAAAAGCCAGTAACCCCATCCTTTCTTATCACCCAATGCTGTCCTCTGTTGGCCTCCTGGACTTATGGACTACCTATGTATATATGTGTTTACATATATACACACATACATTATTGACTAGGATCCACATATAAGGGAGAACATGTGTTGTTTGTCTTTCTAACTTAATGTTATACTTTCAAGATTCACCCATTTTCCTGTAGATTTAATTTTTCTGTACCATTGAGTAATGTTCCACTGTGTATATTTACCACATTTAATGGATCTATTCATCCACTGATGGCTGTCTAGTCTGGGTTCATCTCCTTGCTGTTGTGAATATAGCAGCAATGAGCAAGTGTTTATATGGAGAAAAAAATCTCCTAAATTGGAACATTAAGTCATGCTTAGTGAGGGAAAATAACTCTGGACTTGTATGAACAATAAAGACTTTGGAGTAAAGGCAAGGAAAAGAGAGGGAGTGCTTAGGAAGGAGCTACACAGAGAGAGGTAGATTCCTGGTACAGCGAAAGGAAAGAGTGGTGTTCCAACATCAGGTGTGGGAGTACCATCTCACTGATGGTACACCTGAGTACTGAAGTCCGGGACCTCCTGTATCCACCCTCACACACACACCGGAAAGGCTGCCTGAGTCCTAAGGCTGGTGGCATATTATGTGATGATTTCCCTGGGCCAAGAGGGTGCTGTTGCCTCTGGGCTTTGAAGAACAGAGATGGAGTCTCACGGGAGGGTGAAGCCTGATCAGCATTGCACAGGGTTGCTAGTGTGGGTGGGTGGGGAGGCATTCCCACCCAGTGGGAGAAGCTTCACATTTTGAGTTTGTATGTTGTCGTTGTTTGGGGTTCTTATACAGCCTGCCCATGGAATACATCCTATAAGCATATTCCCACCTAGGGAAGCTTCCGCTTCGAGCTCCTGACTGTGGTTTCTCCTTCAGTCATGTGAATAAGTTTTCAGATTTCTCTAGAAAACCCAAGGGGAAGTTATCAGGAGGCCAGGTCTTAAGCTGCTGAGGACACAGGTATTCCTCTACACTGTAATTCACAGGGGAGCCCCTCTGTGTCCAAAAGAGGAAGTGGGTGCTGCTCTCACTTCTGAGACATTTCAGAGGAATTCTGCTGAGAGACAAATAGGGAGAAGATGAAAAAGAGAAAGGCCAGACTTTCTCTTCTTCTCTCTCAAAGGAGCAGAGACCCTTTATTGCGACACAGCCTTACTCCTCACTCAAGTAACAGAATAAGCGTCTTCAGAGCTAGGGCGGGCCTGGATGTGGGCTTTGCATGAGCATTTACCGCAGACTGAAATCCTCTCCAGCCTGGCCTTTTAGCATGTAGGCTTGTCATGAAGAGAATCACAAACCAGGGCTCACGGGATAGAAGTGTATGTGCAAGTCCAAGACTGCTATAGCTCAGCCTTCTCAGAGAGGGAAGGTGAACTTGCTCACACCGTTAGTGCTTGCTGGCAGCAGCTATGATGCTTGGCTCAGAGAGCAACGCCACCTAATCCCTATCTCCACTGCTATATAGTATGCATCCTGAGTATAATCCTTGGTGTCCAAGTTTCCCCTAGAATAAGGACTGTAATGATTTTGGATGCCAGCCCATTCTAGTGACCTCATCTCAGCCAATTAAATCCATAGCACCCAAATTTCCAGATAAGGTTTCATTCTGAGGTGCTAGAGATTGGTCTTGGATGGGTGGATTTGGTAGGTGTCAAAGTTTTTGTAAACTGGACACAAACCTAGACATATCTGGGAAGAATATACAACAATTCAGGGACTGCCTCCATCCCATTGGCCTGTGGAGTCTGTCTGTGGGGAACTGTCTTGACTGATACTTGATGGGGGACGGCCCAGCCCACTGTGGGCAGTACTATACCCTCTGGTTCTGAGTTATTTAAGGTATCTGAGCAAGCCAGTAAGCAGCATTCCTCCCCTGAAGCCTCTGCTTCAGTTTCTCTCTCCAGGTTCCTGCCTCGGCTTCCCTTGATGGTGGACTATAATCTACAAGCCAAGCAGACCGTTTCCTCTCCAAGTTGCTTTTTGTCAATGTTTTACCACAGTAACAGAAAGAAAGAAAGAAAGAGTAGTAGGACACACTTCCCACAACGACCTTCTTCCTACCTAGGTTGAGAATCCACGGGGTCTCTCACAGACCCAGCCTTGGCTATGCTCTGAGCACCACCCCCACACCGCAGACGCAGGATGGCTCACATCGAGGCAGAGCCCAGTGAGAGCTAAGGACACCAGAATCCCACTTCACTGCGGACGTCCAGATTAGGGCAAGGTTCTTTATTATGTTTTAAATTTAAAATTTTTCCTTTTCTTTCTTTTTCTTTTTTTTTTTTAATGTGTGTAGGTGTTTGGCCTGCATGTACGTCTGTGTACCGCATGCATCCCTGGTACCTGCAGAGGCCAGAAGATGCCATTGGCCCCCTGAAACTGGAGTTACAGGTGGTTGTGAGGAATTGTACCTGGGTCCACTGGAACAGCAGCCAGTGCTCTTAACTGCTAAGTCGTTCCTCCAGCCCCTAAGGCAACATCCTTAAAGAGAGTAGGTGGCGCCAGCTGATGAAGATGGGTGACTGTGATGTACAGCCAGGAATGGGGACCCTGTGCCACCCAGCCTCACCTGGCAGGTGTCTGGTCAGAGGCAATATTCTCTGAAGCATCTGTCTTCCTCTTCCATTAGACAGTGAGAACTATGTTCTCCCTACCCTGCCTACCTAGGGTCAAGAGAAACTCGAATGCAATGGGATAAAAACAGCTTTGGAAAGACTCACACACCACAGCAACATGGGGCAATATCCGTAGACCACCGCGCCACCCTCCCGGGAAGCACTGGCAGACTCTCTCCTCTCCATGTTGTATCTTGGGTGTCTGCTGGAGGGATAGGGCCTGATCTGTTTAAAAAGCTGGAGCATCTCAGGCTGACTTTGCATGCAGGGGTCACTTGGTCAGCTTGATTTTCTTCTCTTGCCTGCCAGTTGCTCAAAGGAAAAGCCAAAATCTTCCTGGAGTTTCGTTCCAGCAGCCCTGCTTGGCCCCTGTGGTGAACCTGGAGCATCCAGCTTCTGAGACTGGGTTCTGGCCAGGTGAACCAGCCAGAGGGAGCTGGGGAGGGTTCCAGGCACGCACCTGTGACTCAGGTTGCCGTGGCTCTTTCCTGGCTGGTGCTTTCCAAGTGTTTCCATCCTGCAAGATTGACAGCTCACTCTTGGTTGGGATCAGAGTGTAGGAAGTGGTCTTTTCAAGCTTCCTGTGCAACTCAGCCTGCCAAAAGCCCCGCCACTGGCTGCCTTATTTACCCTGGCCACCAGGCCCCTCTCTGCACCCTAAAAAAAACAGATTACTGTCCGGAGAAAAGTCCATGCGTGTTTCCTTTCTGGAGGCTGACCAAGTTCTGAAAGAAAGGCTTCCTGCAGTCCATTACACCATTTTGGTTTGCTTTATCTGTCTCCACCTGCAGATCAGGGAAGAAGCCTGCAGCCCAAGGCCAGGCCAGCAGATGACTACAGGGAGAGCGAAGCTAGTGGGCGTGAGCTTTCCACAAACACCGCTGCCTGGTTCTCTTTAGCCAGGCATTGTGCACCGAGGCCCAAGCCCAAATCTGAATAGGATCCTGTGTAACTTGATCTGTTTTCTTTCTTTCCTGTATTCCTGTGAGCCAAATTTAACTTTGCTCCAATCTGTGGCCTGTACATATAATGTTCTGTGGGAGGGTGGCGGGCGGACTAGAGAGGTGGGGGAGGGTGTGTATCTTTGTGGTTTTCTTTTTCCCATCTTCCCCTTTTTTACATTTTTTTTTTTTTTGCTTTTGCTTGCCTGCATTGCTCACCCACTGTTCACCCTTTGCCATCTATAACTTAATATGACTGTCTTGCCTGCAGCTATTAACCCTTTAAAGGAAGCTAGTGCTTTTTGTGTCTCTCATAAGCAAATCACAAAGTTTCCCCACCCCCCACTCCCGATGCCCTGTTTAGAAGCCTTGGCGCTGTTAGAGTTAACAGTTGGCCTCTGGGAAACATGAACTTCCCTAGAAGTGCTTGTGCAGCGATTAGTAGGGCCCCACTCAGATATGTAAAAATAGCCCCTTGCTTGCAGACAGGCAGTCAAGGAACTCGGTCCCAGGAGTCACCTGACCAGTGACGGGTGCCTCCTTTGCGAAAGGCTTGTGTTCTAAACTTCCCAGCAATACTACCAAAATCAATGTAGGAAGGTTCCCAGAGCAGACAGGAATCCAATGTCAGGTTAAGACTCTGGCTAGCTCAGACCTTGGCAGAGGCAGAGGGTGCTGTTAACAAGGGCAGGCGAGTGCTGCCCGATGATCCTTTCTAGCTGAACAGCACCCCTGTTTCCCTTGAAGGAGGGACAAGGCACGCAGACTAAAAGGGATTATCAAAGGGAGCCTCCCTACCTCCCAGGGCAAACCCTTCTTTCAATGAAGGGTTGACTACTGGTCCTCGGGGTGTTGTGTCTGGAGGATCATCGGATGGGTGTCGACAGTGGAATGGTTTCACTGTTCATGCTTTCAGAGATCACAAGAATTCTGGGAAAACAACAACAACAACAACAACGCAGAACCATGGGTCTCCTTGGGAGGGGAAGATGTCTTGGGTCATCATGGGCTATTTTTAGAATGGAAAATGTGCTGGCTCAGAGAAAACTAGTCATGTGCCCAGCCCAAGTAGGGCACAGTGAACCCTGCCCCATGAGCCCTGCTGTCCATTTTTACCCAGCCTTGGCGTCCCTTCTCCTTTGGGAAGCCCTCCAACCCAGTGGGAAGGGCACATAGGCAAGACTCGGCTTCCCTAAATACCACCAGCACCTTCCCGAGTGGACTCATCGTGAGCACCGAGGTGGTACTGTGTCCAGGAGCCACACTAGCTCAGAACTGCACACTTGGCCCCTTCTGGGGCCCCTACTGGGGCCCCTGCTACCTGCCAACAGGATGCTCAGAGAGTCTTTGAGCTTGAGGTCAGTGTTCCAATGGGGTGCACCTGCTTCATTTCAGGAGTACAGTGGATCTCCCCTGTGGTGGCCCTCTGCCACTTTCTTTTCATAACCACCATGGAGTTGCACATATTTTCCCAGAAAGAGTAACCCAAACTATCCTACCTGGGTGCCTGTTGTGAGCCAGGGCCTTCATGGCTTATCTACTGACATCAATGCAGGGAGAGAGATGTGGTTAGGGCAACAAGGAAGTGGTGCCCAGTCCGGTGTTAAAGGTACAACCAAGAACACAAGTGAGCAAGGACACCATGCAGCCAAGCCTGGTCTTTGGGAAATGTACCAACTGCATCCCTCTCCGACTTGGGACCCAAAGTGATTTCTTGTCCTTTTTTTTTGTTTGTAGTATGTATGTGTGTGTGTGTGTGTGTGTGTGTATGTGTGTGCATACATGTGTGTGTGCATTTATATGTATGTGTACATGTGCATTTGTATGTGTGTGTGTGTATACCCGTGTGTACATATTTGTGTGCATTTGTACGTGTGTATTTGAGTGTGTGCATGTGTGTGTGTGTGTGAGAGAGAGAGAGAGAGAGAGAGAGAGACAGGGTCTCTCATTGACCAGCGAGCCCCGGGGATCTCCCTGTCTCTCCCTCCCCAGTGCTGAGGTTAGAAGCAAGTATCATTTGACCCAGAATTTTAATAATTTTTGTTTGAGGACTAAACTCACTTTATGTTCTGAGTTATCACACTGGCCTGCCCATCTGTCTTAAAGCCAAACTTACCTCTTCCTTGTGCACAGCAAACACCATTCCAGGATCCCAGCTGTGGCTCACTTCCCTACACTGGCCTGGTCTAGCCTCGGCAACTGTACTGTTGCAGATCTGGAGCCTGGTCTCAGCATGCATTCCTGGCTCTTCCTTGGAGGAAGTGGAGGCGTTCTTCTAGCCTGCTCCTGTGCACCCCACCCCACTAAGGACAGAAACAGTTGCCCCAGCTCCCATGCTGTGGGGCTGACATTCTGTACCCCAAGATCCAAATTCCTTAGAACATGTGACAAGCCTCACATAGCACCCTGTAGTATATGCTCTGCCCCAGGTGTGAAGCTGCTTGCTGTGGGCTCCCAAACTCAGGCAGCTACTTCCTCCTTGGACAGTGTCTTCCCCAGAGGTCCTGGCCACAGCTCAGTGCTTTGTGGTTGGGGCAAAGTGTCTACTCTTTCACAGAACTTTGGGCACGCTCTGCCACAGCATGACTTAGCGGCTTGTCCAGAGAGGGTATGGGACACTCACTTGCTCTAGGAGGCCTTACCTGAAGCCACTGTGTCAACAGGCTTATAGCCCTTGTGTGTTCCTATTCTGCTAATGTATCAGTTCAGAAGTCAGTGCTCTTAGAATTGGTAGAGCTGGCTCAAACATCACTGCCAGTCATTATACTGAAATCTGCTGCTTTCAGAAAAGTGTGTTTCCGTTTATCAGCACCATTGAAGAAGGCTTCTTAAATGAATTGCCTGGAAATAGTGTCAAGTTTCCTGCTCAGAAAAAACAAAAAACAAACAAAAAACAAAAAACCAAACCAAAAGCTTCCTTTGGAGGACTTTTCTTGAACAACCTGGGGCAGTAGCCACTTGGGGAGGTGGGGGATTTTAACTGAGGATGCTTTCAGGGTGTGCTTTGGAGGTGCTCAGAGGGAAAGAGAGCCTCCTTCCCAAAGCAGGCACCTCCCTCCTGTGGACCTGCTCAGTTTGGATTCTGCCCCACCACAACTAAAGCGTCCACACACAGTGCCTTACACCTGTAATTCCAGCACCCGGGAAGTAGAGGCAGAATGATTGCTCCCAGTGCGAGGCCAGCCAGGGCTGCACAGTAAGAATTTGTCTTAAAAAAAAACCAAACAGAATTGAAAGCCTCAGTCAAAAAGCCAAAGATGACAAATGTTAAGTCACTTTACACAGTTTGTAGAGGCGACCTGTCAGCTATGTTTTGCCTGCCTGGTTTCTTTCTAAAACCTTGGAGTAGTATCTCCTTGCCATCAATTTAACATGTTAATGTTTTTTTTTAATTAAAATTCAGTATCATCTAACAGTCACAGAGTTGTGGGCAATACATTCTTTGTTCTAGAACTTCCTCTATAATAAAACTGCCATCCATAATTGTTTGCCTGTGGACTGCTGATTAAAAGAAGTGATTTTTGATGAACTAAACAAGGTGAGTGCTCGCAGCATGAAGCTCAATCGGGAATGAAGTCCTTACCAATCACAGAACACACACACCAGGGGTGGGGGTGGGGGCAGTGCACTTGAGGAGGGGGGCAGTGCACGCAGTGGGAGGTGTGTTTTCAGATGTCAATTTCAGCTGATTGTTTCTGAGATTGTGTGACTGTTATTTCTGTGTCCTGTGGTGCATGTTATAGACTGACATCAATTTTTAGAGATAAAGTATGAAGATTATGTCTGCAGATGAGTGCATATTTCAAATCATGGAGCCAAGATATGCAGCCTGGTGACAGTCAGAGGGAAAATGGCAAGGGTACTAAACTGTGACACCTTTTGCCCAAGGTGGGGCCTTCCTTCACTGGGAGATGGGAATCCTGGTAGGCAGACCCCGGAGCAGGCAATATGGAAACACAAAATGAGCAATGAGGGCTTCACAAGCTACAGTCGGGCTGTGGTTTTAATTTGCCTTCAATACTGGAGTCATCATGTCAAAATCAAATGATTCCTATCATTGCAAAACTCAGAAAGATTGGGCCCACAGGGTCTACTTCCTCCCAGGGCTAATCTGTTGAAGCCATTATTAGTCACCCACTGTCCCTTATTCCTTCGGTTCCTGCTGGGGCCTGTGAGCATGTAAGTCATGGCCTTACCTACAGGGATCATTAGATGGAAGGGAGAGTCTTCCCTATAGAGTTCCAGGGCTCTAAAAAGTCATCTCAGTCTGTTTGCTCAGCTCTGTGCTGGCGTTAACAGTGCAGCTTCAGAGTGCAGCTGTAGGCTTAAAGTCAAAAGACCCCAGAGAGAACACAGAGCTTACAGAAAGAGGCCTCTGCACATGTCTGCCCTTCCTCAGGGGACTTTGGTGTCTGTAATGGTTTGGATATGAAATGTCTCCTCAAGACGTCTCCTGTGTTGAAGTCTTGGGCCCCAGCTGGTGGACCCAATCATTGAAAAGTTTTTGGTTGATTGAGGGTTCTGACCTAATCCATAAGTGTAATTTTGTTGGGTAGAGAATTGGACTCCATTAGTTGGAGGTGAAGGAAACTGCTCCCTCTCTCCCTCTCTCCCTCTCTCCTTCTCTCCCTCTCCTTCCCTTTTCCCTCCTTCCCTTCTCCCCTCTCTCCTGTCTGCCATGAGGTGTCTGCTATGTGCTCCCTCTACCATGATGCTCTTGTCACAGACTTAGAACCAATAGAGCAAGTCAACTGTGAGCTGTAGCTTTCACCCAAAGGAACCCCCCCTTTTTTTTGAGTTGTTTGCTTAGGGTGTTCTGTGCCTTCTCTGAGTAGCTAGCACAGTCTTTCTCCTGGGTAAGAACGCCTCAAATTCAAGTGCTGCCCAGCTGCAGTCCCCTTCCACGCTCACAGGGGAAGCCAGGCAGGATGGTGTGCTATAGAAAGGCCTTGGGAACATCTTGAGTTTGTCTGAAACTAATTTTGAACCATTCTGGCTTTTTAAATTCACAGCAAATCCAGCCCAGTCAACACATCCGCAGTAAAGTGTGAGGAGCGAATACACAGACTGAGCGTGGACGGGCTTTTCCTCCCCACCCCTACCCCTAACTCCACTGTTACCCTCCAAGTTGTAATCTTATCATGTTTAGCTGGTTCCACATAAACCGATCTAGGTATATTTTCAGCTGAACCCTGTTAGGAACAGATGTGCACATGGCTACCCGGTGCTGAGCCATTTAAGTGTGTTTTCCATCAACAGCTTTAAAAAGCACAACCCCCATTGGAGTGGGTATCACACACTTCTGGGTTCTGTGCAGTGTGGTTTGCTGGTGGTTTCCAAGTAGCAATCTGGCACATGAGGCTATGAGCATAGAGGATGTGTTTGACGGACAGTGTTGGCTGGCAGTGGGGGTGGGGTGAGCCAACCACTCTAGCTGTGCCCTGCACCTGTGCCAGCCTTTCCTTGAGAGCTACAGCTCCTTCGACCAAGGCTTGAGAAAAGTTCACACCTCACAGGAGTCCCCGGCAACTTGGGTTTTAGTTGAGTCCAAATGCAGTTTATGAAAATCAGCTACATGTGAAAGAACATACTGTCTGATTCTACTTATACACGAGGTACTTAGAGCACTTAAATTCAGAGAGATGTCGAACGGCAGCTGTCGGGGGCTGAGAGGAGGGGCGTGGACAAGGATTGCTCGTTGGCTAGAGAGTCTCAGTTTTGCAAGTGAACAGAGTCTGGACAGCGTGTTACACAGCAGGGGAAGGTACGTAACGCTACAGCAATGCCCACTTAGTATGGTTAATACGGTGAAGGAGATGAAGAGACTCACTCACGTAGCCACCTGCATTAACAACTATTCTTGTCACTATAGCCAAGTATGTGACAAGAAGCAATTTAAGGGAGAGTGGGCTTCTTTTTAGCTCACAGTCGGAGGGTGCAGTCCATCTTGGTAGGGCAGGCCTGGCTGGAGGAGCTTGAAGTGGCCGGTCACATTGCACACTCGGTCAGGAAGCTGAGGGAGATGAATGCTGCTGCCCAGCTGCACTTCCCCTTTTTATTCTATTCAAGCCCCACCCCGCTTGGCATGGTGCTACCTACAGTGAAGGGAAGTCTTCCCACCTCCTTTGTCCTATCTAGATAGCCCCTCAGAGGTATCATCCAGAGGGTCTCCTAGGTGACTCTAGGCCCTGTCAAGCTGATTATATCAACCATCATATCACTTAGGGATGGCCGTGGGGGATGCAGTGACGGGCACACAGCTGGTAAGATATGGCCTGTTTGTCTACACTGGTAAGACTGGTAGCTTACTCGTGGGGTAAGAAAAGGTTGGTTATGCCTGCTCAGGCTTGGATTCCCAAGGACAGTCCTCAGGTGGCCTTTGCACTTTTCCTCTGACAGTTTAGCAGCCATCTAATATGGGCCATACACAGCCATCTGTATCCTCACTAGTCCCCGGGACTAGAGCACAGACCTATGTCCCAGAGGCCCACCGTTCTCTTGCAGCTGCATGGAAGCCCCCTTTCTTCAGTGGTCTCTGGGTAGAGCAGAGCTCACATTCTCCAGTCAGCATGACTGTGCTAGCATTGGGAAGGGGGAGAGGAGCTCTTGGGTGGGGAGACTGTGGTCAGTGGGCTGGCAGACTGAAGGGACGCTTCCAACCTTAGTTCACTACCCTGGCAGTGTGGATCCGCACACGCCACTTTGCTTCAATTTATACCATTAAAAGAAGGTCACAGAGCTGATGAGATGGCTCAATTGGTAAACTGCTTTTCATACAAGGATCCACAGAGAGAAAGACCTGGCTCTGGGGAGGCAGAGACAAGCAGATCTCCGTAGCTCCCTTAGCGAGTTCTAGGCCAGTGAAAGATTTTGGCTCAAAAATAATTAGAACAGGTTTGGGCCACACAGTTTCTAAAGATCTTCTGGGGATGCTATCTTCCTAAATCCTGTCAAATCTGGCAGCCTCTCCGAGATACACTGTCATGGAAATGTAGCGTGCCTGTATTTCTTAGTGTCGGTCAGGACTTCAGGGTTGAGACAACTTCAGACATGTTGCTGGGCTGAAGGATGATGGGTAATGGACTCCAAGAGCAAGGAGTGGTATGGAGAGGCCCTGAAGCGGAGTCTGAAGAGGCAAGAGAGGCCCAAGGCCTCCTGACATGACAGGGCTCCTTAGACAGGTGTGAGCTCTGTGGAGCCTGAAGGAGAGAGGCTGACTTAGGAGGTTAGAGCAGCTTCCTGGGAACAGAATAGAACTCTTCTGTCTGAATGGGGAGGAGAGAACAACACCACTTGCAGGAAGGGAAGAGGACACCTTTGCTCTTTCAGGAGAGCCACAATGGCTGCAGAGCTGACTGGGAAAGAATCTGATGGAGACTTCTGCTATTCTGAGGGAGGGAAGGGGCTCCACCAGCTAGCTGCTCTAGGGGCACTTACCCACAAGGCGCCCAGCCCTGTTTAATCTGCTTAGTAGTGGGTGCTAGCACTTCAGACTTGGTTTTTGAAAATCATAAGTGGGTCCCAGATTTTCCTGTGTAGCCTCAAATTCTTTTGTCTAACTGTTTTCTTCACTGAGACTAACCTTCTCACCCCCCCCAAAAAAAAAACCCAAACATTGACAAACCTTGATTCCTACAACCAGTTATGGCATTTCCAGAAGCATAATACACTCGGTTCCTCGGTTCAAGTTAGCTCAGGACAACGCCTCTTTTAAAAAAAAAAACCAACTTGCGTGTACATGGTATACGTATGCCAATGTATGTGCTTATCCACGTACCTTTAAGGACCAGAGTTGAGCACTGGTTCCTTCCATTGCCACACCTGGCTTTTTGTGTAGACACTAGAGCTCTGAACTCAGGTTTTCCTGCTTGGGCAGGACTTTATCCACTAAGCTATCTCCCCGGACCTGAAGTAGCACTTCTGAGCACAAGTTAGAAACTGTCCAAATGTAGGCCATCGCTGACAGTACAGGAGTTCAAGTGGGAAACCTGAAACCATTTAGCCCATGAGCAGGTGTCTCAGATTGGTCGGGGGAGTTACGGTCCATCATGATCCCCCAACAGAGGCCACGCTGGGGTGGTGGGGGACTCCCCCTCATTCCATCTTCTCTTGGCTGCTTTCAGATTCCCTCCATCGTTCGCATCGCTCTCCCCCGTTCACGAGGGTTCAGAATCTATTCACAGTTGTCCATTGCTATTTCCGAATATTGCCAGGATCTGTGCATAATGGCTGCATTATGGGTGCTTACCCCGAGTGACTGGCAGCTCCGTGACCTTTCTTTCCAACCACAAATGAAAGGGGACTTACAAGACATATGCACGCCTGACTAATGCACACACCGCTCGTGAGAAACAGGATAAATTACAGAGAATGGCACCGTAATGATTACAGAAAGGTATATGAGGCAGAACCCATTAGTGAGCTGCATTTTGTTCAAAACTGAGAGACTGGCAGGCCAAATGACATGCCTTTGTGCTGGAACCCACTGAGCCAGAGCAATGAGTAATAACGCAGCCTGGATCTGCACACACACACACACACACACACACACACCCCACTTTGTGCCTATTTTCATAAGTTAATAACTCAAGCATGGAAATTGGTTCAGGCTGAACACTGGTGGTAGGAGCTGGGCAAACGTTGTGGGAAACAACTTGCTGTTGTTATTGTTACTTAATTTAGCTCGACTGTGAGAGAAGAAGAGTCACCGTGGCTTTTCTCTAGAGATGTGTTCTTGTCCAATCTTGGATGCTGTTGCCTTGGGTTCACTTTTAATGACAGCGGAGGGCAGTTTCTCTTCTTGCAGGTGCTTGTTTCTTTTTGGTGCAGATGGGGTTGTTGAAGGGTTGAGTCCAACCTGGGGAATGATGTCATTCTGGACTCACCTGCCTTCACCCAGAATACTCCAGCCCCACCAGCAAACCAAAGGACTGGGTGGCAGCAGCTGCTCTAGACAAAGAGGGAAGCGCTGTGGGTTCTGGTTGATTTCTACAGCAAAAGGAGCAAGAAGCACCGAGAAGGTAGTCACTCCTCTCACTCCTACTGTTGGGGAGGGCCAGGCTTCATATGGGCCTTCTCTATGTTCAAGACAGGAGACCTTCAAGATGGAAGACAACATGGAAAATAGTTCAGTAAACACCCCAGTACCCACATCCTCAAAGCAAACGGTCACTTTTACATTTTACAACAGCCATGCCAACTTTAAAAACTAAGAGCTCAGCTGAAACACAGCTCACAAACATCGAACCTTAATTTTTATTTCATAGCCAAGCAAAGTGAGGGGCAGGAGAGAAAGAGACCCCCAGAACAGCAGTGTCCAACACTTTTCTCATCCTTCAGAAACAGGATCCCTGTGACTCTCAGGCTGGCAAGCACCGATTGTTATCCCACAGTACAGAGGAGTCCCTACACCAGGCATGGGAATGAGAATCTGTCTCCCTTATTCGGGGCCTGTGCAGAGGAGGATAATGTCCAGGGCAGCCTTTGCCTATCCCCAGGGAGGGTTCGGAGAATACCTGCAGGTCTGATGGAAAAGCCAGCTAGGCAGGGAGACAGAGAGGTAGGGCATAGAGATAAATAGTACATTCTTCACAGAGCATATTTTACGAATTTCAATGAACCAACCAAGGTTCATTAAAAAGGATAATAAAATACTCTTCCACCAATTTGCCACCTTGCAAGGACAATTTAATAATGTTTATTTTGTTATTAGAAAATCGCTCCATTTGTGAATCTTTGGTAATACTCCTCCCTAAGGGCACTTCTTTTCTTTTTCTCCTCTTTCCTTCCTCTTCTTCTTTTCTTCTTCTTCTCTTCTTTCTCCTCTTCCTTCTTCTTCATGATTTTAAGTAAACTTCGAGGAAGGTGAGAATTGGCCTTCTGTGTAGCTGAACTAGGTGTCTTGAATCTGAAGTTGATGAGGTCCAGCAGATTCACATGCTGGCTGAGGCCACCATGAGCCTACATCCTGGTCTGTTAGCTAGAATCCCAGCCAACCACAGCTAAAGATACTCATTGATGCAGTGGAGCCCTGGACTTACATGGCTTCTAGGCTGACAGCTCTGTTTATGAATTGATACTCCACTTAATAATGATAGTACAAGAAGGCTCACACAGGCCTGGGTGTTCAGGAGCTCCCGTGGGAAATGGGGCAGCGCACAAACTGGGCTATAGTTGCAAAGTACTTTCTAGAGACTCCCACCTGCTCAGTCCCACCTAGAGAACTTCTACATAGCCTTGTTGCTTCCAAAGACACAAAACTTCAAGGTTCCTGGCACTGAGTACTGGCTTCCCACTAACACAGCACCCTTCTTGGCTTCACTGGACCCCTCCCCTGCCTGGAGTCAGAGGCTGGGTCCTCTAAGAACTCTCTGTAGAGAGATGGCTGGTAGTTGGTGGCTGGCATTTTCTAGCTCTCCTTTGGTTAGGCATGTGTTACCCAGAAGAAGGAAAGGAAGGACAGAACACTGAGTACCTAGTGGTCTGGTGCATTCGTTCTAACCAGAGCCACCCCTGGTTCCTTGAAGAGCAGTGCTTGCTTTTGCTGGAGGTGGCTGTCGTCAGGCTGACTGCACAGAGGCCCTGGGGAAAGAGAGCAGGAAAGTGGGTCCTGGATGGAGCTTACACAGATGCTGGTTTTAGTTTTGTTTTGTTTTGTCCTCAGTCCTGTGGGTGCATCAAGGCATCTCACCGTGGTTGGCAGTATATGGCCTTCAACTTCTGTCACATTTGCCCGAGATGTTTTTCCCTTTTTTAATTTTTTTAGAAGTTTCATTCAGTGTGTGTATGTGTGTGTGCGCGCGCACATACACGTGCACGTGTCACTGTATAAGAGTGGATGTCAGAGGAAAACTTTTTGCAGTGGGTGCTCACATGTGGGTTGGGCACCAGGAATTGAACTCATGCTGTCAGGCTTGGCAGCAAGCGCCTTTACTCACTGAGCCGTGTCCCTGGCGCCATATTTTATTTTTTTGATACTATTAAATAGGTGGCCTAATTTTTTTATCTATAAGCTAATGTCGTTTATTAAATTTGGAAACACTTGAGCCATTATTTCACCGTGTATTGATCATTCTGTTCCCTTTACCCCAGTGCCCTAAGAGGCAGGCTTTGTTAGATCCCATAGGCCCCTGGGGCTCCATACCACCACCCCGCCAGCCTGTCTTTTCTCTTTTGTGTGGTTTATTCCTTATTATTGTATCACCCAATCATTAAGTTCCCCCTCTTTTCCTTACATTTTGCTATTAGTATCTCCATAGAGGTGTCATGTTGCGCTTGCGCTCTCTCCCTCTCTGTCTCTCTCTCTCTCTTTTTTCTCTCCCTCTCTCCCTCTCTCTGTGATTAATTTTGCTTACGGCATTTTCAGTCCCTTGAGTTTCATTTCCATTTCCTTATTTTTTCCATTTGTTTCAAGAATGCTATCATTGCTCTTTGAAGCATTCTTATGATGGATGATTTCAAATCAAAATGTCAGATGGGGCCGGTGTGGTGGCACATACCTTTAATCCCAGCACTCAGGAGGCAGAAGCAGGAGGATCTCTGTGAGTTCGAGGCCAGGCTGGTCTACAGAGTGAGTTCCAGGACAGCCAGAGTTACAACAGAGAAACCCTGCCTCAAAAAACAAAACAAAACAAAACAAAACAAAAAAAAAACTTTGCCAGATAATATTGTATCTCAGTATTAGAATTTATGTCCTTTTTTTCACTCAGTTTAAAATATTCCTGGGTTTTAGATGAGTATTTTCCTTCGAAATCTTGACATTTGGGGGATCTTGCATTTTTGTCTTCCATTTTTCTGGCTTCCTGACAGAGCTCACATGGAAGAAGTTGGGGAGGGGGGAACAGCTCATTATTGCCAGGTAGGGGTGGAAGCCCAGGTTATTCTGTTCTTCTCTCTGTTGGCATCTGAAGAGACGGTCTCCTTACAGCTGATATGGGTAGAAGTCCAGGATTCCCTGGTGCTGTCTACCTGTCACCAGGGGAACCGGCTGCCCTTGGATGTGGATGAAAAGTCTCAGCTCTTTTCAGTCTTCCTGAACAGCAACCTGCTGAGGGATGGATGAGCAGAGAAGCTCCCCTGCTGACAGTGGGAAGCTAGGGCCTCCTTTGCCTTTGCCCATAGGGTGGGCTTATGTGTTTCTGTGCTGGAGCCTGGAGTGGAACACTGTCCCCTAAGACTCTCGTCTTCCGGGCCATCTGTTTCTAGGTTCTGTGACTAGAGAGAGTAGGTTTGGACTGGAAGTTTTTTGGTATTCACGTTCCTCATCCTGTGACATATGAGACAAAGCAAACAGAGAGAACTCTCTGCTCTGCTGATTGTCTGGTCCCAAGGTTGCTAGTCAGCTGTCTTCTCTCCTGCGTCCAGAGCCTTCTGTGCTTTCACTACATAGTAATGTGCTGACGTAGTGACGCTCTGCAGAAGGAAGAGGCTAGAATGCCTGCTCCGACTTCCTGAAGGTGGAAGTTCTCATCTTTCTTAGGGGTTCAGGTCAAATAAATCCTCCCACTCGATCTCTGTCTCTAAACACCTCCTAAGGCAAATGTTGTTTTTCTTAAAGAAAAAAAAAATCCTAGATTAGCTTTGCCCGCTCCAGAATATCTTGTGATGAATGAAAGTAGGAATTGTGCATGCATCTCGTCTGGACCCTTCTCTTAGCGTGCTGTGTTTGGGGATCTGTTAGTGCTTTATAATCCATTCCTTTTTATTCCTGAGTATTTGACCATTGTGTGGATGTACGACAGTTTGATGATATTCCTGTTGATGAACACCTGAGGCGTTTCTGAGTTTGGGTCATTATGAATAGAGCAAAGGAAAGTTATTTTAATAAAGTGATCTCAATAAGCTTTCCTCTAAACATACAACTAAGTAATAATAATGTTCTAAAACACGTCGTTCACTCCTGCTGTGCTATCCTAGTTTCATTCTGTTGCTGTGATAAAACACTCTGACCGAAAGCAACTTAGGGGAGGAAAGGGTTCATTTGTCTCACTCTCATAGGTTATAGTCCATCACTGAAACAGGAACTCAGGCAAGAATTTGAAGCAAAATCTTGGAAAAATGTTGCTCGCTGGCTCATTCACATTCATGCTTAGCTAGCTTTCTTATACAGTCCAGGATCACTGCCTAGGGAATGATGCCACCCACAGTGGGCTGGGATCTCTTACATCAATTATCAGGACCGCCGCCTCCCCCAAGGCATCATCACAGGCCAATCTGATCTAGACAATCCCTCAATTGAGACTCTCTTCTCAGGGGACTCAAGCTATGTCAAGTTAACAATTAAAACTAAATAATGGGGTTGGAGTTAGCTCCGTGGTTAAAAGAATTTGTAGCTCTTGCAGAGGACTCAGGTTCAATACCCAGAACCCACATGCGAGCTCACAACTATCTGTAACTCCAGTTCCAGGAGATCTGATGCCCTTTTCTGACTTCTGCAGTCAGCAGGCAGGTATGTGGTGCACATACATACAGGCAAAACATTCATACATAAAGTAATCTATTCTAAAAAAAAACAAAGCTAACTAGGACACATGCTTAACTCATAAATTTCTCCCTTCCTTCATTTTTTTTATCCCCTCAGCCTCTATTTAGTGAGCTTATTCTCTGAATCGGGAATCATTTCAGGATGATTACCAGCAGGGAGGGGGTGACACAGATCTCTCCTACAGCAGTAGACAAGTGGTGAGAAACAGTAATATAAACAAGAAATAGACATATGGCTTCAGTTAGCAACACTGTTACAAGGGTTAAGTAAAGCTGGGTGAATGGACAGGGTGTGGCAGGTGGCCTGTGATAGACAAGGTGTCCTTTGGATACTGAAGATCAGGAAGGCTTCTGGGAGCGATGAGTGGAAGAGGGATTTGGAGAAGGACTGGGAGAAGTCTTGGAGCATGCTGGATTTGAAGAAGACACAGAATTTTTTGCAGGTCTCTATTTTTAAATCTTCTTCATTCCTGAGAATACAATGTACCTTACAGGTGATTTACACACCACCCATGAAAGATGGGGCAGATCCAAGGCCCAGAAAAGGAGCCTCTGACCAAGGCTGCATGGTGAGTCTCACCGCCTGCTTTCTGGGACGTGCTGCCATACCCTGCACTTCTCCAGCCCCCTTTCTACCCCCTCCCCTTCTCCAGGGCCACCCCCACTAGTTGTGGCTGTAGAGTTAGAAAACACACAGCCACATGTGGTGGTCTAGAACTTCTGCTCCGTGTGTTCTAGGCCAAATCTCTTGGATTTAGGGAATCTTGGGAGTTCTTCCAGAAAGGATGGGGGCTTGGTGATGGCTAGCTGCCCACATGACTTCTGAACTATGTCACTTTTGTCAACCATCCTCAGGACAGCTGTGAGTCCCACGCATACCTAGACCTAGTCATTCTTTACCTTTTATCTCATTTAACTCTTTGTAGCCCTGAGGACCAAGGAGCTACCTCCCCAGTCCTCTCTTCACTTTTCTTTCTGAGACAGGAGCTTACTCAGATGCCTAGGCTAATCTTGAACTTACTCTGTAGCCTAGGCAAGCCTTGAGCTTAATAAGATCCTCCTGCATCAGCCTCCTGAGTATCTGGGATTCCAGAGCTGAACCAGTAGGCCTGGCTTATCTCATTTAGTTCTTATGGCGAATCCATGGGGTGGTGAGCAGTTCCACGCCTTCTGCTTCTAGATGAGATGCTGGAGATTTAGAGAGGGTGAGCAGGTGGTCCAAAGGTGTCGAGAGGTGAGCACAGAATGGTAAGTTGGATTTGTGTGGCTCCGATTCCCTCGCTTTTCACTACAGGGTTTATTGCTCTCTTGATTTTGAATAGAGGGAAAGAATGTCCTCTGGGAACCAGAGTTTGAAGAAGGTTCTAGAATCGATCTCTTCCTTGGTTTCTAAGAAAGAAATGGGAGAGGAGACAGCCCAGTGTCAGTTCTGGGATGTTCATCTAGGAAGGATACAGGCTGTGGACCTCCTTGTGCAAGGTGTAGAGAATCAGGTGGGAGGCAGTGGTCATGCTAACTGCTTGGATTCTGGAACCGGAAACCTGGGCTCAAATCCAGACTCCACCAACACTGAGAGTCTGGCCATATTGTTGGAGCCCTCTACACTCCCATTTCCACATTTACAAACCGGTGACTAACATCTCCCTGGAGATTTGCTGGGTGAGCATACCAAGACAAAGCATGTGAAGTGCTTAGACACTATCAGGCCCACAGCTAATGCCTAATAAGCACTGGCTTCTGTTTTCATTCACCATTGTTCTGGAAAGCAAGATGCAGTGACAGAGGAAAGTCCAGACACTGAGAGAACAATGCCTTTGGGGGCCAGAGGTGGTCAGGAGCTGCCCAGGCTGCTGCCCTGCTCAGCCCAGGACTTACAGAAGGATATCTGTGTAGGGGACCCCGCTTCTTGTATCGGTGGGACCTTGTGACCTGTGGGGTACCTTCCAACCTGCACAGGTCAATTTGCCTTTGGACAGCAGCGGTGGAGGGAGAAACAGCTGGGGTTGGCGCTCAGCCATTCCAGCTGTCGTTTTTGGTAACGTGTTTATCTGCTCCAGAGGGATACAGATGGTGCAGCAAGGAGGTATTCAGGAGGCTGGACTTTACCAACAGTGACCTGCCAGTTTGGGTGAGCTTGCCATGGATAGCAGGCAAGGGTCCCATCACTGTGGGCTGTGGTACCCTCTACATGCTCTGCACCAGTGAGAGGCAGTTTGCAAACTTATTATAAACAGATTACATTTCATATCCTAATGTGGCTGCTGGCTACCTGCCCATGAATTTTTAGCCTCCAGGAAAGAAACAATTCCTTGAGCTGAGTGCACTGCACTTTGACTTTGCATATGTTTCTTAAGGCTTCTTCTACCAGGTCCCTTTAACAACCCTCCCCCTCTCTCCTTCTTCCTTTCAGAAAGCTCTTTCTCCCCTGGGCTTAACCAGAAATGTTGGAAGCTGCTTTCTGCCCAGTCAAAGCCAATGAGTCGTCCACTCCCACCTCCCTCCCCCGCCCTGCAAAACACACACACACACACACACACACACACACACACACACACACACTGAGCCAGGAATCCAGTACAAGTGCCCACAGCATCCCAGAAACAACAGGAAGCTGTCCCCATCTCCACTGCCCCACTGGTGGCACCTCTGCTCCGGGTAGCAGCTCAGATGGCCACTCTGGGCTCCCAGGTGTTTGGTCTTACACATCAGACAGCTGTTTTCTCCTGGTCTTTCTTTGTCTAAAAGTTGGAGGACTGGTCCAGTCCCAGAACAGGATCCTAGGCAGACCAGGATTGACAGGGATGCTCTCATTTGCTTGAGGTTCAAGGGTGTGCACACTTATTTACACTTAACATATTCACACATGCATTCATAAGTGTGAAAACACACACACACACACACACACACACACACACACACGGATAGGCACACACAAAGTCCCCAGTGAACAACATGCTCACAGGTTCATGGGAGCCATCTCAGGCCTCCTAGCATTTGTTAGTAGCTCTTTTTTTTTTTGACAGGGTCTCAGTCTATTGCCCTGGTTCTACAGAAACTCACTATGTATAACTGCTTAAACTCACAGAGATCCTTTGGCCTCTGCCCCTTCAATGCTGGGATTAAAAGTGTACACTACCACATCAATTTAGTAGCTCATCTTTTAAAAGTCTGACTGACTGTTTAGGATTAACGTTTGAAAACTTGGTCCCCATTTGGTGGAACTGTTTAGGAAGGATTAGGAGGTGTGGCCTTGTTGGAGGACATGTGTTATTGGGGGTGGGCTTTGTGGTTTCAAAAGACTCACAGCATTTCCCAGAGTGCTCTCTGCTCCTTTCTTACAGATCTAGATGCTGCTGTGCCTTTGTTCCACCATCACAGCCTTTAGCCCTCTAGAACTGTAAGCCCAGCTAAAACCTTTCTTCTGTGAGCTGCCCTGGTCGTGGTGTTTTGTCACAGCAACAGAAAAGTAGCTGAGACACTGCGTCTGTGGGTCTCCAGAACTGGCTGATGTGGGTCTGGAGGGAGACACTGGAGTGTGCATGTTCTGGGGCCTCTGCTCTTTACAATGAACTGTACAGAGACAGAGACACATAAATAGTTACAGGAGTGGAGATGTTTATTAAAGTGGAGACACAGGGGGCCTGGAGGTATGCCATGTCTCCCCTGTGACCCAGCTCCAAGACAGAAGAGAGAGGGACTGAGAGAAGGTCTCTGCTGACCTTTTATGAGTCATTAACATAGTAGCCTCCTCTCTCATTTATGGGAGCGGGCTTTTCAGAGCGTGCTGTCCTGCTTGAGTAAAGCACAGGTGGACAAAAGGCTGCAGTCTTTCCCCACAGCCTTCTGTGTGTTCATCTCTGGAATTTCCTCCTCTACTGTTTTCCTGCTTCCTGGCTGCACAGGCCTCTGCAGAGCAGGGCCAGCTCTCTGCTCAGGCTGCCTGACCACTACCTGCCTCCTAGCAGGGCCCTTGGGGAAGGCAGACAAGGAAGAAGCAAACAGCGGTGGGTTTGAGCCCAGGGACAAGGGAATTCACTGCTGACACCCACAGGCAGCTGTCCAGGCCCTTGACAAGCCAAGCTGCCACCTCCTTCACAGGATGACAGCTGGAAGCTTGATCAGCCAACCTCTCCATAAAACCCTGAAGGACTGTTCTTCATTGTAGGCTTTTGCGGGAGGAACCAGAGAGGGTGTGCCAAGCCCATCCTGCTCAGGGCTTGGCACACAGCAGTCACTCACAAGCGCTCTCGGGTCCAAAGGCAGATGCAGAGGCCAGCAGTTCAGCGTGTGTGGGTGCTGAAACAGAGCACAAAGCCACAATGGCCGGCAAAAGCTGTCGGAGCCACAGTGGGTGCATCTCTCAGGGGTCCAGCTGTTTTTAACTGGTGTGGGTGCTGTTTTTAACTGGAGTGGGGCAAGAAAGACAAATGATGGGGTTTTTATTTTTAACCTGAGCTGAGAAGGAGAATGAGGTGACCCTGAGCTGTGAAAGGGGCCTGGTCATAAACGCATTCATCATCAATTAACACCTCCAAGTCTGAGGCTGGCCAGCAGCTGGCACGTTTGGGTTAGTTCGACTTTTAACACCCAGTTCTCCTCTGCTTCTCCCTAAAAGGATGCAGAGTAGCTGCACGCAAGATTGCTAATGTGTACTTAGTTAATACAGAGCTGAGCTGTGGCTCCTGGACAGCAAAGACCATCCATTGTCTCCACCGTCCCCATTGTCCCCACGCCTTGGGCACTCACTCAGCAGTGTGACACCCCGGAAGTCTAAGTGGATGGAATGTGCTTGAATGTCTAGCTCCTTTAACTGCTTGCCTGTAGAGTCTGCCCGCTCCTGAGGAAAGAAAGGATATGGGTTTTATATTTTACATTTAAAAATATTTTTTAGTAGATAGCCTGTATACATCGTGCAAATAAAACAGCCAAGGCAGAGCAGAGAAGAACCCCTTCCTGCCATGTCTGTCATTTTGAAACTTATTTATGCTGTGTGTGTGTATGGCGTGGGGGAAGGGGCTCGTATACCACAGCATGTATGTGGAGGTCAGAGGAAAACTTTGTGGAGTCATTTCTTTTCTTCTACCTTTAAGTGAGTTCTAGGGATCAAACTCAGGTCCCCGGGACTTTGTGGCAAGCACCTTTATCCACTGAGCCACTTTGGCAGCCCCAGTCTCTATCTCTCAGAAACTGTTTTTCTTCCTCTGTTGTTGTATTTCTCAGGATCCAACGGAGCTATTTTTGACACACACAAGGTAGGACACTTCGGTTTGCTACATGAAGGGTCACGTGCTTGACATTGTTTATTTAATCAGTTGCAGAAGGTCCGACATTCGAGGCTGTGTTTAGTCTTCAATGGACACAAGCGATGCTGCCCAGGGAGCTTTGTGGGCGCACACGGATCGCTCCTGCTTGAGCTTACCTTTCTGAGAGTTCCCAGAGGCCACGCTCAGGTAGGGGATAGGCCTTAGTAGTTTGGAGAGGCGCTGTCGCATCATGCTCTGCACAATTGCGCCTCTTTACAAGCAAGTAGCAAGAAGAAGGATGCAGATGCAGCGCGTGAGAAAAAGCTGACAGTCCTGAACGTGAACAGTGGTACCTCGGTTTAGGCTTCGGTTGCCCTTTCCTTCCGCTCTGTCACGGTAAGCATCTCTTTAAAATACTTAAAATTTCGATCTCTGCGCATCAGGAGCCAGGACGGCCAAGAGATCTGAAGCACCAGACTCGACTGCCACGTCTCACCAGCTCTCACTTTCGCCAGTGTTCGTACGGGACGCTTTGGTTGTTCTGTGTGCTGTGTCGTCGTTGCTGTTTTTACTATTATTGATTTATTACAATCTTTAAGCAAAATCTTTAAGATTTTGCCAGTTGTCTGAGATCTTGATTTCAGGTAAATTTTACAGGTGGATTTGTGTGTGTGGCAGGGGAGGGGGTAGGTTTGGCCCTGTGAGGACTGTGAGGATTAATATTCAGTATCAATCTGACTGGATTTTGGAGTGTCTCTGAAGGTGTTTCCGGAGAAGTTAGACCGACCTTGAATGTAAGTGGCACCATTCCATGGACTGGGATTCTAGACAGAACAAAAGCAGGGAAAGGAGAAAGGGAGATGGGAACCAGGCTTTTCGGCTGTCTGCCTCCTGGTTTGTTCACACATAAAGAGTCCCAGCTCTCCCTGACCTTCGCCGTCCCTTCCCTCCAGGTGGATCTCACCTTCTCAAATCCTGAGCTACATTAAACCCCCCTCCACTGCTCTCCTGAGGCGGGGTCTCTCTCTGAGCTCCGTTTCTCCTTCGCAGCTGGTCTAGCTAGCCAGCTTGTCCCCAGAGCTCCTCGGTGTCTGCCTCCCGGGTGCTGAGCTTACAGATGGGCTGCCACAGCCCTGGCATGTGTGTGGGCACGTGGGATCTGAGCTCTGCTCCTCACAAAGTACTTGAGCCATCTTCCTAGCCCAGAGTTTCATTTTTAATGCAATTGACTTAATCAAATTTTCCCCTGTTTGGTTTTCCATTTATGTTTGTACATATAAAAACATACTTCCCTGCAAAATTTTCTTAAAAAGCATATTTTCTTCTAGTTCTTTCAGTTCCACTTTTCACACGTATGCCTCTGATCCTCGTCGGCTTCGTATGTCTGTGGAGTCTGTGGTCTGTACCTTGTTTTTTGCCCTGTTGTCCCACTGCCATTCACCAAACGGTCCATCTCTCCTCGCTGACTCCAAATGTGCTTAGCTCTTCTCTGGGTTTCTCCTCTGAGGAGCAAGGGTGCTTTGGTGAATTATGTGGAGTGCCTAGGCTCAGAATCCCAGACTGGGAAATGACGTTCTTATATACGGTTCAACATGTATGGGGATTGCTTCTCATTTCAAGAAAAGCCACGTTTTCTGTGTACTGAGCTTTCCATTTTAGCTCTTTTTTTTTTTTAAGTAAAAGGTTTATTTATTTTTTTTAGCTGGGTGGTGGTGGCATATCCTTTAATCCCAATACTCAGGAGGCAGAGGAAGGTGGATCTCTGTGGATTCAAGGCCAGCCACCTACAGAGTGAGTTCCAGGACAGCCAGGGATACACAGGGAAATCCTGTCCTGAAAAACAAAAATAAAATAAAAACGGATTTATTTTTGAGAGATAGGGAGAGAGAAAGAGAGAGAGTTTGTGCACTTGAATACAGCCAGAAGAGGGGATGTCCATTGGTTGGATCCCCTGACTCTGGAGTCAACAACAGTTGCGAACCACTCACAGCTAGGAACCAAATCAGGCCCTCTGGAGAGACCTATGTGCTCTTATCTTGAGCCTTCTCTCCAGCTCCACAGTTGTATCGCATTTTAAACCCTGCTTCCCTTCTTCTGCTCCTTTGTGGCTAGTCCCTGCCGCTTTGAAGACAGGCATTCCTGCTGCTTGTGAAAAAGTTTCAACAAGCAGCCTAACTCAGAACAGTAACAGGAAGAAAGGAAAAAGGGAAGGAGCCTCGACCCCAACAGAGGCAGAATCTCCTCCATGGCCTCCTGGAAAGGCAGGGTATTGTCTGATGTCAGTGCTCCAAGGAAGCCTTGAATCTCTCCTGTGGGCCCAAGTCATCTGGACACCAATTTTCTTCTTGTCTAGTGATCTTGTCAGGGAGAGAAGGGTGTCTTTGGGAGACATCAGATGCCCTGGAGCTGGAGTACAGGCAGTCGTGAGCCACTGGCATGTGGGTGCTGGGAATGGAATGCTAGTCGTGTGCAAGAGCGGCAAGCACTCCTCACAGTTGAGCCATCTCTCCAGACCCAGTGCCATTTCCCCAATGTTTTTCTCTTTACTTCTATTCCCAAAGAAGTTCACCTGTAGAAAACTACCAGAAAAAAATAAATTAAGAATTAGCTTTTCTTCTGTATGGAAGTGTAAGAGAGGAGCTAGGGAAGTAGTTGATGGCCCCAAGCATGGCGGTACACACCTGCAGTCCCAGCACTGGGGAAGATGAAAAAATGAGGATCAGAAATTCAAGGTCATTGTTGGCTTCAATAGAAAGTTCTAGGCCAGTCTCAGTTATGTGGGATCTTGTCTCAAAAACCAAAAATAAAATAAAATAAAATTTAAGGTGCATATCATTTTCCAAATGCATTATGATCAACTGCTTGTAACTACGCAAAAGGCAGCATTGCCCTGAGTTAAAATCATCGCAGCCACCTCTTGACAGCCCTGGGAGCAGCGTTGGTCCTCTCACACCAGCTCCCCTCCCCTGGGGATAGCCAAGCTGTTGGGAACCTACTCAGCCCTGAGGAGGAGAGCTCAGGCAACAACCTCTCCTAGGTTTGGAGGCCTTGAGCGGAGGCTGAGTCAACAGGAAACAGACTTCCTGGGAGGCAGTGTCCGTGTATACAGCTCAGTGTATTGAAGCAAGGGGAGTCACATTTATAAGGTAGAGAGGGAAAGGGTCTTTGGTTAAGGCAGTAGTACGAGGGTATCTCCATTTGCATGTCGGGGGCTCATAACCAGACCTGGGTGGTAGTATTGTCATTGGCTTGGGCCAAAGTCTTGAGGAAGCCTCCTTCACATAGGCAGAAGTCTCATGGGGGCCAGAGGAAGAGACATTATGAGGTCATATAGGGAGAGGCGAAGTTCAGCCCGAGGCCCTCCAGCCACAGTGGTCAGATAAACATGCCATGGAGAGGCAGGATCTTATCACTGACTAGTGACCTAAGGCATGTCAGTACCTGAGAGAACTTTGCTAGCTGTTAGAGTAAGAACACGGGGAGTGACCTAATGCCTTCCTCTTTCAGGGTGAGAATTTTGGGGTACAAAGCATGCTTCAAACCCCTCTTAGCTCTTGGCTAGCCCCTTAGTGCAAGAATTACAATTTTCTTCAGTGAATGGGCAAGGAAACCAATGGAGAATAAAGCAGCAACTTGATGTCACAGCTAGTACAAGAACATGGGTAGCCAGGCCCAGTATGTGTAACAAATGTTCCCACCCACACTGTGGTCCATGTCCCGAACCCTGTACTAACTATCTTCTCACCCATAGCTATAGTCTGGCTGTGGTTTGGCCCCCAAAGGATCGTGTGCTGGAAGTTTAGTGAGAGATGCTGAGGTGGTGGGATCTCTAAGGGGTGGGGCTCAGTGGGAGGCAGTTAGGATGCAAAGTGTGTGAGGATGCAGAGCACTCCACCCTCGTTCTTATGGGACCGTGTCAGTTCTCATAAGAATGGGTTGCTAGATGAGAACCGGACCCTTTCTTTGAACCTCTTTAATGTACTTACCAGCTTTGCCACAGTGTGCTGTTTGACGACCTCGCCAGAGCCAGTGCTGATGGCCTGCTCTTAAACAGTCAGAACTGTGATCTGAATAAAACCCTCTTCTTTGGAAAGCACTTTACCCCCAATATTCGGTTATGGTAACACACACACACACACACACACACACACACACACACACACACACACGACTGTGAAAGCCACTCTGAGAGAGAGACAGTATCTTACTATTTTTATTTAATGCTTTTGGTTGCTTATGAGTTTGAACACCTGTCCATGTTTTATAAATCATTTGTCTTGATTTTCCTACTGACTTCCCCACTTTTCAATGGCTTCTGCTGTGTGTATGTGCATCTCTGTGTGTCTGTCTGTCTGTCTATGTCTGTGTGCAGACGTGCATGTGTCTGTCTGTCACATATACTCCTCAGTTTTCTTCTTAACCTTTAATTTTATTATGATTTTCCAGGCCTGAGAAGTTTTAGATAAACTTTCAGTGATCTTCCCGCCTCTGCCTCTCAGATGCTTACGCTGCAGTCATAAACCATCATGTTCAGCTTCTTCCCGTTTTTGTACTAAAGAGGTTTGCATCCCTCCCCTGTAAAGAAAAACATTCATTCCTATCTTTTAAGTGGAAAGTGGGTTTGCTTTCTGCATTTAATTCCTTGTTCTGTCTGGAAGTTCTTGGCATTTTTTTCCCAAAAGCTCTCTTCAGAAGGACATTGAAGAGCACGCCTGCATCCTTTGTAGTTTCTGACACTGTCTCACCCAGTTGCCGGGTATGTCTTGTCTGATGTCTGGGCCAGAGATTCTGGGGATCACCCCCAACATAGACAAATTCCAACTAAAGCCGCACCAACCTTTAGAACTTTCCCCACTACTGAAAGTCTCAAGTCCACGGCATCGAAATCATCAATGCTTTTTGTTCTCGGGGCCAGACGATTGCTCTGAATTTCCATCGAACACTTCTGTGTAACCGTGTCTGCTGAGCAGATAGTGCTTGGTGTCTGGCTTCTCATCTTGCAGCATAATTCCTGTTTTAATCCACAGGTGCCAGAAAATTCCACCTGACAACCCCCCCACTCCCAGTCCTTAGAGCACATTGGTGTCTTAGCTTTTTACAGTGTCATTGGACATTTGCGCTCTCTTCACAAAGGCCGCTGCCCAGCTAGCCACGTCTTAACAACACATTCTTCCGGGTTGCATGTTTAGATTCTTAGTGTTTTTCCTAACAAATGTTACAGCTGAATGTTTATTGGTGTTGGTCTGGGCTTCTTGTTTTATCCTGCTCTTTGAGACAGGGCTAGGGTTTACAATCCCCCTGCCTCAGCCTCTTGGGTAGCTGGGACTAGTTAGCCATACACCGCCATGTCTAGCTCTCTAGTTCTTCATTTTTTAAACAATTCTTAAACTAGACAAGGAAGAAGCTAAATTGCAATTGTGTTTCTCTGGCTCTTTTCTTTTCTTTTGTCAAGTATTTGCATTTTAGCATTTCTCCATGCAAAACCCTGTTCCTTTTTTGATCTACTGGCCAACCAGCTTTAAAACCCTGGTGGCCTGTGGAGAGCAGCATGCGAGGGCCTGTCTTTCTCGGTGTATCTCGGTGTATCTCGAAGCCGAGTAGCCATCCCCCATCATCTCACTGTGGCGGGAGTGGTTCAGTCAGACAATCAGGCTTCCCTCCAGGCGGTTCCTGCAGCCTGCAGACAGCAGCTTTCCAGTGGCTTCTGCAGCAGTGTTGCTCCTAGCCTTCTTGCTGCCTTTGTCTTGAGGCTGTAGGACCATGGCAGAGAGGGTGCTTGTGGCCACCTTAGGCTGGGGGGACCGCTCCTACACATACAGAGCTGTTGGCTATCTCCTCAATGTTTCAAGCAGAACCCCAAGGAGCTCATGGTCACCTGGATCTTGCAGATATATGACCAGGGAGCCCTTGCCCTGTCCCTGAATTCTAGGCAGCTGGGGCTACTGGGTGACCTCTCCCATGATGCCATTTTCAACTTTGAGGTCCCCCCTCCCGGGGGGGGGTGTTGGGGGAGGATGGCTGTGAGCCACTGCTGAGCTGGCTGCTGCAGGCCTGGCTAAGTTGGGAGTCCTCCCTGCATTTTGAGGTCACTGAGCTGCCCTTCAGGCCTTGGACCACCATGAAGGAAGGCATTCTGCTGGTGTGTGAGCTAGGCATGATCCAGTGAACCTACCTTGACCCAGGAAGTCCTTTGAACCTAGCCCAGAGGGTGCAGCCTTCACTCAGGGCCTGAAGCTCACAGCAGCGCCCTCTGAGCTGCAGTTCTCTCTGGTCAGCCTGCTGGTGCATGACATGACAGTACTGGAGGCAGTAATGGAGATCCAGACCATTGTTGATGTGGTCCTGCTGCGGCGTCAGAGCCAGCCAGGCCTCACCAGGCTCATGCTGGGGCCCGACCCAACTGGCAGGGACCTCCTGGGCTGGCTGCTCAGCCATGGCCCTGACTACGAGCTGGCCGAGGAGCAACCCCACTACCCACTACATTGACCAGCCTGTGGGGAAGAGCCCCTTGTGGTATGACTGGTCCTGGACTGACTTTGAGAGGACACTTGCACCCCAGCATTGAAGGTGGGGACATGCATTGCACAGTCTGCAACCTGGGCTACAGGAAAGAGCTGGGCAAGCACCTTCCCCACATTTCCATTCCTCCAGCACCTAGTGCTAAATCCAGTGGCCCCAGAGAGGGATGTGCATGTCCCTAGCCACACAGACCATGTGGGAAGTGAGCCACAGGTGGCCATTTACTATGAATCTGGGGTGCTTATGGCTTGGGAGTTGAATCCCTTGAGTTGGAGTATAAGCCATGCTGAGGTGGTGGCCACATCAGGGTCCCCACCCCTCTGCCTCCATGTGGGTCCCAAAGCATTATATACAGGGCATCTTGAAATTTTTCCTTTTTCAATGCAACACTTACATAGTGTTTTAAGTATAGGCCGCACTTCCATGGACTTTCACCGGATGTTTGACACTTTAGGGCCAGTCACTGTATTGTAAAGGCTTAACATTGTAAACTTTTCTTAACATTGTAAACTTTTTAGTTTGTATTTTATTTTGAGCTTACGTGACACTTTGGTTTGGGGGAGAGGAGATCCCCCTTTTGTAAGGACTTTGCTTTGGGGACTCTGTCCCCGTTTTCTGTTAGTCATGCCCTTCCCTTTTGAAATACCTTCCAGCTGGGTCTGGTCTCCCTGGCTGCACACATGGTGGAGGGGTGAGGTGGGCAGCCCTGAAGCTTCTGCCTCTGGGAGTTCCTATTAAATGGCTGGTTCATTGCCCTCAAAATCAAACCAAACCAAGCCAAGCCAAACCAAACCAAAAAAAAAAAAAAAAAAAAAAAAAAAACCACCTTCTGGTACTGAGAACTCTTCTAGAGTCTGTAAATGTCCTGGGCTTTGGTGCAGTATAATGAGTTGAGGCTTCTCCTGGGTGTTTTCCATAATTCTACATCCTCTTTGTATTGCTTGGACATGGTTGTCTGAAACTTAGAGGTCACCAGCTGCCATCCTGTGTGGCACGTCCTTTACCCTAGACTTCTCTCTGCCCTCACAAAGATCATTCAGGATTACTCACTACTACTTAGACAGGGTCTGGGACACCCCCACCCCTCAGATATTACCCCACTCCCTAGGCCCTCTCTTCCAGGTTAATCTCAAGAAATACTAGGACCTTGTCCTAGGTTTCCTCATCTACGGAGTGTGGCGATAGCATTTCCCTCTGGGAGCTGTTGTAAGCACCAGGAACTAGCATGGAGTTGTAGTTAATATTAATATCATATGTGTGCGTTATTGAAAAGCTTTGAGGTCCCAGTGTGATGATAACCTACTTAAACAGGTTTAAACATACCTAGGGTTTAAACTCAGGTCTTGATGCCTCTATAGCAAGCACTCCACTCTCCTCTCCTATTTTTGTGGAGACAGGCTAAAATTCACAATCTTCCTGCCCAAAAGAATCTTTATCTTGGAGGATTTTCTCCCAAGAGAGTCCCACCAAGGGAAGTCCAAAAATCCACTGGCCCTAGGCACAGCTCAGCTTAGAGCAATAACCATCAACAGGATTCCGTCTGATGGCCTGGCTCTGGAGCTACTTCTCTTAGAAGCCAGGGGGTGCAGGCTGGCTCTGCCTCACGGTGGCAAAGCTGTGATGAGGGAAGACCTCAGAGTATGGAGCTGGCACCTCACCCTGAGAACTGGTCCTGTGGCCTGACTGAATAGGGAAGACTTGCTTTCTCAAAGGAGAGCCTTCCCCACTGTGCCTGTTGCTACCAGAGGGCCACCTCTTCCCCCTGGCTGGGGCCCAGAGAGCCCTTTCTAGGCAGCACCTGACAGGCTGGACGAGTGTGGATGTGGGAGAGCCTAAGCCTCCTGCACATTTCCTGCTTCCCCTCCTCTTCAGTCTGGGAATTCTTGACTCTTGTCTGACATCTCCCATCCCACTTCACATTCTAAGAGCTGGTAATTAATTGGCCTTGACCTTACCTTTTGACACCTCCCAGCCATCCAGATAGGTTACCCACACCTGGTGATTGACCTTGAAGTCACCCCTCCACTCTGCCCAGCTGCCCTGCCAGGCAGAATTTTATGTTTGCTTGTCTTTCTCAGAAACGATTCTTAGCCCTGTCTAACCACTTACTGTAGTTGCATATGACAGCCTGGTGTCAGGCCTGCCGTGCCAGGCATCACTCTTTCAACAGCTCGGTGCCCACACCCTTCTCCTCCCTAGTCTGACATACTTTCTCAGCACTGCTTTTTCCATCGGGCCCAAGAATGGTGATCCAGTTGTGTTGTCTCTGAATGAAAGTGGAAGGTCTCCCCAGAATCCCCTCCCTGCCCTAGCTGTACTGACAGGAGGACATGCCAGGGTGGAGGGTTCTGTCTTGGGCTGAACTTGGTTCTCCAGCTAGGAATTCAGATCCCCCTGACCCTAGAGATTCTTCCACGGAGCCCAGCACGCTCCCCTCTGAGCTGTTCCTTTAGCTGATGTTCTTGTGCCCGCCTCTATCGCTGTGTTTTGACTTATTGGTGCTTTCGGCACTCTTTGCTGAAGTTGCCATTTGAACAGATCTCTGGTCACCCTGGCTGGCCTGCTGCAGCGTGCTCTTCTCAGATGTTGGCTGGTACACCCCACTTCTTGCCAGGACCCTGCTGTTCTGGGGTGGATCTGGGCTGTGCTCCAGGAAGACAAAATTCCCTACTCTGATTCCATCCACATGCCCAGATGTTCCTCTGTTGACTTCCTCTCTTTTCTCTCCCAAAGTCATAGGGCGTCTCTGAGTGAGAGAGGGAGCAAAGCATCTATTGCACTCACTCCATCCATTTTCTCCCAGCGACTTCAAACGGAACACAAGGATGGGAGTGAAGAGTAGACTCCTTTCAACTTAGAGGGTCCTCAGAATCCCGCACAGGCCAGTGCTCCCTGTCCTCTCTGACCATTGCGATTGACCTGGCTGTCCATCTGGGTTCAAGAGGACTGTATTATGAATGATTCTCAATGTCTTTGGAGGTCAATATTTTGCTGATCTGTAAACAACCTGCTGTTTACATTACATGCTGAGAACCTGGCCACACATACATCAGCTTGGTCAAAGTCATACACGAAAGCAAGGCAGATTTGGGAATAGAATATAGATTATCAGGCCTTACCTATTAGTGTCTTTTAAGCTGAAAGTTGGTCTCTTAAGAGGTAGTAAGGTCTGCCACCCAATCTGTTTTTCCATTTAGTATTCAGCTACCAACACTAAAGTGCAGGAAATTGGGGCCTGGATAGAGCAGATGGGGTCTGAAGGCAAAATGCAAATAGAAGTTATAGGAGGAGCCAACCCTTTGGGTGTGAACCTTGGAGACACAGCAGAGCCAGAGCTCAAAGTCTCAGGAACGCCAGAAGGGGAGCCTGTAGGAGGGGCTGTTCTAGGTGGGGGGTGGGAGTGGGGTGGGAGATGGAGGGATGTTTCATGGGGCCAAGGAACAGGAATCCATTCCCAGCATCGCCTTAGTAAAGGGACAACATCTTGTTTTATTAAAAGCCTGTTGCTGGCTGGATAAGCAGTCTGCCTGCTGAGTGGGCAGGGGCCCAATATCGCTGTGGGCAATTCAGAGCCAGTTCTGGGAGCTGACATCAAACCAGGAAACACAAATGTTTTTTTGCTGATGTAGACTCTCTCTCTCTCTCTCTCTCTCTCTCTCTCTCTCTCTCCCTCTGTATCTCCCCCCCCCCACTCCCTTCTCTCATCTCTGGTTCTTGAGCTTGGTTCCATTGTGCATGGTGTGTGTTGTGACCTTATGCACCCTAGCTGGGGGTTCACTAGATGACTCCCTTCTTCTCTTTCTGTCCCCAATTCTCCCTTTACCCACTCACCCCTGCCCCACCCTTGCCCCTGGCCCCCTCAGCCCCCACCCCATGACAGACTGGAAGAGCTCAGGAGACCCAGAAGATGGCCTGGGGTTATTTACTGAGATGCCTGGGAGGGAAGGGACACAGCCTTATTTATATCTTCTGAGTTTCGAAACTACCAAGTTCATCCCTTTCCAAAGAATCTCCTTTTATAGGTTAAAAAAAAAAAAAAAAAAAGTAAAAGAAGACTCATTTCAAAAGAAGCCAGGAGAAAGCTGTTTTCTTTGCCAGCCAATCTGTGAAGATTATGAACATTAGGCTTGTTTAAGGCAGGGAAGGTTAAGGCTTTTTTCACGTTTTTATGGTAGTTTTTTTCTTCCTCCACTGTCTTGTGAGTCAGGAGGGCAAATGGTAATTTCAGAATAAGATAGCAGGCATCAGCTGCTTAATTCACGTTGTGTCTTTCTGGGAATCAGGAAACTGGATGAGTTTGTGGAAATTGCTATAATCACATTTCCCGCTAAGGTTTTAGTGGATTCTGTGTCTCCCAATCCTGCTGTATCTTAAAGTCATCCAAATTACTTCCATTTTTACCAAAATAAAATAAAGTGAGAATTCAAAGTACTTACACAGATTTTTAAATTAAAAAATAAACGAAAGGGTTTATTACACTGGTTGGTTGTTTGAAGGTGGCTTACTTAAAACTGTTTAATAAGTTCAAAATAAATTACTCCTATATAAAACAGAATATGGTAACTTATTAGCTTCTCTTTAACCCTGCTTTCAAACAATAAACTTTGCATGAAGAGGTAGAGGAGGGTATAAATGAAAAAAAAAAGTTAAATGTGTAGTTTATGGAGATAATGGGATTCCAGAACAAGGAAAACATAAAATGCACCTTAAAATACCTTACTTCATATTTGAACATCCGGTTTATCTTAAGAGGGCCAGAGAGATGGCTCAGCAGTTAAAGGTGCCTGACAAGTGGGTATGTGCATACGCACACGTTTCATTTCATTGATCACCTCATATAAATCATCATACTTCCATAAACCTAAATCAGGTAAACACGTAGCCTTTCTAGACACCCAATACTTTACACATTAACTCCATGGAAGTCTTGAAAGTCATAGGGACAGGTAACACAGCACAGAAAAGAAAAAAGAAAAACCGACAAGCTAAATCCAGCCTTCTTTTTCTACACTTTGTCTATGAGGTTAAAAAATGTTCAACAAATTGGATTTCCCCTATCCTCTAGTTACCAAGAGAAAATGAGAAGATTACCCATGTGGTAAAGGAAAGCGTTAAGAGGCAGATTTTCCCCTCGCAGTGGGGGATGGGGGCTCTATCAGCTGGCAGAGTGTGTTTTTCTAGTATGTCTTTGCTGCTTGATTTAAAACACTAACTCCAAGTTTTTAATATAGCACTTTCCGTGAGTCACTGGGCTGAGAGCCCAACCTAAGCCAGGCAAGAGTCCAAGACAGAAACAAGGAGAATCCATCCACGAGAAGACTCTGTTAGCACAGCTAAACATTTGTAATTAAGAAAGCTCCAGTCGTTCCAAGATTGCCTCCTTCTAGATAAAATAAGGAAAACATTATTGAAGAGTGGGATCAGGGAAGGGAACAGCTCAGAGAAAATGCTGACAAGTAGCGACACTAACAATCAACTTACTGTCCAGGAGAGAAGTGCTAATCTGCTTAGTCTTCAAAAGGAATTCGACATCCTGTTGACTCAGTGCAGAGCAGGTGCACTGAAAGGCATGCAACTGGTCACTTCTGAGGCAGCAGAAGGTGCAGTTTGGATCACAGGGAGCCCCAGGGATTGTTTTCTTTCTGCTCTGAAAAGTCACCCAGGGAGCAAAACATGTCCAAGCATTAAGAACAGGCAGTGCTCACTTGAGGCTCTGGACCAAGGCAAAGGAGTTGCTTTCTCTTACCCTTCTCTAAGCACAAATAACTTTGATAAGAGCTTGAAAGATAGGAGGAAAGATGTTCTGGTAAGAAACTTAAAGGGTTGAGAAACGGTGATGTGGTTGGTGTGTTCCCTGGCATTCTTTTTTCTCTCTCATTTCAACTTGACCTGGTTCAGGAGAGGTTTGAGGTGGAAATCACTAAAAGGCACAGATAACATCCTCAAAGACATCCTGTTCTTTGCAGCCAAAACTCTATGGGTGGAGAGAAAGTCCAAATAGAGACTCAGTGAGTGGTTCCAGGCACCATTCTTACAACCCGAGGTCCTTGCAGACAATCTCACCACCACCACCACCACCACCACCACCACCTCAACCACCACCACCATTACCACCTCATCTGGTCTACATCTGGACATCGTAGGTGGCCTGTCATCCACAGTGAGCAGCACTAAAGTCCTGAATCTTCCTGACTGTACTCTGTCATTAGAAAGCTAGGCCCAGCAGCCACTTCCCACCCACCCACAATTCCCAGCAACAGTGTTTGCAAACATGAACATCACTAAAGAAACAATAAAAAATGAGATTCTAAGAAAAATTATAATGGACTCTTGAAAAAAAAATCAAGAAGCCTATGGAAAGTTTAGAGAAACACAAACCAGTAAGGAACAGAAAGAACAAACCCAAATCCTATAAGGAAATGTCAGACTTAGCCCTGTTAGGTCAATAATTATCATGAAGGCAAACAGTCTAATTATACCCATTAAAATGCAGAGATTGCTAAGTTGTTTTTAAAAGATGACCCAACTATATACTGCTTCTAAGAAACTCATTTCAAATTCACAGACTTACCTAGCTGACAGCGAATACACCACAAGGATCCACCATAAAGCTGTTAATACAAAGGAAGCATGCTTGGCTGTATTAAATCCAAGCATCCTACAGAGCAAAGAAAGTTACTGTGGGCAAAGAGGGAAGTTATTAAACAAGAAGGAATATCACTCCTACCAAGGAGTGAGAATGATCTTGTGAATCAAACATGAGAGGTTCTCAGGTATGAAACAAAAAGTAAACTGAAAGAAGAAATACACAAAAGCACAACTGCGGTGAAGACATGATCGCTATTGTCCTCACACTCAGAGCTTCCAGGGACCAGAGACAAAATCAGCAAGAATGTAAGACCTGATCTGATCCTATCTAATCCTGCCCTAGCACATTCCGTTCAACAACACCAGAACATAGAGCCTCAAAAGATCCATGAAATATTCGGCAAGGAATACATCTTAGGTTATAAAACAATATTCACGGGGCTGGGGAGATGGCTCAGCAAGTAAAAACACTTGTCGCACAAGCAGAAGAACCAGAGTTTGAATTTCCCAGCACATGGTGGCCTGACTAGAATCCCAAAGCACAGGAGGAAGAGACAGAGGCAAGCTGGCTAGCCAGACTAGCTGACCTGATGAATTTGGTTCAGAGATGCTATCTCAGTAAATACAGTAGAGGACTAGCGAAGAAAATTGCCAGTGTCAACCTCTGGCTTCCGCAGGTGCCCATATGTAGATATATCCACACACATACAAACATGCACACACACATATGCATAAAACTAACAAATTTATAGAATATGGAATCAGACTAGAAATTAAATCAGGATGTTAATGGAGAAAGCCCGTGTACTTTAGAACTGAACAAACTAAAAAACGAAATGAGACAAAACCTCATGGGTCCGAAGTGGCAATCTCAGAGGAAAGATTTCAGGCATACAGAACTAAATGGAGGAAAAAAAAACTGAGAATGCATTAACATCTGTGAGGTGAGACCAAGACGGGGCTGGGAGAGAAATGTGCAGGACTAAAGGAATGCCTTAGAAAAGAACAAGGATCTCCAACTCCCGAGAAAAGTTTCTGCTTCCAGAACACAGAAAGAGCCAAGCAAAATAAGGCCAGCAGAGAGGGGAAGAGCTAGGGACAGAGAACAGGGAGCATGCTCTGGCACTGCAGAGTGTCCAACCACCACGTGATGGGTATAGTTTGGACTTGGCTGTCCTCCCAAGGCCCATGTGTTAGAGGATCAGTCCTCAGCCTCATGCTTCTGTGTGGTGGCAGGAACTTTAGGTAAGTGGAGAAAGATGGGTCACTGAATGGAGAGGTCCTTATAGGGATCCTGGGAATCTGGTCCCTCCTTTTCCTGCTCTTTTGATTTCTAGCCATGAAGTAAAGGGACCCCAACCACTACTTGTTTCCATGGTGATACAATGTGCCACCATGACCATGGACAGAAATTTAGGCTGGCAGGAGCAGAAATAAATATTTTTATCTGATAAATTTATTAGCACAGACATTTATTATAATAACAGAAAGCTAACAAGTGCTGTGTATCTCCAAAATCTGGAGGAAAGGAATTTGAATATCTTTATGATGTATCATAAGCATCTAAAGAGATAGATATGTTTAACTTGGTTTAAACACTTGCACAATGTTTGCATATTATGCCATCCCAATAATTATATATGTATATATGTTTTGATTTTTTAAATTATTTATTTATAATATAGATTTATTTATTTGATGTACATAAGTGTTTTGCCTGTATGTATGTCTGCATAACACAGGCATGCCCAGTGCCTGCAGAGGTCAGAAGATAATGTCTGATTCCCTGGAACTGGAGTTACAGATGGTGAGCCACCATGTGCGTGCTGGGAACTGAATTCAGGTCCTCGGAGGAGCAGCAAGTGCTCTTAAGCACTAGCCATTGCTACAGCCCTTATTTGTTATGATTTTGATGTCTCAGTTAATGTTTTTAACTAAAAAGGAGGTCAGTGATCTTGAAATCTTGGAAACAATAGGAAAAAGTCAGATAGGAAGGGAATTCTTAAAATCTGATAGAATTAATAATTCCCAGCATGATGGGAAAAATTAGAATATATATATATATATATATATATATATATATATATATATATTCAATTGAATATATATATATATATATCAATCTAGGACCCCTAGGAAAGTGGAAAATCCTATCTTAGCCTTATGCTGGTTCTGAGGATTCAAGCTCAGATCAGATCTTCATGCATACACAGGCAAGAGGTATATCCACTGACAACATTGCTTCAACCATAAACAAAGCTCTAAATTGTACCTCTGTCATTTGTTATATGATCAGCCTCTAAACAAAGCTAAAAATGGTGTGTAATGGGACTGTGGTGTCCCAACAGAGGAGCCAGGTACACATATATGAGGATCTAAGGTCTGAGCTCTCACGCATATGTAAAAAGCCAGATATAGCCGTGGGGGGGGGCACTGGAGGGTAGAGACAGGCAGATCTGGAGCTTGCTGACCATCCAGCCTAGCCAATCAGTGAGTACCAGGCTCAATGAGAGACGCTGTTTAAGAAGGAAAGAAGTGGAGAGCAATTTGGAAGATGCCTGACATCTGCCTTTGGCCTTCACATATGAGCACACTCACACATGCATGAGCACCATGTGTACATGTGCACATGAAGCATACACATACACAATGAATACGCACCTTCGAAAGCTGGGATGAATGCTGAGTTAAACATGTACAGATCTTTTAAAAGAGCAAACGAAATGCCACACATCTGAGAATAATGGCAGCAATAATAATAATAACAATATAAGCAGCAGCAACAATAATAATTTAAACAATGTGGCCAGGGTTTATCAAATACTCTCTGCTGACAGTGCCGTGGAGACTTTGCTTCTACTTAACCCACACAAACACAAATTGGATTCGTTTCCTGTAGTCCCCCCTTAGCTATGGCTTCCTTTCCCATGGTTTCAGTCACCATGGTCAACTGTGGCCCCAAAACCTTATATGTAAAATTCCAGAAATAAACAACTCATAAATCTCATGGCTCTGAGCAGCATTACGATTTCTTTCTGTGCCCTGCGACTTCCTGCTGGGGTGTGAATCATTCTTTGTTCACTGTATCTACACTGTCTACGTCACACGCCCATTAGCAATTTAGAAGCTTCCAGATTGACTGTCATAATATTGTAATACTTGTGTTCAAGTGGCATCTATTTTACTTAATAATAGCCCCCAAAGAACAATGGTAGGGGAGATGGCAGTTTGTTTGCAGTGTATTGCTATAAATGCTTTGTTTTATTATTGATTGTTGCTATGACGCTCTTACTGTGCCTAATTTATAAATTAAACTGCATTGCCCTTGTTGCGAGTTGGAAAAAAATCATGTTACATAGAGGAGTCAGTACTATCGGTGGTTTCAAACATCCACTGGAGTTCTTAGACTGTATCTCTTTTGGATGAAAGGGGGCACGGCCATATGTAGACTGGATGCAAAGGCCAGAGAAGTATTGTGCCCAAGCACACAGCTTACAGAGCAACAGAGTCCCAGCCAAGGACTCCCATGCCTTCCACAAACACAGAAGTAGTGAGAGAAGAATCCCTTGGCTTAGGAATCCCCTCCACAGGTGGGTACAATCTGGTATGACCGGTGCATCTACAGCAGGTAGATGGAGTCACCAGGAGCCATTTCTGGCCTCCTGGTCACTACCTCCACACCAGCAAGCTACCTAGGAAACCAGGTTCCCTCTGGCAGGGCCCCAGTTGGGATATTTGTAGGAACAGCTGTTTCCTTGAAAGAGCGACTGGTTAGAACGAAGCACAATGCTACGTGCCCAGGTCTAATAATAACCTGTCATTTCTGACAGGGACGTGGTCGGGATCGAAGTCATTCTTTCAGGCGCAGAAAAGGAAAGCGTGGCTGTGCGTCACTGACTTAAAATAGGTCAGGGCGGGCAGGCGGCTTGCAGGTGACAAGTGGGCAGCTTCTCAGTTGGTATTTCCTATATTTCCTGTTTTGGATGTAGGTTTCTGCCTTCTCTTCTGAACTGGTGTTCTGTGTTCGTAAAGTGCCTGGCTTTCTCTCGTCCCCATCTGTGTTCTGTCAATAGTGAACAGCACGTCAGCTGTTCATGCACCACTATAGGCACTCATAGGAACTCAGTCTGCTCTGCTGGTTTCTCCTTAGCTCTCCCCTGTAGGTTCACCAAGTGTTGGCATACCTGCAGAGCACCGTGGCAGAGGGATGTGCTCAGTGTTGGAGGTGTCCATGGGAAGGGAGTCCTAAGCAGTCTACAGTTTTATTTCCTGTTCACGGTACAGCTTCCTTTAAGTCAATACATTGGATCTGAGATCGACATTTTGCAATTCCTTCACTTAAAATATCCTGTGATGGGCTGGCAAGATGGCTCGGTGGGTAAAGGTGCTTGCCATGGGAACCCGATGACTTAAATCAGATCCCCAGATCCCATGGAGGAAGAACAGCCTCCTGAATGTCTGACCTCCACAGGCAGCCGTGGTGTGCGCACAGCCACACACACACTCTCTTATACACTAGCAATAAGTACAATAAAATAAATTAAAATTTCAATCAAAAATACTTTGTGGAACTGGAGGAATGACTCACCAGCTACCAGCACTTTTTGCTCTTCCGGAAGACCAGAATTCCACTCCCAGAACCCACATCGGGTGGCCATAACTGCCTGTAACTCCAGGTCCCTACTCTGACACCTACTCTGGTCTCCTTGGGTACCCATACACACGGCTGGTGCATACATGCAAACGTGTGCGCACATGCACACACATCATTAAAAATAAATCTTTTAAGAACTGCTTTTTGAAGGGATCTGATTTAGGCAAGCTGATGTAGGTTCATCTCCTTTCCTCCAAGCTCAGGGCTAGAATAAACTCTGAAAAATATGCATGAGACATCAGCAAGAGAACTCTGAAAGTTAAAAAGAGAAAGAGGAGCTTCTTAGGGATCCTAGGATTGGAGGCCCAGCATGGCAGTAGAGTGTCTTACTACCGGACATCCAACAGAAAATGACCTGGGCCTGGCACTTCCCAAAGCCAGACAACGAAGGTTCAGATCTCCCCTTCTAGAAGGCCCAGTGCCTCCTCCTCCTTACAGACAGACTCACAGAGGACAGGATGGTACAATGAAGGATACCTTAACAAGCAGGCTTATTTGAGCATCTCTCTTGGTCTTCATAGGTCTGAAGTGCTCTTTCCATCTGGAGGCATCGGGAGGGCCAGACTAAGAAAATCCCCAAGCCCTAGGTAGCTCCAGGAAGGATCTAGGGGTGCCCCAGTTGTTTGTAATTGTGTGAGGGAAGTTATGAAGCAAGATTGTCGCTTGGCTCAGAGGCTAATAAACTAGGCCAAGCACTTTATGTTAGACCTAAGTGGAGTGAGAGGCCAACTAAATAACACAGGAGTCTCTTAACATAAAGGCCGAGTGTCCTAAACAATAGAGGAGAGAGCACACAGGGTACCAAGAACCAGGAAACTATTTTCAAAGATTTATTTTTTATTTTTCGCTATGTATATGTTGTGTGTATGTGGGTGGGTATGTGTACATGCATACAGGTGCCTGCAGAGGCCAGAAGTGTTGGATCCCCTGCAGCAGCCTCTCTTGAGTGCTGGCAATTGAACTGGAGTCCTCTGGGAGAACAGTGTGGTGCTGAGCCATCTCCCTAGCCCAGGACCAGGGAAATAAATGAGAGACTCTGACTTTGCTGACAGCCACATGAAGATGAGTCCGATGGCAGAGATATCTGAGAAAGACTCCACAGCAGCTGTCACCAAAACACACCAGGAAACATTGCAGGCCCTCCTGAAGTGAACGAACAGACAAATACCAGAGAAGAAACTGGAGTTATGTAAAGAACCAAATGCAAATTACAAGACTGAAAGGCAGAGTGACAAAGGTTCAAAAACACCTTCCCAGGGCTCTGCTTGCTAAGACAGGACAGAGAATCAGTGAACTTGGTGAAGGAAAATATAAATCTTTCAATCTTGAACAGTAGAGAGACATAAATCAAAGAAGACTGTGTGTGATGACTTTGATTCTCAAATTGCTGTATTAACGACTCTGCAGGGGGTCGATAATCAACTTAGAGAAAGGACAAACAGATTTACATGAGCGACAAATAATTGGAACACTTAAAAATCAAATATTCTTAATAGCATCAAAAGTGCAGAGAAATAAACCTAATTTAATTGAAAACTACAGAGTACGGAGTTATTATTGAGAGAAATTAAAGTAGTCAAATAAATATTCACAGGTTGAGAGACTTACTATTTTATTGCGTCTATGTTCAATTCTCTTCAAACTGATCTACAGCAAGGCCTGTATATTACCGCAGGATTTTAGTTCATTTGTAGAATAAATTGGATTCTTTATCTGAAAACTTAAGGCATCATAAAAGATAGAGAAAATGATAGGTTTCATAAACACTGAGGTGTTGGTTAGATATTTGTATTTTTAAATATAAACCTTTAAGTTTTCTTTTGAGAGAGGGTATCTCTGTCGGCTTCTTCGTAATCTGTAAACTTGTAATCTGCCTCAGCCTCCTGAGTGCTTGCATTGCAGGTATGCATCATCATACTCCGTCTCGATCCCATTTCACACCAAACACACACAGGCTAAAGCATAATCTCAACATTAAAGGCAAAATAATCAAGCTCGTGAACGCTAGCATAAGACATGCTGTGACCTTGAAATAAAATTTCTTAAATGTAATACAGAAGTTCTAAAGAGAAGGAGAAGATCAAAACATGATTAAAACTGAGAACATCTGTTGTCAGAGGTTGCTGCTACGAGGGTGGGAAGGCAAGCCAGAGGAGTGTGTGTGTGTGTGTGTGTGTGTGTGTGTCCCAATTACATTTCTGATTAAAGGTTTTCATGCAAAATGTATGGAAAATTTTCATGTCTTGAGTAGCTCATCAAAGCAAAGGCTAGGAAGATAATCAAGTATGTGAAGTGCATGTTGCACAAACGTGAGGGTCTGAGTTCAATTCCTAGAACCCGTCCTGAGAAAAAACATGGTGGTGGGTGCTCGTAATCCCGGAGCTTGGGAGGCAGAAAGAGAAGTTCCGTAGCTGTGTGAGGCTGCTTTGAAAAACAAGGTGGTCATCACATGAAAAGCAGTACTCAAGGTGGACCTGTAGCCCCACATGCACATGCATGTACCTGCACACACACACACACACACACACACACACACACACACACAGAAAAGCAAAAGACTTGAACAAGTTATCACAAAAGAGGTTTGCAATTAGTCAATAAGCAAGGGCAGCAAAATGCAAAATAAAATTTCAAGTTACTACTACCACTATAAAGCCACCAGTGTTGTCCCAAAGTGTGCAGAGAAATAAACTTAACGTATATTAGAAAATATGGTGTAACTGCAGCTGCCATTCACTGGCAGAGGGATCAGACACTGGTACAACCTCTGTAGAAAAATCTCTTGACAGCATCTGTGACAGCTGACCATGTACTTATATCCTATGAGCCAGAATTCTACTCCAAGGAATATACCCAGCAGAAAGACACATGGGCACTCAAAGACGCTCAAAGACAAAGATCATGTAGCTATATTAACTAAAGACTGGAAATAACCCAGATTTCCATTAACAACGATATGGGTAGGTGTATAAAGGTGTATTTAGCATTGAAATTAAATAAGCAAATGAGACACAGAGTCTGATACATGATTCTCATAAACACCATATTCAAGACAACCATGAAGGTGCCTTGAATTGTCCCATTGATACAAAGCTCAAGAACAGACAAAGCTATCCAATACAGGCAGTAGTCATTTAGAGGTCACAGAGGGGCTCTTGGGAGCTTTGCTTCGGTCCTGCCTCTTGATGCTGTGGTTATACCTCAGCAAGAAGTATCTGTTTCCCATTCCCTCATTTTTCAATAAGTACATTTGACTTCAGTAAAGAGCTTACTTGAAAGAATAGTGTCAGGTCAGTGAAGTTGAAAACACAAAGAGGGTTCATCTGTTTGTACGTGGAGCTGGGCCTAATCTTGGGGCCTTGTCATGCTAGACAGTCGTTCACTTGCTGAGCTGTAGGACCAGCCCTGTGTTTATTCTTTAAATGCCGAAAGAAGGTCGAAGTGACTCAGGCTGGCCTGTGACTTGCTTTACAGCGCAGGCAAGACTTGGCCCTGTGATCCACTTGCCAGTATCTGGGATTTCAGGCCTGTGCCTAATACAAGGAGTATTTTATGCAGTGTTTTAAAACCTTCGAAGGCAAATGTTCATTTACTCTGAGCAGATAAGGAAATAGATTGACAGAAATGTGAGTGTGTTCACAGACAGCTGATGCAGACAGCCTGCGGAGTGCCTGCTACCTTCAGAAGACACGCTGACTTTTCTTCTAGCACCACCTGCTTACCTGATGGCTGGGCCACCTCATGGGGCTCAGGAAGCAACAGCGGTGGCATTTCTCAGAATGGCTTCTGCTGCCTCTGTACCTAATGCTCTCTCTACGGTCACCGCCATCCCCCCTTCCCATCACCATCCTGTCAGCTGATGATTTTCAGCCAGTTCAAGGACAAAGGGCCTCAGCCATTAGCCCTGACAATGGGAAATTGTCTACTTCTTTATGCTTCCATTTGGGCTTGGACAGACCAAGGAAGGCCAGACTGGAGCAGTGGGCTGTGGACCAGCTAGAGTGTAGATAGGATGTGGAACAGGCAATGACCTTGACTGCTCAACTAAGACTCTTTAACAGGGAGAATCCTTACCAGGCGGTTATTTTTCTCTGACACTAATTCTGTTTGTTTTCTGGTTGAAGACAGTTATTCACTTGCAGAGATAAATTAAGATCCTGGTGTCTTCTCTGTTGGCCGAGACGTAAGGAATCTGCTAGCTGTTGGATCACCTTGCGTGCGTGCGTGGAGACAATAAGCACCTTTATTTTTCCTTTTCCTATTTCCTCTCGCCTTGTGGATTTCTCCATTCTTTCATTCCTGATGTCTTCAGCCCTTTGCTTTCTGCCCATCTCCCCCGTCATTCTTCACACAGTTATGCTTATTTAATTTTGAATGTTCTCTTCCGGCCAAGAGTCAGCTTGGTCCGCATCAAATGAGAATAAATGTGATTAACTCTGTTCCAGGCTGAGAGGGACTGAAATGAAGGCTGGTGGCAGATGCTGTGATGACAAACTGTCGGGTTGAAGGACTCCAGGAAGACACAGACCAGGGAGTGTGGCATTCACCTTCTGAGCATGCAGCACAGATTAAGGCAGAGATGGGCTATTATAACAATCCCCCTGGTGGTGCATCTCAGGAGATGTTGGTACCTGTACTAGTCGTACTTCCTGGGCTCTGGTACCCGGACCAGTGGGGCTTCTCAAGGCATGGTACTTCAACTCCCAATGACAGTATTAACTGGTAACTTCTTTATTGTTAATTATTATTATTATTTCTTTTGTAGTTTTTGAAATTACATCATTTCTCCCTTCCCTTTACTCCCTCCGAACCCTGCCATATGCCCCCTCTTTGCTCTTTCAAATCCATGGCTTCTTTTTTCCACTAATTGTTGTTATACATATATATATACATTTATTTCTAAATACATAAATACAACCTGCTCAGCCTGTATACTGTTACTTGTATATGTGTATTCAGAGCTGACCATTTGCTATTGGATAACCGACTGGTGTGCTTGTCCCTGGGGAAGACTGTTTCTCCTGTTCTCAGCATTCCTTAGTTGCCTGTAGTTCTTTGTATAGGGTTGAGGCTTTGTGGGCCAAGATCCAAAACTTCACTAGTCCTGGGTAGTTGGCTAGGTTTCCAGTACCAGACAAGGTTTCCCTCTTGTTGCAGGAATTCTTAAAAATGCACTTTCTGTGGGACCTTCCCAGATTTGCCAAATCACACAGTCTGGGGGGTGGACCAGGGGGCTGTGTTAACAAGCTCTATGTGCTTTTGATGTATGTGGAAACTTCCATCCTCAGTTTCTAATGCTTATATATTTTCCTTACTGCCATTCAATGACACTAACTTATGGCTGAAGATGGACTTAGGGGCTCCCAGATGCCTGGGAATAACTGAATAGATGGACCATACCTAGGAGAGAGGAGAAGGAGCAGGGATCCAGTCAGGACACCTGGGAATATTCCTTCAAGGTCCCACCTTGGTTAAAAGGCAGCCAGGTACACAGAACACAGAAGACAAAAGGGATAAAGAAATTAAAAGAAAAGTCCAAGTACTTAACCAACTGAGCTGTCGTCTCCTTAGAGAGCGATGTAGCTTCAGTCATAACTACATGCAGCCTTGTTGAATAATTAGAGCTCACAGGAAACAACATTTCTCTCTAGGCAGAAGAGCTCTTTGATCTGTAGAGACATTCCAAAGGGCTGAGATGCCACCTTCACATAAGTAGTTCCTTCCTGGCCTCCAGCTTGTTTGTGGAGGGAATTTTAAGAGGAGTGAACAGGGCAGAGACATCTCTGTCCCTTGGCTTCCAGGCCTGGTGGGGCCCACTTTGTGGGCATCTCTTGGAAAACACACCTCTCCACCCGCTGGGCTGAAAACTTAGGTATAGAACAAGATTGTGTCTGACCTCCGTCATTGCCTCAATATGTGAAAATAAAATTCTATCTCCCTCTTTGTGCTGCCTCACAGTTGGGAGGTGGAAGCAAAGAGTAGAAGCTTGACCAGATGGGGCCTGTTCTGTCAGACCAGTGACTTCTCTTTCTTTGGAAAGATCCCATTTCATAGGGTACAGGAGGCCAGCAAATGGCTGTGGGTGGTGTGGGGATCCCAGGCAAAGGTGGGAAGCAGGGAAGGCAGGCTCCCACAAATCCCTCATGTGGTGGAGGCTCCTCAATAGACACGGATGCTAGGGGAGACTGGAGAAACAGCAGTGTGTCAAGATCACAGGCCGAGGGGCCAGGGGAACTGGGCAACCTTCCCAGGCAGTTGCGTGCACATATGGACGCCAGCGAGGACATGCTAAGAGACAGGAGCAGGAAGAGAACAGAAAAGGGTGGAGAGACATCTGCCATCAGCACCGGGGTAGCCGGAGCATCCCAGCATTGGCTGTCATTATCTAATTTGAGAAATCATACCATTTCTTTAGAGAATTCTTTTTCCTGGCAAGAAATTCTGGGGGAAAAATAATTCATGTGACAGAACTATTCCCAGAAGAATATCCATGGGTCAGAAGGAGGCTACCTAGTCTGGAAGGTTCTGGAAATTCTAGTGGGGCATTGGGAGGAGGCCAGGCAGCTGTGCTGGTACAAGGGAGCTCCAGGGAGGAAGGACCTGGGTTGTTAGTCAGAGGATGTTGCTCAGAATGAGGGAGAGAGTGGGGGAAGCTACCAGTGGAGGACAGGGACAGGACAAAGAAACGACCTATCACCGGACTACCTGTAGCTTCCCGCTTGGGAGAAAGGGTGCTGCCACTTGACAACCTGTAGCTTCCCGCTTGGGAGAAAGGGTGCTGCCACTTGACAATCTGTAGCTTCCTGCTTGGGAGAAAGGGTGCCGCCACTTGACAATCTGTAGCTTCCTGCTTGGGAGAAAGAGCCTGAACTTGCTTTTCAGGACCAATGATGAAAAAGGAAGCCTGGAAAATTAGAGCTTGTGCTCCAGCTGGAGGAAGGGATTTAAATGGTCACAATGGATGGCTGAGTGTGACTGGGGTAGCAGGCCTGGGCAGAAACAATGGGCGATTCTGATTCATGTGCCTCACTTGTCTCCAGAACGAGAGAGCACGCACACACACACACACACACACACACGCACACACACACACACACACACGCACACGCGCACACGCGCACACCTCATAAAAGTTTACAGGAAATGGAAGAAAGAAGACTTGCAGATCAAAGAGTTTGACAAGTGGCTAATGGGCCATACCTGGGGTCAGGCCTTTGAACCCCCAAGACTACATGAGGCTCCCACCTGGCTGAGAGATCTATGGCTCTTCTGTTCCCCCAGCTTCTTCAGCTACTGGTATAACACAGCCTGGCTGCTATGAGAAATGGTTCCTGGCATCCCTTAGTTGGGTCCAATTTCTTGGATAGATGTGAGGAGAGTGGAGGGAACTGGATGGGTGTGGGAGGAGTGGAGAGTGGAAACTGGATCTATCTAAGGGGCAGGATCTTGTTGTCTATGGAGAGGCTCAACTACCGTACAGCCTGAAGAAAACCCTGCTCCACCCAAGCTCAGTGCTCCAGAGCATCACATCAGTCCCCTCTGCCAGTGGAGCCCACCGGATAGTCAGGCCTGCTGCCCCAGAGCCTCTATCAAACTGTGACCAGTAACCTAGACTCCTGGGACTCAGGAGGACCCCAAAGGCCTGGGGGACTCCAGTGGAATCAGTAGCCCACCCCAGAAGAAAGCAAAGGTAATTAGGAAACGGACAAGCATCCGAAGGGATGCTAGACTTGACCCTCAGAGGCTTTAGAAAGACGTCGCTTTTTCCATAAAGCAGGAGCTTCATCGGCGTGGTGGACACTTCAAACCGCAGATGCCGTCATTCTGTTCCGAGTGTGTTATGAGTGCTCCCACCAACCCCAGGCCTGCTCTCTGGTGCTCCCTCCCTGTCATATAGAATTTATGATCGATAATAAATTTGGGGCCACTCTTTGCTAGGTTAGCATAAGTAAGAAATTTACTTCTCTCTGAGTGTTTTTTGAAGTCTTATAGAAAAATTTGACAGAAAAGAAGAATATCAATAACAATAGCCAAAACATTTAAGCACTTGTGCTGTGGAGCTGCCTCCGCCCTGTACCTGAGCTGTACCTGACCCAGTCACCTGCCTTACGTCATCAGCAGGGGTCCTGCCGACCCCATATAATCCCTCTCTGCCCCAGTTTTCTTCTCTTCTCTTCTTGGTCTCTCAGCCCACTGTCCTGTCTCCTCCCTCTCTCTCCCTGTCTCTCTCTCTCTCTCTCTCTCTCTCCCCTTTCTCTCTGCAGGGCCCTGGTCTACCCCAGACTCAGCTCCCCTTACCCTCCCCCATAAGAAATAAACCTTTGCTAACACTTTCCAGCATCCACGCGTCTAAATTCCGTCCATCGCCTCCACACGTATAAAGAATTTTACAACTTAGAAGGCTCAGATGTGCAGATCTTGAGTTTGAAGGTAGCCTGGGCTACATAATAAATTTCATGTTCCAGACCAGCCTGGGCTATATGGCAAGCCCTGTCTCAAAAATAAATAAATACATGAAAATCTATTTTTGCTCAAAATAACAGTTTATAGAAACTTCCAAATTTCTCGTCAGACAAAGTACCCCAGGTCTGGGGTTTGCCGTTAGTGTCTACAGCTGGGTTGATCTTTGATGTAAGCATGACTCAGCTTATTCAAAATAAACTTGTTGTCAAAGATTCAAAATTTAGATCTTTGACACGTGTCTTGTGACCCGTCTGCCCCTCTGCTCAAAGCACTGTCCCAATCCCTCTGACTCATGGGGAAACCACAATCTGCAAGTAGCCGGAGAGTTCCCACACCTGGGGTGGGCTGCACGTCACAAGCAGGGCAGCAGATGTCATTGTGCCTGAGCAGGAAGCACGGCAGGATTGCTTTTTATGGCTCCTCTGTCCACAGGAAAGCGTGATGTCGGATTTGGTGGGGTGCACAGTGAGATATGAATCTCATTCTCTAGACAGATTGCTCAACGGAGAAGCAGTTATTTCTTGGGGCAGCTATAACTCAAGGTGGATTGGAGATGATAAAAACAGCTAGCCATGTGTTCTTGAGCCCTTGGCCAGCACCTGTGTCCAGCTGGAGCCTCTGCTGACCATCACGACTCTGCTGGTGTTAGCGACTGCAGCTTTAGGCTGTCACATTCACTCGGGTCCTCTCACCGGTCACTCGTGCCATGCAAAAAAGAGAAATCCTGACCAAAATTCACTGACAGCTTTGTGCCTGTTCTCAGGCCTTCGCAGAAGCCAGCTCTGCTAACATCACTGCCACGCAGAAAAGGGTCGAGTGACAGGGAGCCATCATCCCAGGGCCCTCGCCAACAGAGCAGGAGCACAGGAGCTTTGATCTGTGGTGCACTGGGCATGGGGAATGTGACCAAATCCAGGGGACCTCTCAGATATCAGAGTATCCTCATCCCCACACTAAAGGGACAAAGACCAGTTAATACTGTGTATTAATACTGTGCCAGGGTGAACATGATGTCCATACCATTGACATGACACCATAGACGCTCCAGCCAGAAATTCCCCAGAAAGACTGTCTAAGAATAATGGGGTGCTCTGCTGTGAAGGAAGGGGAGAAAGCCAGGACTAGTCCCTCAGGATGATGCCCATGCATTGCTGGTTCCAAAGCCTTGTTCTGGACTCTGGGACTGTGGTGTTTTGAGTAAGAATGGCCTCATAGGCTCATATGTTTGAATGCTTGGTCCCTAGTTAGTGTGGCTTTGTTGGAGGAGGTGTGCCTCTGGGGCAGGCTGTGAGGGTTCAAAAGCTATGCCAGCCACCCTCACCTCCACCCCATCACTTGCTACCTGTAGATCAGGATGTAGCTTTCAGCTGCTTCTTTAGCACCATGCCTGCCTGTGTGCCACCATGCTCCCTGCCATTATGATAATAGAATAACCCTCTGAAGCTGGAAGCAAGGCCCCCATTAAATGCTTTCTCCTATAAGTTGTCTTAATCATGGTGTCTCTTCACAGCAACAGACCAGTAACTGGGGCAGGTACCCTCCGTGCCACCAAGCTGGGCAGGGTAGGGCAGATCTATCAGAAGATTTTCCACTGGGATTTATACTTTGGTAACTTTTACAGATCCTGCATTTCTTATCTGTTCAGGAACTCCATCCCCTTTTCTGGTCTCTAAGCCTTGTTCCCTATCCTGTCTGGGCCTTCCCCACCCATTAACCATCTCCACCTGCAGTTACTACTGTCCCAGGTGTCCTCTTAGGACGTAGTTATTGGAGTCCTGGCCTCTACAGAATAGAGGGACCATTGCTCACGTCCTAGAAAAATTGTGAAGATAGAAACAAAATGTAAATACTCCCTTTTAGGGTCATCTTGAAGCTAGGGTGAGAGCCTTAGGCTGCATTAGCCTCTAGCAGGGGTTCAGATCACAATTCCCCACATGTACATGGGACTTGCCAGCCATAATGTAAGATGAGTCTCTGGTGAGTGCCATATTTGGAAGGAATTTCTAGAGCATGGACATTTTTGAGTATCTAATGAAATTCATAGAGTTCCTCCACAACAGGTACATTTCTGAAAATTTTAAAACCTAGTATTTGCTTTTAGAAGCATCACAGATCCATTCATGATAATCCAACCTTGCTTTTGGGATTTTTTTTTTTTGTTATCATCAGGGTCATGGGGTTCCCAGCATCTCATGCCATGGAGATGTGGTCAACTTTCCAGTTTTTAGGAGGGCCCGTGCAATGATTGTGGCTCTCTCATAGGAGACATTTGGGTCTCTGTTAAAGTTGTTGAGCAGTGCCTTGATGGTTATAAGTTTATTTATTGGGCCTGAGACACAATAGATTTGAGAGAGGGGCAATGGGCACAGCACTGAGCAACATGACAAAGATGGAAATCTCTTCACCTGGGGAGTGGGCAGCTGAGTGGGCATGAATAGGAAGTAAGGAAGCTTGAAAACCACAAGTGCATCCTGGGTTTTGTATACTCAAAGAGAAGCTGAGGAGGTGCTGCAGAAATGAAAAGAGACAGCACCTTCCCTCGGCCTTCACGTTAATTTCACGTTAGGTAAGTAAAGAGAACATATGGCCCTCATTACACCAAGAAGTTATATAGATCAGAAACACAAGAGCAGCAGAGAGTTGGGGCAAACAGGGGAAAGTCCTAAATAGAAAGACATTCCTTGGCCTCAGACAGGAAGAGTTCATACAGTTAAAATGGCAGTACTACACAGGTCCGTCCCGGCTGCTGCCGGGGACCTTGGCGGAGGCAGTCTGAGAGGGTCACGGTATCCAGGCTCATCGTATTTAGGATTCCATCATTTTCGGAAGGAGACTCCACCTAGGGGAGATGAAAGAGTACATTGGAAGGCAGTAAGTGTCTCAGAATTGGAGGTGGGAAACTTCGCTCTGTGAGCTAAGAAAACAGGAAGTGTTCTTATCTCAAGGTGGAGGCTGTCTGTCCGCAATGAGAGCTGGAGCTGCTGACCCTCTGACGTCACACCCGCGTGAGGGCTCCAAGCCAAGGGTTAGGCCACATACCTCACCCTGAAGGACCCACAGCGAGGAGAGAAAACGTTCCCCTTCCCTACCAAAAACTGCAAGGGAAGAGTGATTTCCTCGAAGGGATGGGTGTGAGGCAAGCCAGCGCCCAGTGCGTGGCTGTAGTGGTAACTGTCATGTAAATCCATGCACCTCCCAGGTAGCCACCTGGACTCCCAGTGCTAAGCGTACTCCAGGCCCATAAAGGCTAGGTAAAGACTCCTTCCCTGGGCACATGTGCATCCGGAGGAGCAGGTGCTTTGGAGCTGAGTTGTTAGGTAGCAGTTTTCTCTGAATTGAAACTGTCCCTCCTGGGGGGAAGAGGGAGGTTCTAAGACTCAGGACCCTCAAGTGGCTTAGAAAAAGGCTCCTCCACTGTGAGCAACTGCCAGCAAAGAGGAGACTCTTCAGTGGAACTGCCTACAAGCTGTGCAGGGGGTCTCAGGGTATAACTCTTGGGTATACTCCCCCATGCTGGGGTGGACTTTCCAGTGACGTAACTGCTTTTGAGTCACCCATGCTCAGCAGCCCTGATAAATTTATTAGCTCACGGAGCGCTACTGGAATGAGTTTTTTTTGGGTCTATCATCAATGTCTCATCTGGAGTGAATATACATTCATCCCTGTCTCCACAGAAAAGTCATGCAACACTGCTCTTCAGTTTGACGGCATAGCCTGGACTCTTTTTGTCTCCCACGAGGATGTGACAGCTCTGCTGTGCGATTCCCATAGTCTTAGCATTTTTGACCATAAGCTCTTCCGGCTGAGGCCAAGGAGAAGGCTGCTGAGGCATCATGGGGTCCATGCTTGTCTAGGCAAATTCACCCAAGGGACCCCTGGGCAGACAGACTGTGAACTCTTGTGATATTATCTCCTTTCTCATGCAGCTGGGACATAAAATGGCTCTCCTGGAAGGAGAATGACAAATGCACCCATTCCTAGTCTCTGAAATCTGCACACTTTGATTGGTTCCAGGTCAAAACCAGAGGAGGGCAGCAGGCCAGCAGGCAGAGATGAGCAGGTGGGACCTACCATTCAGAAGGGTGCACAGTGGGACTGCAGGGGGAATCCGGTCAGACTTCAATCAGGAGAGGGAAGAACAATGTCTCTTCACCATGGAGATGCTCCACCTCTTAGATGGCGCCATTCAGAAGATAAGAAACCACTCAACAGCCTCTATAAGGCAGGGGCACGTGTCCCTGTGTGGACAGCTTCAATCTCTCTTGCTCAGGGCTTGTCTCTCCAGGACACCAAGACTTTAGGGCAATGGTTCCAGTACTGTGTCCCTGATTGGCCCTGCCTACATCTGAGCCAGGGGTTAAGACCACTCCGAGCCTGTTCCCTAGAGCAACACTTGCTGCCATTTGCAGAAGACATTTCACTATGGTCTCCAGCCTGTCCTGGCTCTATGTTGTCTCTTTTGCACTGATGTTTCTTTCCCCACATGCTATCTAAAATTGCATTTGGATGCAGTTCCATGACAGAGCACTTGCCTAGCATGTGTGAAGCTCCTGGTTCAGTACCTACAAAAATCAAAGTAAGACAAGATATTTGAAATTGTGCAGCCATGGAGACAGCTCTGAGTGATATTATACAAGATGAATTCAGACACCGACCAGCATAGCCATTATCTGTGAATGTTCCAGCCAGTCTCCTCTTCTGCCTTCTCAACATCTAATAAAAGAACTGGATTACAACATGAGTGACCTGCAGCTACTGATGGGAGTTCTGGTATACCTGCACATGGGCCTGTGCTAAACACTTCCCAGGATGGTCCCACCAACTTCATCACAACCTCACTAAAAATGTAGTTTGTGAGCCTTGTGTAACAGATGGAGAAACTGAGACTCAGTGGGGGGAGGGGACGAGCCCAGTGGAAAAGCAAGGTGAGGGGAGATGAATCCAGAAGAGTCACACTCCATAGCTCGTGTATATACTGGAGGTGACGCCTCCTTCTCCTTCTACTCTAAGAAGGACTTTCCAAGTGAGAATAATCAGTATTATTAGGACTCAGCCATCACTCTCTCCTCCTCCCTTTCATTGCGCCTTAGCCTCACAGCTCCCATTGCAACCCAATGCGCTGTTGGCATCAGATAAATGCATGAAGCAGCGCTGTTGGCATCAGATAAATGCATGAGGCAGGGCGATCCTCGAAAGAGGATTAGGATTAGTTTTCCTGGGTCTTGATTGTTTGATTGCTTAAAAAAAAAAAAAGTGAACATCTTGTATTTTTTTATTCTGATTTTTTATCCAGCAATCTTTTGGTTGGGAAGGAGAGAAGGAGGAATATTGAGATAGTTGAAGGGAAAACCCAGTGCTGCCTGGAGAAACCTGAGATCATGCAGTAAGAGGCCCAGGGTTCGTGTGTGAGGGATGCGGGTCATTTCTGATCATGGCAGTCATCGCAGACTGAGTGCTGTTCACTCTTAGCTCTCTGGCTAAGATGGAGAAATATTTGGTGGTCCCAGGGGCTTCAGGTGCTCTCTAAAACCTGGAGTTGGCCCATGGCTCATTTTTTGTTGTACTTACTAAGCTCATACTCCGTAGAACTGATTGCCTTACCAATCAAGGACACAAACTCTGCATTTCCAGTCTGAAATGCCTTTCCTTTGTCCCCAGGCCTTCGTTTTGCATTTGATATCTAGCTGACAGCCGGGCTCGCTTTGGTGTGTGCTTAGTTCTTCTGAACAAGTTCCATTTCAAAGCTTACAGAGCCAGAAGGCCAGATTTAGGGATTAAAGTCCCTGGACTATTGCTCTACAGGCACAGCTAAATAATAAGAAAAATAAGCATCAACTAGACAACATCTGAACTGGGGCTGACTGATCATGGGCAGCTTAACTTTGATGATGGCTCTGAAGGGGGAGCTGTGGACAGAGTATTCCAGGTTAGCACTGGGGGTATAGGGTGTGGACAGGATGCTGCACATTAGGTCCCAGCAACAGCCTCTGCTTTTCCTTGGCAGGGATTCCTCTAGTTGGGGATCTAGCGCAGGAATCTCTCATGTGTGTGGCTGAGGGGACCCAGACTCAGAGGACCCAAGTGAGCAAGGAGGGTCTCTGTGCTTCCTGGGTGATACTGAGATAACCCAATCCTGCAGCAAGGAGATCACTGATACTTTGTGCCCTCGCAGGGACTGATGATAGCAGGACCCTCTGTTTGGTAAAGGCAGAACGGGGAGTTAGCAGGGCCCGGAAGGACCACATACTCACCCACAGGGAGAGCTCAAAGCAATCATGCACCAGAGGTGTCTGGATGCCCGAACTGTCTGTTCAAACCAAACCTGTCACTGAAGCTCTCAGATGCTGAAGACCAGCTGTGAAAACCAAGGCTGTCCCTAAGGGTTCTGGGTAGAGCTTTGTTGCCTTTCACTCTGACTACTGTTGCAATGACACACTGCTGCCCTGGCTCCCCAGAGAATGTCCAGAGACCCCTGCAGCCCTCGTTCTGAGGTGTCTCGGGGACCTGAAGTGGGAACCCACTTTCCGTGGTCCAGTGCCATTGAGATCGCTCCTAATGCATTCCTTTTTGCTCTTCTTCGAATGTCTCAGGATGTCCCCAGGGTAAAAGCACTGATGTAACTCTCTGATGAGAAGAGGCCCGACAACTCGCTCATTTTGAAATACTGACATTGGTGGGGAAAATTACTCAAGCTCTCTTGTTCCTTTCCAGCCTAATTAAGTGGCTCTGCAGGTGACTCAACGCTTTTATTTTTTTCAGAATGACATCAGACTTATTTTCCATTTTAATAGCTTGGTTACTTCATCGATTTTTTTTAAAAATCCAATTTCACTTTCTAGTGCCCCTCCATCTGATTTTTCTTCCACCCTGGGAAGTGCTAACTCTCACTGAGGCTAGATTCCAGCTGCTAAAGCAGCTTCTGCGTTTTCTCCAAACCAGAATCTGGAGTTGGATGTGTGGCTTTTATTTGCAAAGTACCTAAATAATCTCACTGAGCGTTAGACTTGTCAATATTTACTATCAGGTGCTATTTCATCTGCGTAACAATGGCCACCAGAGGAGAACTTTGTCCTGGAGGTGGTGTCTGGGTCTCTGTGAGAGGCTGCACGGAGCACTCTGATGCCCCTTTCTGCTTCTCCCCACCAATTCAAGGAGAAAGATTCAACTTCACAAGCTCATTTTGAGCTCCTTAAATATATAGTAGTGTTGGACCCTGACTCCTGGAGGCCAGCTGTTGCTGGCATTTCATGAATCCCGTAGTTTGGAGGAAGATGTAAGCATTAGTCATCTTAATGTAGCCTGCTTTGGACTCCACCTTATGAAAAGCAGATGAGAATGCTCTGTGTGATACGCTGTTTTATCAGAGCAGGGGGAGTGAGCAAGCACACTCTGTGTGTTTTACTTGGTGGATTTTATTTTTCTCTCCTGGTAAAGGACTTTCTTCTGTTCAGTCTTATTCCCAGCTCTAATCTCCCCCCACCCCCCCACCCCACCCCCACCCCACCCCCACCCCAGTCCGGCCAAGAGTCTTATCAGTGAGGACAAAGACAGTGCACCAGCTCTGGGCTGAGTTGGAAGTGAAAACTCAGCTAGGCCCTGCTCCTCACTGACTGTTGGCCCCTGAGGAACCTGGCACAGAAGGCTGACACAGTCCACAGAGGCCAGGATTTCCTCTGGGATGGAGTAGCTGAGGGGAGCAGAGGTAAGTGACCCCTTTCTTCTCTGAGCTCAAATGGAACCGGAGAACTTGCAAGTAGTTCACACTGCAGGAACTCGGAAATACTTTGCCAACCTAGGAAAGGTCAAAGACACTGTGCACACAGTGGGGACTCATTAAATGGTCTCTTTCTTTCTTCTTAGGAAAAAGTGATACTTTAATGCCTATTTTTCCCATGAGAGGGGTATTCACCTCCTTGGTTGCTTTTTTTGTTTGTTTGTTTGTTTGTTTGAGAATACATGTATATAGAATATATTTCATTGAGGGATGGTGAGGGGTGACAGGTGAGGAGGCCTCTGTGAGAAGAACCAAGCACTGGTTGGAGAAGAGAGGAAGACAGCTGGGGAAGGTAGAAGGTTTTAGGCAGGGCCTGGGATCCTTCCTGTAAAGTGCTGTACTTACCAGGATCTCTCAGGGATAGGCTCACACCCAAGCTCAGGGCCATCTCAGGAAGGATCTGGCATGTTGGTGGCTTATATTCAACAGGATGATCAAACATGGTACCCACTGCTTACTCTGGAGATGCTGCCTTTTGACTGTTCTGGAAATCAGAGATCAAGGGGTCACTAGTCCTAGTCATGATCTTGCTAGTAGAGTTTACATGCTGCAGAAACTGTCACATGAAAAGAAGAGGTCGTGTGTGTGGGCGCATGTGTGTGTGTGTGTGTGTGTGTGCATGTGTGTGTGTGTGTGGGCATGTGTGTGTGTGTGTGCATGTGTGTGTGTGTGGGGGCATGTGTGTGTGTGTGTGCGTGTGTGGGCATGTGTGTGTGTGTGTGTGGGCATGTGTGTGTGTGTGCATGTGTGTGTGTGGGTGTGTGAGAGTGTGTGTGCATGTGTGTGTGTGGGTGTGTGAGAGTGTGTGTGTGCATGTGTGTGTGTGTGGGCATGTGTGTGTGTGGGCATGTGTGTGTGTGTGTGGGCATGTGTGTGTGTGTGTGTGTGTGTGCATGTGTGTGTGTGGGTGTGTGAGAGTGTGTGTGTGCATGTGTGTGTGTGTGTGCGCATGTGTGTGTGTGTGTGTGTGTGGGCATGTGTGTGGGCGTGTGTGTGTGTGTGTGCATCTGTGTGTGGGGCGTGTGTGTGGGTGTGGGTGTGTGAGAGTGTGTGTGTGTGCAAGTGAGCATGTTTGCACATGAGAAAGAATTTTTGAAGGGCTAGCTCACCCCAAGTTTTATTGCAATTCAGCTTTGCTTCAAATGAGATAGTAGTTTGTACTATATCTCCTCAGGAAAAAAAAAAAAAAAAGCAGGACATGCTTAGAACAAGGTTAACTGAGAATGGCAGCACACACCTTTAATCCCAGCATTCTGGAGGCAGAGGCAGGCAGATCTCTTGAGTTTCAGGCCAGCCTGGTCTATAGAGAAAGTTCCAGGCCAGCCAAGAATTACAAATGTGCACAATGCATCCCATAACATGTTCAAGTGCTACATGTTCGTCAAAATGTTTATTAGGAGTTTTTGAGATAGAAAAACCCAGTTCTCTGATGTCTTCATTATACATTGTATTTGTGTATCAAATTACCACGCAGTGCTCCATTAATATTCTTCACTAAAGTCAGAGCAATAGAAAAGAGACATGCGGATCCTAAAAGCAAAGTAGCTATTTCTAAACCGTTCATTGTGACCAAAGGTCACATTGTGAGTTCACATTGTGAATCGGGTACTTGCACTGGCAGAGATAGAGAAACACGAGCTGGGTGCCTGTGCTGTGTGGACAGTAATCATGCAGGAAGATGACTAACTTAGGAAAGACTCCTGGCAAGGGCCAAGCAATGCATATCAAATGATGGGAGAAAGTGGGACCCTCGTGCCAGTCAGGAGTTAGCCCACGCTGCTATGTGGTTCATGGCCTTCCATAGCCCAGATTCTATTTTCTTCTTCTATTGGATTTGCTTGGGGGATTTAATTCCCCTGTGTTGCCTGGCTTCTCTATTGGGGGCCGCATCAGACGTAGAGACATACCACAGAAGTGTTTGTGTACACAGACTTCATGGAACCCTGGGTGAGAGATGGTGCCTGCCCATAGGTTTTCAGTGGCTATCTGTAGGAGAAATTGGTCCTGTTATTTCCAGTTCTGTTCAGAGCAACTCGTCTCTGTTCTCAGAAGTCTTCTGCTCTACCCTGTGGATCCACTCTACTGTGTCTTCTGGGAATGGCCCTGTGGCGTAACTCCTGCGAAGCCCTCAGCAGCTCCTTTATCAGAGGGCGTGAGTGTGTGCAGTTCCACCTGAGGCACCAAGCCCCTCATGTGTACCGCTCCTCAACACTGTGCTCTGTGGTGGCGGGCGGTGGGATGCTCTGTGTGTGGACTGTTTCCTGTCTTGAAAGATGAGGATGGGTGTCTAGCCAGTCTGGAAGGGAGATGGCAGGCTTCTCAGGAGGCACTGGACTTAGTTTGCCCCCTGGGGCCTCAGAGCCCAGGGCCCTTGCAGGAGTCTGCATTCTGGCAAGCTGGGCTGCCTCTTGGCGCAGTTCCCGGATGCAGAGTAATGAGGTCATCGGCAGGGAGGCTGAGGCCCGCATCGCCCCTGTCACTGTGTCATTGCAGCTTTTCCTGGGGTTCTGGCTAAGGGGGCCATATTGCCCTTTCCTCTCACAGCTGGATGTGTGCTTGCTGCTCACTTTCTCAAAATGTGCTGATATGTTCAGAGATCACGAATGCAAAGTAAACTTACAACAACAAATGAAAGGACGGAAGGTAGGGTGGTGGAGCGGGCGTGGGGGGGGTGGGGGGGAGGAAGCCAGCATGTTAGGGGGTGATGGATGGACACAGCACTGACAAGCAAGGGCTCACCTCGCTGTGGCCTGTTCACTTGTTTACGTATCTTTTACACAGCCTCCCACACCACGGGGTACTTTTCAGAAGGTGTGTATCCTAATGAGCATCACCCTCGGAGCCTTCTGCTGTGAACAGCTCGCCTCTGTTCTTCCCCTGAGATCTGCTGGCCCTGCTATGTATCTGTAGAACCCTTGCCTGCATTGCTGCTGTTTGTCCTGCCGTCCATTGCTCGTGTCCATCCCCTCCTGGATTCCATTTCCTGGGGTCCCTGTCACAGGACAGCTTTCCCCAGCCTCCACCCTCCCTACCAGACCTTGCTGCAGATGGCACGGCTTCTTGGCTGAGAATCCAGCTCCATCCATGTTGCTACTGCTGCTGCTGTTGCTACTGTTGCTGATGGTGTAGGGGGGGAGGTTAAGAGAGTACTTGTGCTCTCTGACACAGGGCGTTCACTATTCTAGATGCAGGGGCCCATTCAAAGCCTGAGCTTGTGTATCACAGGCCTGAACTGCTTCTTGGGCTCCATCCTTCTAAATAGTATGGATGAATCCTCTCTCTCTGTTTCCTCTTTTGGCTTAAATTTCCTCTTAACCCCAGACCATTCTTCTACTATGTATATCTCCAGCCTCCTTGTTTTACTCACTCCAAAGAGGTCCCTTTGCAGCAGCACCACCTTGGCCATGCTTTTCTGTAATAGGCCCTATGGCAGCCCAGCAAGGAAGACAAGGAGGCACTCTCATACATACAAACCTTGCCAGACCTCAGCAGAGGAAACCATCATCATGGCCAGTACCATCCTGGACAGTGGAACCCTGAGCGTCTGAGCTCAGGTGTTTTTATTGATCCAGACCTCCTCAAGTTTTCTTCTGATACCATAAAGCAGATCATGTGCAATCGAACACATAAATCCAACACCTGCAAACAATACAAATGCTAAGACTTAGGTAGCCTTTCACCCAATAGTGCATAAAACAATTATTTTATACATAACTAAAAATAAACTTCCACAACAATTCCCCTTTTCTGTATAAGTCAATCAAAAAATTGCTTTATCTCTAGCAACACAATTTAATACTACACCAGCAAAACTATTGACAAGAGGAACAATCACGAGGGAGGATCTCTAATGCACAGGACCAGATGAAACCAAACATCCATCAAGGTTCTCACAAAATACTTGGACAGCAGAAAAATATTATCAATGTCCAATTATCTGGAATTCATTCACAATTTTCTGGGCTCCTCCAAAAGGTTTGGATCACTTCTCTGGCTCTGCCTTCTGCAGTACACACAGCTTGTCCTCCAGGCTCCGGCTGGCTCTACTCCACTGCTGTTGCTGTTCTTGGTGGTCATCCTATGGTAATGTCATCCTCAAAACTGCAGAGGTCTCTTGCTGCAACTGTATATAGCCTCTCCTGGGCTCTCTTCATGGTGCCAAACCTCCATTTCTTTACATGACTCCTTCAATCTTGGGCCTTCAACTGCCACTGAGGCTGCACTTTTACCAATGGCCTTTCCTGGCCTCTCACAGTAGCAAGCCTCAGCTGCTCTCCAATGACCCTTTTATGCTTTCAAAACCAGCACCACCTGGGTAAGTCTTACAGTACCATGTTCAGCTGCCAGCATGAGATACAATCTCAGCCAGTTCTGGAAGACAGTTTCTGTGTGATGACCCTGAGGAAACACTTTCCAGATTTTAAGATAGAGTCTGGTTTGCTGGAAAAATGACTAGTGCTTGTCTGTAGTAAGGGTTGCCTTGTGAGTGGAGTTCTCATCACCATTACCAGTATCTGGACCACATGTAGTCAGGTTTGCAGGAAAAAAACAAAACAAAACAAACAAACAAACAAATAAAAAGCCTGTTCAGTTTAACTAAATGGCATTTTGGCTCTAAGCCAATGTTTCCACAACAGCAGTGGGTCCTGGGTCTGTGGGGAGAATCTCCAGTTGAAACATTCTGGTGGTTTGGTGTTCTTTCTCACTACCAATATGGGGAAAGCATACACCCTTCTCCATAGACCTCAACCACAAGACCCACTTGAGCTTCACACACACAAAAGACCATCCACAAACTCAGTTTATAGAACAGTGTGCTTTGGTTTCCATTTCCCTGGCCCTGGCTGGCGCCAGTGGTAAGAACAAAAATCAGCTCCATGATCAGAAAAACTGTTGAAACCTTGCTTCTTCCCTGCTCCCAGTGGAATTTTTTGTTTTTACCATGAAAATGTCTTTCACTAAAGGCTTCTATTCTGTGGCTCTCATTTTTGAGCCTTCTTTCTCACTTAATTTTCTCTTCATAGATACTTATTTCCTTCCTTACTCTCTGCTTCCTTCAGAAGACTTCTAATCATTATTTTTGTATATATATAAATATATATTAGTATCTAGGAGCTGCCCTGAGCATACTTTACGGGACTCTGTGAGGTCTGGAGTTTCTTTTTCTTCTTCCTTGTCTCCACCTTGGATGAGGCTGGCGTGATTCAGGCCCCACATTGGTGCACCATTTACAGTAGTTATGCTGCTGCAGTGGCTCACCCAAGAAGTACAAGGAGTTATAATCATTGGTGCAAGCCCTGCTAGACCTCAGCAGAGGGAACCAAGGTCATGGCCAATACCATACTGCACAATGGAACCCTGAGCATCTGAGCTCAGGTGTTTTTACTGATTCAGAACTCCTCAGGTGCAGATCATAAGCAATCAACTTCCCACACATAAATCCAACACCTGCAGACAATACAAAATGCCAAGGCCTAGGCATCCCTTTTCCACCAGTGCACAAAAACAATTATTTTAACACAACTAAAAATAAACCCTCACAACACTTTTCCTCTGATATGCCCCTCTCTTCTGGAGACAGCAGGGTGTCTCCAGGGAGATAGCTCAAGACCCATTCCCAGGCCAGAAGGGGGCTGTGCTGCATGCACCCAAGTCAGTGAATAGAGGAGAGGCCTCAGCGACTAGAGTTGTTATTAAAACTATATATCCAGTGACTGGCTCTTCTGCAGACCATGACTCATAGGACATTTAAGTCTGTCAAGTTTTGCCCACTGGCCCTGGAGAAGGGTCTGAGAAGTATCCCGGCTTTGTTATTATGCATAGTCCCCTGGGCAGAAAGGTGTCTCTGAACATAAATGTGCATTAGACATGCACGTACTTGCACACATGCATTAACCCCCCATTTCCAGATTGGTTATTGTAACATGCACCAGTCAGGTAAGATTGTATAAGACAATAACTCAGTCTAGCAGAACACAGAAGGGATCCAGACAGAATCTTGCAAGGACAGATGGCTTGAGGGAGGGCAGCCAGACTCAAGGGAACCCAGTGGTGGGATGGACAATAAAACTTGCCCCAAACTCATTAAGGGAAAGAGTTGTATTGGATCAAGATTCAGGGATGAGTGTGTGACGGGGTGGAGTGATGGTCAGAGTTCTGAGAAAAAGCTGGAGAGCCACCCCAAGAGGACAACAGCTAGGCACTCTGTCTCTGAGGCCTGTTCTTCTGGAGGGGAATCTGGCTGATTTGAGGGCTGGGAGGCTGGGTTTTGTGTGTCATCTTGAGTGGGCTACAGACTGTTAGACACTCAGTGAATGTTGTTCTAACAAACTATTTCTGGATGAAACACATTGCCCCTTCCCCAAATGGGTAGGTAGGCTGCATCTTGACAGCTGGGAAAAAGAAGGCAGGCCAGGAGCCATAGGGGGTTTCTGTTTAACTGCCTTCTAGCTGGGGTGTTGCTCTTTTCCTGCCTTCTGACGCAAGCTGAGACATCACAGGCTCTTCTTGGATCCGAACCTGCTGGCCTGAACTGGGGCCTCTATCATCAGCTCTCCTGGGGCTCCAGAGACTCTGCCCTGGGACCTGGTCAGCCTCCTGTGTCACAGAAGTCAACTCCTCATAATCCCCCTCCCCTCCTCCTCCCTTGTGTGTGCGTGTACAAACACACATACACACCCCTTCCTCAATTTACTATGGGATTACATTCTGCAAGCTGAAAGTAAAGTAAAAGAAAGGAAGGAAGGAAGGAAGGAAGGAAAGAAGAAGGAAGGAAGGAAGGAAGGAAGGAAGGAAGGAAGGAAGGAAGGAAGGCAGAGAGAAAGAAACTACATTTAACCTTACCAGTAAACAGACTCAGGACGCACACAGCTCCTGCCTTCCCGCCCCTTCTAAAGCTGCCGCTCCAGAGAGTCCTCCCACTTTTGTGCCAAAGATGGAAGGTTCCTTGCTCCCATTCCCCCCTTTTTTCTGGGTAAAAGTTTATTTCTTTGCATTTAATTCTTTTAAAGCATTTCTATCCCATTTAGTAAAAGCATGGAACACGAGCTCTATCCCCATCCACGGTAGACAGGGTGCTGCAGACCTCCAGAGCACAGCATCTCCCTGAACTCGTATGGAAACATAATGCCAGTTCATTAGCACTTCTTGGTTGTCTCTCCAGAGTCCCTGGCAACCAGCATTCTACTGCCTAAAAGTCTATTTCACGTGCTTTATGTAAGTGGTACCACGTGGTATTAGTCCCGAGTCTAACTGCACTCAGCTCTGTGTCCTCCTGTGTTCCATTGCTGGGTGATGCTCTGCTATGTTTATGTTCTTGCCCATGTCTGTGGACAGTGAGGCTGCGTCCACGTTGGCTACTGTCAACAGCCCTGAGATGAGCACACTGTGTTAACTGGTTTGGGACATGGGTCTCATGGCAGCTGTGTTTAATTTCTTTTAAGTTTCCTCTCTGGTGCCACGAATGCCCACTAAGGCTGTAAGTAGAAGCAGAGGACCAAGTCAGGCCAGGTGGAGTTACTACTGTGCCTGGATGACAAAAATGGCAGTTTGAGGCAGAGTGGGGTAGGAGGAGATGGGTGTGGGGCACATTTTACAGTAGGTGGCTCTAGTGACATCCTGCCTTAGGGTCTTCCCCTTTCTGCTTCCTCTCAAAGGACAAATGTGATCTTTCTCCCTCCAGCTGATGGTCACCTCAGGGAACAGCTCAGTGACCACCAGCAGGCTATGGTGTGCACTCACTGTATCTGATTTGTTTGGGAATTCCTCAGACTCAGTGTCCAAAGGCAGCCTGATGCTCAGTGGGCCAAAGTCTCAGGGCCCTCTTGAGCATACTGAAGAGTGTCTGGAAGACTGGCTTTAAACACACTAGCTCTTGGAGCCCTTTGCCTCATCCATAAAGAATCCATTCCCATTTCCTCAGAGCCTGGAAGTCACTATTCTACTTCGTGTTTTTTTATGGTTTGGATGTTATGGAGACCCCAGTAGAGGATGTCTGACTTGAAAGCTGTACTGGTGTCCTTCCCTCACCCCTTCCCTCTCTGCCCTCTCCTTCCCACCACATTCGTTTTCCTGGTTGTCACTCTGATTACTGATTACAGCATTAATACAGCTTTGGTCTTGAGTCTCCATCTTTTCCCTATAACTCCTGAGAGGAGGGATTCTACCCTAACTTCCCAAGCCTACATCAATGTCAGTGTTTTAAAACATAGTGAGAAATAGTGGGACTCAATGGCACCAGGGAAGGGGTGTCTTTTCTTTCATTTAAGTCTACACTGAGGAAGTCTCACACCCCTGGTTGAGTGTGCTTCCTTTAAGTTGCCTTCTAGAATATTCTTCTTCTCATATCTATCATGTGACCATAGTGTTATCCCATGCCCCTTCCTTTCCCCAGGCTATCTTGGAAACAATTTCTTGATGGATGCTTGCTCTATTAGAATCAGCATCCCACTTCAAGAAGGAGACTAGATACTGGGTGGCCAAGGGGAGGAGGGAGAAGAGGAAGGGAGGGGAGGAAAGAGCAGACCAACGGCATCATTTAAGATAATTGTATGCTGCATGTCCAACAATGTTCCAAGTTAGCATTCTGGATATATGTGCTTGTAATCTCATATGCATTTAGAGTATGTTAAAATCTCATTTATATTCTAGACCTGTGAGTTCATCTATATACGGTAGCAGGACGTTTTGAAGGCTGTCTGCTGGAGCCTTCCTTATGATGGGATGTCACTTGGGCTTCTGGGAACAGCTTAGGGTACAAAAGAGGCAGTGACCAGTGGACAGTTGATGGGAAAGCAGCCAGGCTCCAGTTCATGTTAGAGGACGAGTTAGTGGAATGGTAGAGTTAGTGGGTAGAAGAGGATACATGTTAGTTCAGTGCTCTCAGATGCTAGAGTTACAAGTTAGGATCCTGTTACAGTAGCATTCAGTTAGAAGCGACACTCCAGCTTGGGGCAAGAGAACAGGATAACAGCCTTCAGTTACAAGCATGGTGGGAGAAGCAGGAGTGAAGATTTCAGATATACAAAATAAAGAGAGGAGAGTTCAGCTACAATGTACTTTGTATTTATATTATATAATTTCATATGCTCATGCAAGCATATATAATCAACCTGTAAGTATATACATATATAATCAACCTTCCATACTCACAGGTTCTTCATCACTGGAGTCAACCAACCATGAAATAAAAATATTTATTTTATTTTAGTTTTTAGTTATACGTATGCTTGTGTGTCTGTGTGTTGATATGTGCATGTGAGTACAAGATGCCTGGCTGGCTGGAGACGGCCAGAGGCATCAGTTTCCCCTAGAGCTGGAGTCCCAGACAGTTGTGAGCTATTCAACATGGCTGCTAGGAACCAACCTTGGGTCTTCTACAAGAGCAGTATGCACCCTTCACCACTGAGCCTTCTCTCCAGGCTTCTTGAAAACATTTTTAAAATGTTTTTGTGTTAAGCATACACAAACTTTTTTTTAACTGTCATCATTCTCTTGAAAATGCAGTTTAAGGTGTTAGTGATAACTTAGAGATGATCTGAAGTAGTCAGGAAGATGGGTGCTGATTGGGTGCAAACTCTATGCCATTTTATCCAGGAAATCTGGACATCTGTGGATGTTGATACCTACAGGAGGGATCTGGAACAAATTATCCATGGATATGGAGGGACACACACACACACACACACACACACATACACACACACTTCTTAGATCACCTCAATGAATGAAACACTGTATTGATGCTATCTCCCTGCTTCTGAGGAAGTAAATGGGGACTGCAGCCCCAGCTGTTCGGTCCAGACTTGTGTTTTTTCCCCATCCATATTCCCCTTCATTGCAGGCTGAGGATTGGTTGACTGGAGTTTCTCTGGTGACCCTTGCATGATACCCTCCCTTAAATGGGGAGGTGAGGTCGTTGGCCACACAGGGCCTGTCTCATTCCTCTTGAAGAAGCTTGGGTCAAACCTGTCCTGCTCTGGACTTGGGCCTAGTGGAGAAGGGCCAAGTCTTAGAGGACCCTGTGGCCCCTCAGACCATGGGCCTGTGCATTTGTCTGGTACTCAGTGGGTCTGGAGGAGCAGCCAGAGGATAGAGGCGTGGCGAGGGCAGGTCTATGAAGACTGACTGACTCTAACCCACCAACAACCGCTCCCCAAGAGACAGGTGCCCTGTGGGCCTGTGTGTAGCCTGGAGGGGAAGGGGTTGATCGATTGTCCCCCAGTGTTTCAGAGGACTCACCGTCTTCCATCCATAGTCTTGGCCAGGTGGGTGCTATGTAAGCTAGGTGGGCAAGATGATTTCTGAATTCTGACTCTGCTGTACCAGAGCCTAAGCACTCCAGAAACTGCCTGTTTCCTGATCCAGGCTCCAGGTCTGCGATCCTGTTCAAACACAGGTGTGAAGGAGAATGCCAGGCTTCTGGAGACAGGTGCCAGGCAGCACGTGAGAAAATAAATCCACAGCCTGGGGGTGGGGCACTGTGCTTAACGCTTGCTCCAGTGGTGTGAGCAGTGGACCCTGGGGATGGTCCCGCCACCATGCCTCCCTCTGAACACGACGGTGTCGTCATTTGGACTTTTTCAGATTGGACCTCTAACAGTGCTGGATTCAGAACGTGTTTCTCTTTGTTCCCGTGGCGTGGGATGGGGGGATGCTGGAAGGCGTGCTTCTTCCTTCTCTCCTGTATGGGGCCATCTCGTGGATCGTGTCCAAGGAAGTCAGTAGCCTTGGGAGTGCTGCTGTTGCCCAGATGGGCAAGAAGGAAGTGGATGTCAAGTTGGACTTTGGGAGGTGCCTTCTGTGTTTTTTCCACCCAGTCCCACTCACAGGGCTGAACAGAAGGGTCAAAGGCATTTCCCCGTTGTGGGCTGTAGGCTCTGAGGCTCTGGCTGTGCTCCATAGCTTAGTGAAACTGGGGTGGGTGGGCAGTCATCATACTGGACAGCAGGCACCAATCCTGAGCATGTGTGCTCTGTGGCACAAGCTGATTGGCCTGGGTGGGCAGGTGCCAGCACAGACCCCAGTACTCAGCGTGTATGTGTGGAACCTGACTTGTACTTTTGGATCCTAGTGGCACCTCTGTACAATTGTGTCCAGGCAGAATGGTGGGAGGCAGGAGATAGTGCACCCGTGACAGGCTCCATGGAGGCAGCTGGGGTGCTTTCTCAGCGTGAACTGGACTGTGGCTATCAGAGGATGCTTCTTTCCACAGCGGTCCGCTTGAGATGGACCTGAATATGGGTTCTAAAACATGGTTCTTATCCTACTAATTCAACAGACCCTAACAGCCCAGAAGAGCTTGCATCCTGATTTCAGTGGAGAGAGGCAGGCTAGCTCCAGCTAAGGCCACAAGGGCAGGAACAAGTCCAAGGTTCCTGAACTGGGGCAGAGAGAGGAGCTCCGCCTCACCTACATTTGGGAGCATTCAAGATTCACAGCAACTCCTTCTACGAGGGAAGACGTCTACCTGGTAAGAACAGCTGCGCCTAAGCAACAAGCCTCCTTCAGACCTCTTTCAGCTGCTCAGTCATCCTTCAAAGATGAGACACTTGTTGATAACCTTGGCCCTAGCTAGGATCTAAGCCAAAGAAGAGGCCAGCTATTGCCTCTGGGCACAGGAGAGGGCCTCAGCTGGCTGCTGTATCCCCACCCACTCATCAGACCCATGCTGATGGCCCTCTCCAGACACTCTCCCGGGTTTCCCGGCCCCAGCTTCCCAAAACAGTTGTCTTGATGGAGTGGTCTTTATTAAATGCTTTCTTCATTTTCAACCCCAGCCACGAGAGTCATTACCTGTTAGGGTACAGAGTGCAGCCTTGGAGGCCCCCATCCCCCCACAATCATGAGTATCATCCATGACAAAGAAGGAAATGAAATCCTGTTCAAAGGAAAAGCCCAGGAGTCTCTGGCAGCTTATTCTCATCACAGAAGAGGCGAAGCCTGTGATGGGCACCCCGTTATTAGGTCTGTGGTTGAATCACAATGTGCATTATATTACCCTCAACTGACGGAAGGCCATTGGTGCTGGTGAGCATACTTCTTGCAGATGCCACAGATCATACAAAGGGAAGAGAGCACTTCAAGACTGTGGCACGGAGAAAGCCTGCCTAGCTGGAAAGTGGAGAGCAGCAGCTCTGAGAGTCAAGGAAAAAAAATACTAAACCTTCTTCACTTTTCCCCAAACTGACAAATTTGACTTGTCAGATGCAAGTTCAACTTGTGGACAATCCACTAGCGACTGATAGTCACCATGGTAACTGCTGGTCATGTGCCGACACAGAAGCCATCAAGACAAGAAGAGCCAATTTCCAGACTGCTTTTCTTCTAGTAAATTCTGCGATGTCAGCCTAATTAACAGGAGCGGAATCGGGACCTTGGTTCAAGTAATTGGCAGGCATTCTTAAAGCAGAACAAAGATAATTTAACACCTTCTCTTCCTAGTCCCTGGGTCTGCGCCAGGCCTGGGAGGGAGGCGCGTCTCCCTCACCTTCCCTCTGTGTTTGCCAAGCTCCAAGGAGACCGACTTTGTGGAGTTGTGTCTGGAGAGACACCCAAATTCTCCTTAAGTTTTTAAAGTATCAGAAACTAGTGGGAGAAGGCGCCAAGAGCACCTTCAGAACTACCCTAATTGCTCTTTTTAATAAGGATCAGAGTCTCACTCCTTTGACTTCTAATAATGTCTCCAGGCAAAATACAGGTATAATGGCTTTTAAGCTTCTGCATGTGACAGTGCTTTGCTTTTAAAGTAGAAAGGAAGGTCTGTCCCCGTCTCAGAGCACATCTCTAAGCTGAGTTTAAGGTTGGCCGGGTGGCTAAGCAGAGTTGAATCTGAATTATCACCACAGATCACAGATTTGGCCCATGGTGTGGCCCTAGCCTGCTACAAACATCCTTGACTCTCTGGCAAAAGGGTGGTTTGGTAACTTGGTGCCCAGCCGGCCACTGCCAGCCACCGATGGCTGTTGGCTCTGCCCTCTCCACTGCTGGGCATTAGCCTGTAGAAATCTGTGCCCAGGTAGCTCAGCTGCATCTTGTCCAAGTTTCCAGAACTTTCTTTTGTCTATCATCAGACAATAGTTCCATTGTCCCTGGGCTAATGAGATTTTTTTTTTTTTAAGTCAAAACATAATGATTTCAGACATGCCTTGGGCCTCTTTACCTTTCTTTTGGGACAGAGTAGGGCTCAGCCATTACTTAGGAGTCATGTTCTTCTCCAACACTGTTCTGGACCATTCATGCATGGAGTGAGGGCGACTTTTAATCAACCACATTGGCCATTGTTGTCTGCCTAGAGCTCCCAATAAAACTGTCTGAATGTGTAAGCTGTAGAAGTAAGCAAACAACAATAATTAAAAAAAAAAAAAAAGAGGAGAAGCAAAGGGTATTCACTTAGAGTTCTCTGCAGAAAGGCAGTTGGCCACTGTCCCTTGTGTTTGGCAGAATTCAAAGGCAGGAAGAAGTGTGTCAGGAAAGCCGTTAGGGGGAAACACATACAGTTCAGGGCCTTGATTGGAAGCTGTTGGCAGGGGGAACTAAGGCAGTTAAGGGGAAGCAAGGATCCTGTGCAACTGGTGAGGGGTACATTTCTCCCACTGACCCCAAGCTGGAAGTGGACACAAAAACTAGGTTCACTGTCAGCTAACTATCCAGTCCTAGCAGTTTGGGGGCAATTGTCACAAAGGTTTTCAGGTTTCCTGAACCCATGGCTGCAGTCTGTGTGGGTGTTGGTTTTCTCAGATGGTGTGCAAGGCTGACTTCTCCCAGAACCTCCCCCAAATTAATGAGGGATTGAACATTTGAATGTGGGAAAGGTGTCATGGTTTGAATAGGAAATCCCCACACTGCCCATCTCCCATCCCCCATCCTAGTACCTGCACCTTCTTTATCCAGGGTTTGATTGATAGCTCATGGGCTTCCTGGAGGATCTGATGTAATCAGTGGGTTTATCCATCCATGTGGTTGATGACGCTCTTGTTTCCTGTCTGTGTGAGGTGAGCAGCCTTGGCTACATGCTTCCTCCAGCGCAATGTCCTACCTCACTGTGGCCCCAGAGTCACCAATGCAGAGGATGATGGGCTGAAACCATGAGCCAGCATCAATCCTCCCTCCCTCAAATTGTTTATGTCAGGAATTTTCCACAGTGATGAAGAATCTAAGAAAGAGGGAATTCTATATGCCTTTGAGAGAGTTGGATTCCTAACCCTCCAGGTCAGCTGTTCACTGGCTCAACTGAAGTCCCTCCCAGGCAGCTCAATCACCTTTTCCAGGTATTGTTGGGAATTTGGGACCACTGCTGTGTTGGAAACCATTGTTAGGTACGGCGAAGACGAATGGAAAGTGTGGGCTGGGGTGAATTGGCCTCCAGGTCACCCACCTTCATCTTCTCCTTCCTTCCTCCACTGCCCCACCCTGGGGAACCATTTCTTCATTGTCTCTATACCCGAGAGCCTTTCTGCAGTGTTTCATCCTCAGTGCTTCTTACTAAAGGATGGGTGGTTGAGAAAGAAGGCAGCGTTCACTTAGTTTTCATCAGGAAATAAAGCCCAAAGGCGAGAATGGAATCCCTTGCTGGGATGTACTGGCTTGCTTGTAACTGAGGTGGCTCTGAAATGCTGAGTCTTATGGTAGCCAACTCCATCCACAGGCGGGCAGGGTGGTATGGGAGCACACAGCAATTCCAGGGTTACTGACCTCAGCAACATCCCTGTTGGCAGCAACTTTATTCTAGGCCTTTCCAGAAATCATAGACTGACTAGAGGCTTAGGGAAGCCACGCTCAATCTGGAGATGTGTTTTGTTTGATATGTACAGGTCAGCGTGCACACACAAGCATACGTGTATGCGTGTGATTATATTTGGGCATGTGTGCTTGTGTACACTGAGGCTAGAGGACAACCTCAGATGTTATCATCAGAATGCTGTCTGCCTTCTTCGAGTTAGCTCCTATTGGCCTGGAGCCTACCAATTAGTCTAAACAAGCTGGCCGGCCAGCCCTGGGGATCCTCCTGTCTCCTCCTTCCTGGTGCAGGGTCTGCAGGCGTGTGCTGCCATGCCCTGCCTTTGTATGTGGCTTCTGGAGCTTAAACTCAGGTCCTCCCTGAGCCATTCTCCCAGCCCCCATAAATCCAGGTTTAGAATTCTAAACTCTTAGTAGAGTAGATGGGGTACAATGGCTCTCTGGAGTCCCTTTCGTGAAAGCATTCATCTTGTCCACGATTCAGCCCTCAAGACCCAATCCCCATTGGACCTGTCTCCTAGGCCATCACACTGAAGGTTAGACTTCCACATGGGAAATCCAGGGGCTGGCACAACATTCAAACTGTCACTGCCCTACTGTTTTTATTTTTATTTTTAATTTTAATTCCATTTATCTGTTTGAGGTGGATTGACTGAAGACATGTTTCAGGAATCAGTTCCCTCCTTTCACCCTGTAGGTTCCAAGGATCAAACACAGGTTGCCAGGCTTTGCAGCAAGCACCTCTGCTGGCCCGCAGAGTTCACTCAGCTCCACAACCATGACATGGCCCCAGATCTCATTTTGGAAAAATCACTTCCAGAGGAGTTCGTTCTGGGAGACAGACCAACGCATCTTTCTCTCCCTCATGTCACGCCTCACGCTTGCTGACAGTGGAGTCCTGATGACCACCCAAGTCCCTCTTTCCCACCAGTGAGAAGAGCTCTCTGGAGACTACAGCCTGGGCTCCTGGAGCATGCTGGGGAACCATGGGGAAGTGTAAGACCTGCCAATACCCTTCAGAGTGCTCCCGGAATGGCGACAGAACACCAGAACCCAGGAAGCGATGGCCCAGGTGTCTCTGATCGGCAGCCCTTGGACGCACCGCTGCCCCCGGGAGCCTCTCTAAGGAGGCTCTGCTCAAAGGAGCCGCAGCCTACTGTGCCATTTTTCACGTCAGCTTTACATTAACAATGTTTTTAAGCTCAGAGGTGCTCTGATCCCGCAGGATATCTTCCAGGACCCATCTTGGTCTGTACAGATGGTCACCAGTGCGTGTTGATTCAACCGGAGATCTTGGATTTTCTTTCTTTCCTATATATTTTTATTTCTTTAATTTTTTTGAGATCACAATACATCATTTCCCCTTCTCTTTCCTTCTTCCAAACCCTCCCACACACTGCTCCATGACCCTTTTCACCTTGGATTAATTTTCTTTCGTACATTATGTTTTGACCGTGTTTCCCCTCCCCCAACTCCTCCAAACCCACTATTGTTACTCTGCAATAAAATGACTTCTAATGACATACTGCTATACCATAGATCAGTCCTCTCTCAGCCCTCATCAAGAAGCTTCTTCTTGCAGCAGATGGAAGTTAACAAAGAGACCCACAACTAGACAACATCTGGAGAGTGAGAGACTTCAGAGCACTCAGTCAGCCCTCAGTCAGCTGTTTTCATCAAACCCATCTCCTCAAGGGCCAGGGATCTATATGGAAGAAAATGCCAAGAGATTCTACAGGTGGTCACTGACTCCAAGGAAACAGAGTCTTCCAGACACTACAGAACTGATACAGGAGCTCGCAGCAGCATGCACAAGACTCGCACAGGTTCAAGGCAGACCAGGCCCCAGCACAAGAGTGAAGTGGACACGGCTTTTGTTGTTGTTTTTATTTTGTTTAAATCTTGATATTTTCCCTTATTTAATGATATGCCACACAGTACTCTTTTGTGGTTTAGGGTAGTGGGACTGGAACTGCGTTCCCAGGCAGCCATGGGGTCACTGGGGGAACTACTAATGCTATACCGTATGTTGTGTTGTTAATCACAGATGTGTCTCTAGGTTAGAGGTATTGAATTGTAGCTTTGACTAATATTTGCACCCTAAAATGGCCTTATCTAATCCCATAGTGGGTTGAGGGTCCCTTATACTTGGGTGAGACAGACACCATCAGCCAAGGCACCTGTGTCCTGGCTGTCCCTTCACTGGTGTCAGGCTGTAAGCTAAGTGTGGGCAGGATTCAGCTGCAAGCCTCTCTGCTCCCACATCTTTACATGCAGCCATTTAAAGAGAACAGAAACTGCAGCGCTGTGAATGAGAAAGCCGAGGTTCAAACCCAGCAGTCCAGGCTTTGCACCACTGAGCGGTACTACCTCCATGGCTACCAGTCTTACATAGCCCACTGGAGGACCACCTGTGTCTTTCATTGTTAGATACTCCTAATAAAGCAGGCACGCTGGCAGCACATCCCTAAGGAAGGAGGCAATGGCAGCTACGGAGTGGGAAACATTCTGGTCTGGTGCGGAGACTCAGCCATAGCTTGTCTGCTCAGGGCTGGCAGAGGAAGGTTCAGCCATGGGTAGCCTACTCATGTCTCCTCCCTATTAAAGGCTGTGGAGCGACAAGGGTAGGGTAGGAGGGCTAGAGTCAGGGAGAGAGAGATAGAGAGAGAAAGAGAGAGAGAGAGAGAGAAGGGAGGGAAAGGAAGGAGAGAAGAAAGAAGTAAGGGAAAAAGATGTAAAAAGCATATCTAAGAAAATTGGTACTTAAAGATGCTCTCATCAGTGACCAGGTGGGTGGTGCTCATTTGCATAACAACGAACACCAGGTAAAGGGGGGGCGGTCTTGGAAGTGATTCTGGCTCCCAAAGGAAACACCTCCCTTTTGTTCCTGTGCACCCTACCTAAGGACAGGACATGTGCAGAGTTAGAAATGCGACCACACCAAATGCTTGCACAGCACGCTTCTTTTAAGAACCTTAAGATATGCCTGATGTTTGCTTACCTGGCCACTGGCCTTGGGAAAGCACCATGTTTGCTTGCTTTCCTGGATGGGTGAACTTAACTCATGCAGAAGGGAGAGTCTTAATACTGTATTTACAATTCATAGGGCTTTTCCACCCCTACCCCTACGCCATATCTTTTAAAGACAGTATCTCACTATGAAGGCCAGGCTGGTCTCAAGCTTGCCAGTCTCCTTAGTAAATATTTTTTAAAGATTTATTTATTTTGTGTATGAGTGTCTTACCTGCGTGTATGAAGTGCACTGTGTGTATGTCTGGTGCCCATGGAGGCCAGAAGGGGGAATTATAGATGGTTGTTGCCATATGGGGTACTGGGAACCGAACCTGACTCCTCTGCAAGAGCAACAGGTGTCTTTAACTACTGAGCCATCTCTCCAGCCCTAGGCAATATGTTTAACCTGAGTAATTTTATTCCCTGCAAGGAGCATAACCTTCCAGATGGGCATTATTAGCCTAGCCTGCCGATGAGGCCACTTCAAGAAGAGTTGACTGTTTCAGCCTGGCAGGGTGGGGTTCATCCCAGAGTCTATGACCCCTTGTCTGAGTGCAGCAGCTACCTCGTCAGGTTTACCCTAGACTCAGGGAGCCCTTTCTTCCATTGGGGTCATTGAGAGTCACATGCAGGAGGATCAACTGAATGAGGCCACGCTGGGATGGAAGACGTAGGAATGTCTCTATGCAGGCACCAAGGCAGAGGTCTGGGTTGAGGGAAGGATGGGTCAGGTTCAATGTCAGGATGAAAGATTCCTCTTAGAATGGATTGAGGTGAAGAAATTGGCACCCCAATCCCAGTGAGATTTACAGAAGCCTCCTACCGCAGTATGTACCCTTGGTCTCTTCCCTGGCTTCCAACCTGGCAAATTCTCTTTTCCTCAGGGCCCTGTTGTCACAACAACAACAAAAAGCAGTCACTCAGGATTTAAGGAATATCTCCTTTCCCATTTCCTGACTTGATTTTCAAAATCTTTCAGGAATATATAAAATAAAAACCCCACAGTCTGAAATGAAATATAAAATAAAAAACCCATAGTCCAGAGTCAGGTCAGCTCTCTACAGACTGTGGCAACGAAAGGTTCCAGGATCAGGCCTCTGTCGATGTTGGGCAGAATGTAAAACACCAAGGTGGGGTGCAGGGGTAGGGGCTCCCACACAGGAGTCACACCAGCGATTCTGGATCTTTTCACCTGAAGAGCTCTTCCGGTTAGCCTGTGAACCTGAGCCTTCTGAACATGGGGCTGTGCATGAGCCCTTTCTGCTGTGGTTTAAATTTCTCCTGCACTCAAGATGACATTTGATTGTTATCCTGATGGTATTGACAGTTCTGTACTTTACAGAGTCATTATAGGTCCCCCACTTTGTGATATTCGGGTATAGCAGCGGAAAATAGACTTAAGACACTGTTCCAGCCAGCTTGTCATCGTGACAAAATTCCCGAGGCAAACACTTTATAAAGCAAGGTTTCTTTGGGCTTGAGGCAGCACAATATTATGGCAAAACCATGTGGTAGAGAAGGCATGTTTGTACTGGTCAAGGACCCAGCGTCTCCTTTAACACTAAAGGAATCATCAGCCTTTCCTACACTCTGTGCGGGATGTATGGACTTTTTCATTTCTGCTTTGTATGTTTAAATCAGAGCATGCACTCCAGAGCCAGTGAGTGGGCTTTACATTTTGTATATTTTTTGAAGCAACTGGGCAACTTTGCTTTTTGTTGTCAGATAAGCTTTATTTTTTAAATTTGCTGGGGAGTTGGAGGGAAGACATCTAGGAGTTTACAACAGGATGCCGGGTCCCAGGTACCTGTGTGACATCTCAGTGTTCCCTGTACATGACACTTTACATGGTTGCGCAGTTGTAACACACGGAATCCTGTGTGATCTGGATGACCCAGCCAAGAGAGGAGTAACTCTTGAGAGGCTAAGGCTGTGGCCGGAGGGGTGGGTGGGCTGTGAAGAGCACGCACTGCTCTTGCAGAGGACCTCAGTTCCCTTGGTAGCACCCACAACAGGAGGCTCACAATCCTTGCGACTCCAGCTCCCAGGGATCTGACTGACGCCCCTCTGGACTTCTTGGCACCTGCACTCACACATGTATACACACAGACACATGTATGTATACATAACAGAAAATAAAACAATTTTAAGACCTGGAACTCATGTGAGACTGTTTGTTTTCTGCAGTGTATTTGCATGACAGAAAGGGAGGTTTCCTTTCCTTCTTTTTCTTCCCTTGGCTGCTTCTGTTTGGATAGGTTGACCAGTGAAAGGTCACAGAGATGCTGGTTACTCTCAGAGGTTCCAGAAGAGTGGGGCAGCCTAAGGCCCTGGCTTTCTAGGGAGCAAAGTAAACTACAGAAGGGTCCTTCTGATGTTTGTCTCTGCAGAATTCTTGCATGAGTTAGCAAATAGTGAGAAGAGATAAAGTCAGACTTGGCTCAAAGAGCCACCTCTGGCCTGACCCCTGGGGCCTTCTACACCCCACCTGGGCAATCAAGGAGCCCAGACAGACATCAGCAAACAAAAATGTTTCCAAGAATTGATGAAAAAGAACAACAACCTCAAAATTCCCCTGAAGAGGGACCCATTGGAACTATGTCACATGACAGAAGAGGGATCTTGAATAGATAAGATAGGGTATATGGGACACTGAGATATAGCTCAGTTGGTAGAGCTCTTATCTAACATCCACAAAGCCCTGGGTTCGATCTCCAGTACTGTGTAAACCAGGTACGATGGCCCACACCTGTAAACCTAGTAGTTGTGGAGAGGCCAGAGGATCAGGAGTTCAAGGTCATCCTCAACTATAAAGTGTCAGTAAGTGTGAAGACAACCTAGACTACATAAAACCCTGCCTCAAAAATAAATAAAGTTAAAGCCAAAAAGACCTACGGGAGCATGTACTTGAAACCTTGAAGTGAGAGCAGGGAAGGCCTTGAGCAGATCACAAGGACCAATGGAAGAAAGAGTGATAAGTTGCCTTCATCAAATTGGAAAACTTCTGATTCAGAACCAGAAATATCTACAAACTGAGACAATGGCAAGCAATAGAGTAGAGGACATTTGTGACATATCATCTACGTATGTATACATACACATGCATATATGCATAATTACACACAGCTATAGTGTCTATATATGCACAGATTCTTGTTAGATGCATCTGTAGACCAACCTTTGGGAGACCGAGGCAAGAGGTCACTGGTTAGAGAGAAGCCTGGGGGTGGCGAGCAAGAGCTTGTCTCAATACAAAACAAAATTCCTAGGTTGTTATCCTGGCTTGGTCAAGTATACCTAGTAGTCAGCAAGTAAAAAAAAAAATCAAGAGTAACAACTGAAGATGGCCAGCCGACCCACAGAAAAGGAAAGCCCAGTAGAGAGTGAAGGGCACTGAGGGCTTCTTGTTTCATCTAGATTATATAAACACTTTCCAGCGAGTGCTTCTGCTTGAATTAACTGCACACAAATAAATAAGATTAAACTTGAGCAATACGATGCACTCATTTGCCAACACCCAGGCAAGACACACAGCCTCTAACAGAGGAGCCATTTTGTATGAAGCTGGGTAGTCGCAGAACTGTCAACAGACTCAAAAGGGAGAGGACAGCGGGAGACAATGGGTACAGTGGGCACCACAGACCCTGTACAGTTGTGCAGGGTCCGGCCCCTGGTACCATGAGACTCAGTGGGGCCTGGATGCGGGTGGCACATGAGCAGTGGAAGGGACTCGCCACTGAGTTGAGGTGTCTCTCAGGGGTCGTGAAGGGACTTGGACGTCTCTAGAACCATGGGCTCTGAGTGCCTGCTCCTGTGCTACATATAAGTCGGTCTCAGAAGGGTTACCATCATTTTGCTCCTTGCACCAGTTTTGGGATTCTATTTAGAAGAGTCTAGAATCAAATGAAGGACTCTAGTTGGTAGTCCAAGAAAGCCTTGCACCAGTGCTGGGATTCTATTTAGAAGAGTCTAGAATCAAATGAGGAACTCTAGTTGGTAGCCCAAGAAAGCATCACCAACATCTGTGTTTTGTCTTTTCTAGCTGTTTCTTTTGTTCCTTCCAGCTTCCTCTCTCATCCCTCCCTCCCTTTCTTCTTTCCTTCCTCACCCACACATCTATATATTCTTTTACAAGACATACATTTTACACAACATCTCTTCCAGGAACCAAGCCCTGTGCTGGTTTACCAAGACAAATCTACCTAGCTCCGACCTGAAGGTGCCTTACAGTGCAGCTGAGGGGTGGTCCATGCCAGTCACATGAAGGACAGTGGCAAACCATGGTATCCCTGGAAGAGAAATACTGTTGTGAGACCACATGGTACAGGCCTGTGGTCCAGATTCATCCCATCCCAAAGCAAACTCCCATCCCTTCCCATCATGGTTCCTTTAGAAGTTCAGGGCTTTGAGGGGAGGGGAAGATCTGGCTGAGCCTTTGCTGTGCGCTAGAACCACACCAGGATGTCTTCAGGTGTTGTTTTATTTGGACTAGATATGCTCTCTGGAAGAGTATGCTGTTTCATGGTTGAAAACCAAAACTGATGTGACACTTCTAGCTCAGTCATGCTTATAAGGTTGGCCAAAGCCAGAGAGAAGCTAGGACACTATGAAACTCACTCTGTGTCTCAGAAGAGTGCAAGCCTGCAGCCCACAACTGCAGAGATGTTAACATGCTCCACGGCTCTGTTATTCTTTTGTAAAAGCATGTTAACATCTCTGCTGTTGTGATGGGTTAAATCCTGCTGGAGCAGCTAGCAAGCTTTCTAGCCGTGAATGCAAGCTGGAATCTGGCTCCCACCTTACTCTGGCTCGCCTCCTGAGGCTACACCTTGCTGTCACCCAGCACACTTCCCAAGAGACACATGAATATTTTAGGACAGAGCACGTGCTGTCTGTGGAGATCTTTTATGACAGCTCACCTGAGATGTGGGAATCACAGGAAAACAGTCCCAGAATTCCTGTGACTGTGGGACATGCAAGCAAGGTCCATTCTCTTTGTTAGCAAAGCCTTTCCATAATGAAAGTCAGTCTGTCATTGGTTTTAGCAGCCACTGGGAGTAAAGCCTATTATTCTTTGGAAAGAAACAAAATTAAGAATCACCTTTTGAGCCTTCCGAAGTTCACAAAATGTTGAAATGTGAGGAACAAAGCTTCCTCTCCTTCTTCGTCAATAGAACAAGTTGGTCTCCCGGACACTGTTGGTCTCCCGGACACTGTTGGTCTCCCGGACATTGCTGGTCTCCCAGACACTGTTGGTCTCCCGGACACTGTTGGTCTCCCGGACATTGCTGGTCTCCTGGACACTGTTGGTCTCCCAGACACTGTTGGTCTCCCGGACACTGTTGGTCTCCCGGACATTGCTGGTCTCCCAGACACTGTTGGTCTCCCGGACACTGTTGGTCTCCCGGACATTGCTGGTCTCCTGGACACTGTTGGTCTCCCGGACACTGTTGGTCTCCTGGACACTGTTGGTCTCCCGGACACTGTTGATCTCCTGGATACTGTCCTGCGGGCTAATACAGGTGCTTCAATTGTTCTCTGGAACATAGCAACCTGATCTAGACTAGGAAGGAGGTGCCATTTTGGTGGAAACTCTCATCTGAACCCTGTCCCTTGACTCTCCACTGTAGAGGGCATCTTCCTCCCTGGCTCTCCTAAGGTCACCTCTGAATTCAGATACTATTTTTCCCTGCATTCTCTGGACTGCCTCTGTCCTGGACCTGCAGAAATCTTCTTTCTGGTTCTAATAGTCCTGGCTATCCCCCTGCTATCAATACTTACAAAGTCAACGTCCACCACCAAAGCTTCTCATTCACTGAAGGCTCTGGACCCACACACTCTTTCGGGTTCACCTCTACCCACTGGGGCACTCTCCAGGGCACACCATGGAGGTGAGTTATGCCAGATGAGAATGATTGAAAGGATGAGTGTCATGGCGTCAGGGTAGGTTAGCAGATGAGATCCAAGGATGAAAGCCCCAAGAACAAGAGAACTCACAGAGACTCTGGAAGAAACTGGAACACACTGGCATCTAACTAGCAAAAAGGTTTAGAAGCAGTGCATTCTGGGGAGGAGGCAGGGAGAAACAAGTAAGGACTTAGACCTTCCCAGTGGTCCTACCAAGCAAGAATCGCCTTCATTTGTAATTCATGGTTTTTTTCTCCCATTTTTTAAAAATAAAAATGACATTCTGTTTGGTTGGTTGTTTTCTTTTCTTTTCATGTATCCCAGGCTGCCCTTGGAATCTGTAAGTAGCCAGGACAGCCTTGAACGTCTGATCCCTCTGCCTGGAAAACCTTATGAGTGCTGGGACCACAGGTGAGCACCATTGCACAGGTTTTATGGTTTTATGTGTGCTGGGGACTGAGCCCAAGGCTTCCTGCGTGCCAGGCAAGCACTCTGCCAACCGCGTGTCTTGTGTGCCACCCTCCTCTTCCTGGTCTTAATCACTTCGTGTCCAGCTCAGTTTCCTAAACTCTCCAATATCTTAGGTGGCTTCTCCTAGCTCCAGGCCACCCAGTCCTGCTGCGGCCCACGTGAGCTCACAGCTGCAGTGTGTGATGGGAGTCTCCCAGGAGGGCAGGCCTGGTGTCCCTGCTCCGGAGGCCCCGTGACTCCTAACGCAGTGTGTTAGCATTCTGCTTCCGGTTACGGTCCCCGGGAGCCGCACGATATTTGCCTAACGCTTTGGTGCCAACCTTCAAAATCCACTCCACTTTCAGCTCAGACTCAACTTGAATTCTATCCCATGTTCACATTCCCTCAAGGAATAAGCTCAACCCGGATGGCCGGAATTGAGAAATCTCCCAGCCCTGAACACAGGCACTAGTGTTTGGTAACTGGTGTGTACTCCTGGTCTGGTTTTCTGTTTGGGAGTCTCTGGGGTGATGTGCGACCAGATAAGGGTTGTAATGAGAGAGGGAGGGCCCGTGGGCTGTCCAGTGAAAAGGAGGCTGGAAGAATAAACAGAGACCGGCTGGAGCACACTGTCTAGACAAATGAGGGTGCGCAGTAGGTCTGCAGGATGACTCAGACTGCCAATGAATGCCCCCTATTCATGGGCCCAGGCCTTTGTTTAAGTCCAGGCCTGTATTTTAAAAACAAGAACTGGATGAACTGGTCTGACCACTGCAGAGCCCTGAACACTTCCCCGGGCAAGTACTCCGGTGAATGAAGTCATCGATATTTTCTGTGCTGTTCCAATCTGTGATTAACTTTTATCTCTGCTGTGAAACAGCAGCCTCCCTCAGAGGGATGCCAATGAGGAGGGCTGGGGGGTGGGTGAGGGGGAACGAGTTGGGGAGGAGCGGGACGGGGGGGGGGGGGGGGGGGGGGGGGGAGGCGACTGAGGTGGGAATGTGAAGCCTCTGGGGAGAGCTTTGTTTGTACGCCCAGCCTGGACCCTGTCACCGCACTGTGCCCCAGTGCCCCTGCTTCAGGTTCACCTTACTCAGAGGAAATGGTCAGCGTCCTACGATCGCCCTTGTTTAAGGCTTCACCACACACCAGGAAGTCTCGTTAGAACCATCTAGTGATTTTTTAGAACTGCCCCATCCAACCTTATGAGCAACCCAGTTGGCCTCACCTCAGAAGCTCCTTCCAGCCTCCCTCCCCTCCCCTCACCCCTGCAGGAACCAGAGTTCCCCTGGTCTGAGCAAAGCCCCTCTTGGGGAAGGTTTGCCCTTGGCACTTGGGCTACTGGCAATGTGGTAGGACAGCTGGGGTCTCAAACCCAAGATGAAGATCATATGGGTAAATTAGGCAGGTGAGAGCCAGAACCTTTTTTCCTCCCATTTATATTGTGTTTACTTCCTTTTCATGACACAAACAAACCAGGAAGGCTACATTTACCCTTTACTGTAACAGTAGAGAAGCAGAAGAGGCAAGAGATGCCCATTGGTACATAGATTCTCTGCTGGGGAGAGAGTGGTAGGGACCACAGCCAGGACTGTGAAAAAAGCTACCTGCTGCCCAGGATGTATTGTTTAAGGGAATGTTCTTCCCAGGTCCCTGCAAGGGCAGAGCTGTCATCTGGAAATGAATGTGTCCCTTTAAACTTTGCATATTGGGCTTGGCTTGTCTGACCTACACTGGCCCTGGTGGAGATGGAAAAGTGGCTTATAGTTCCAGCTTAGGGACAGTCACTAATTGCTGTCACCTAAACGTTGGCAAAAGGGAGCACCGTGGTCCCACGGATGAAAAAAATTTAAGATATTCCGTGGGTGTTCTGACGGCACCTGACATCACATGATAAGAGAGTCGAGTCACCCATACACCCCCCACCCCTGCCAGAAGAGCATCTTCCACCAGGGCCTGTGTGATTCCAGGGACAGGCACAGAATTGGTGCTTAACAATGTCAACAAAAGGACCCAGGAGACTTTGAGTTAAGATCTTTATTCAAGAAAAGGTCATCAAATGCTCTCCGTCCTGGCTGCTTTGGGACAGTGACCTCCCTGGTGTACCAGGCATGGTCCCCTGCTGACTGCAGACCAGCACACACTCCCCGTTACTGTAACCCGTTAAGTAACAGGGTTAAAAAAACAGGAAAAATAACTTAATAGCAAGACACATGTTCACAAAATAATAACACTCTGAAACCTGTCAGCAGCTGCTGCAGATGCAGATGGCTGGGACTCAGATACTGGGAGACAGAAATGAGTGACAGCTGAAGGTAAAGATGCCACTCAACACAAGTGTCCACAGGAAGGCAGAATGCTGGGAACTGTGCACCACAGGTGCCAGCAAGAGTAGCAAGGCCTCTGTGCACAGAAGCTGTCTGGCAGTTGTACACACAGGAATCAGATGGACAGAATCGCAGGTATGCATCTTGTCTCTTCTAACTTCATCAAGAGTTAAGAAATCGCCATTTAGCTACTGAAAAAATTATTAGTACATGATAGATTTGGTAAGCAAAATGTACAAATATTATTTAAGGTCTATGCATGCACACACATGAGTGTGAATGTGCATGTGTGTGTAAGTATGTATAGTGCATAAGTATGTATATGCATGAGCATGTGTGTAAGTATGTATATGTGTGTGCATATGTGTGCATGTGTATATATACGTGCATACATACATGCATACATATATATATGCTTGTATATGTGTGTAGATATGTAGATATGTTTGTTTATATGATTGTGTATGTGCTTGTACTTGGGTGTACTTTGTGTGGATATTTGCATGCCTGTGTGCCTGTGTGTGTGTGTGTACATGTATGTGTGTGCATATGTATGTGTGGTTGTGTATATGTGTGTGTGTTATATATTGTATGTATATGTGTGTGTGAAAAGCTTAGTAACTAAAGAATAGTCCTTATTTGCTTTGAAAAGGCACAGAGAATTGAAAGTTTGGCCATACCCTAGGTTACAGGGCTCTGCAAACACCTAGACATCATCAGAATCACACGGATCAAATTCTCTAAACATTCAATTTAGCTGTGTTAAAGTGATGTCATGAACTAGAAAAACATTCCAAACTCATATTTGACAGCTCCAACAATCACTTCCCGGAAACTCAGAGGTTGAACAGGGAACTGGAGGTGAATTTTATGTAGAATGGGTACAGTAAAGCATCATGTATCAACCCATGAGTTGAAGTAAATGTGTGGCCAGCAGTGATTTTACTCTAAGATCATGAAAGGCTAAGCGAGTGAGTGTTCAAAGTAGGAAGTACAAAAAATGCAGTAGACACTGCAATTGGTGGTGAAGCTTCGGAATCACGCCATCAACATCAGCCAAGAGACGAAGGCCACTGTCAATGTTCTTATTCATCAGTTTCCAGGAAGCCATACCCCAAACAAGACAAAAGACACAGGGGGAAAGAAACCCAGGAAGAAACAGAGATGCCCTGCTTGGCAGGGAATGTGGTTGTCTACATGGAAAACTCCAGAGAATCTTCAAATAAACCCATTAAAAAAAAAGTCAGCAAAATACATCCAATAGAAGACTGCAAGCAAACAAAAAAAAATGAGTCATGTGTTAGTTAAAAATTATCATGTCTTAGTTCAAAATTTTATCAGTAATTAAAATCTCATCTATACCAGCTGTAAGATGCTTCTGCTTCTACTTAACAAAATACGTGCAAGTTGTTTGGGTTTTCACTGTTAATTTTATTTCCTTTTTGAGAATGCTCTGAAAGAGGAGAGAATCAGTGACTGACTAGGACAGCCTGACCCTGGTAATGGGCAACTAGACTCAACTGGACAAAGACATCACTCACCCTCTCAGGACGCTCTGAATTCAATACATCACACCCAAAGTCTCAACAGGTATTTTGTGTGTGTAAAATTTGACAAAAAGATAACCCATCAACACTAATCATAAAACTTTGATTAAGGAGAGTAAAGCATTGATCCAGAGATGCCAAGACAGTTAAAACAAACTCAGAGAAACTCAGGAACTGACCACGCACACAGGAAATTAAAGATTACAGAAGGGGCAGTACAGAGCAGCCGAAATGCAAGGCAGGTTCATTCAAGTAATAATTTAGATTATTATAGATTATTTATAATAATTGCATATTCTAGATCTTCATACCCTTAGATATTCAAGAAGAGCCCAGAAGTTTGATGGAACACTTAAGTATAAAAAGCCACAAATCTTAATAACACATTAGGAAATATAGAGGATATCTTTTTGAAGTCAGAGAAAGAAATTATTTTTCCTAAGCTGGATATGAAAGCACAAACACTAATGCAAAAATTAATAGATCATTTAGAGTAATAAATAAACATGTAGGAAACATTTTAAAGGACTTATTCATGTCAGGCATCAAGCCATAAAAGGATATTTACAGTGCAGTCAGAGAGAAGGCAAAAGGTCAGAATCCAGAACATCAGAACATCTGTCAATCAGCGAGGAAACAATAAATGGCTTAGTGGGAAAAAAAAAAAGCAAATGGCATGGGGAAGCCACAGATAGGAGAGAAACAGCAGAGAAATGCTTGCCCTATGGTTGTGGAGTGAGTCTCCAATTCCATATGTAAGCAGTAGTGGAGAGGAGGTCTTCCAGGGGTGATGGGATTAGATGAAGCCATGAGGGCTGGTACTCACGATGACAGTGGCTTTATAAAGAGAGGAAGAGAGACCTAAGCTAGCTTGCCATCCATCTTGCCGTATGGTTCCACCCACCATGTTATGATGCATCATGCCTCAGATGCCAGCACCATGCTCTAGGCTTCCCAGCCTCTAGACTATCAATCCAAAAAATTTTCTCACCTTCATGAATTACTCAGTCCCTGGTACTTTGTTATAGCAACAGAAAACAGAGTAAGATAGCACCTGTACTTTTTGGGGGCTCTCCAGAGAAACCAGGGTACAGGTTATACACATGTACAGGGATTTACTCTAAGGACCCTGTTCATGTGATTGTGGAAGCTGCCAAGTCCAAATTCTGCAAGAGAGGTCAGCGGGCTGCAGAGAAGATAGCAATGCTGGAGTCCAAGTTGAAAGAGCAGCAGAATGGAGACTCAAGGAAATCCTGAGAAGCTAGCACTGCAGACAAAAGTCCCTAAAGCAGCTTGCTGGAGAATCTCTTCTTGCCTGGGAGCTTAGCCTTTTATTCTATTAATTAATTAATTCTATATAACTAAATATAACCCTCATCTAGAAACACCCCCCACAGAGAAAGTTCTCATAGTTGACTCATAACATACCACAAGAACTTATGCATCAGATTGGCCAAAGTATTAGTCCACCAATGCCAAATGTTGGCACGGATGACCAACACTGGGAACTCATACCTGCTGGTGGGGGCATAGAGTTCAGCCTTCCCTCTGAAGAACAGAGATTCAGACCAGAGAAAAGGTCACACGTATGTGCAAATGTGCTTAAAGAAATCTACATGAAATGGCTAACTTAATCATGATAATTTTGGTGACAGAATAGTATATAGTAATTAAAATACAGGAGCTAGAGCAATACACGTAGGTAAATATATACAAATAGGAGCTATGTGCATACCCATTGGCAAATATAAACACAGCTGTGATCAGCAAAGCCTAATTTCAGAAGGACCTGTTTGGCAGAATAAACTTGTAAAACTTCAGACCACAAAAGAGTATTAGGTATTACTCGTGGGTGAACATCTTATGATGACCTAAATTCAAGCTCATGCCTTACCTGAGAAGTAGAAAGCAGAGATGGAAAATGAAGTCAAGAAAGCCTTGATATAGATATATGTATATATTTATATTCCTGGAACTAGCATGGACAAATACTAAGGTCTGTTGAGGTCATGGGGTGGGATATTGCGTATTCCTCTCTGCTCTTGTTCTTGTGTGTTCACATTTTTCCAAATGCATGTTACTGAGAGATGGTGCCTCTAATGAGACATCCTAGTGAAGATGCACGCAGGTGGGGGAGAGTACAACTTGTGGGAGATATTAGGACCACAACTGGGCAGGGCCATGGGGCAGGGGAGGATCAGGCACTCATTTGTACACTGCATGGTATGACTGAAGTAATAAGCCCCGTGTAATATATTGGGGGTAGAGACTGGATACCGAGTTCTGTGGGCATCCAGAGATGATGACCTCTTGTTGAGAAAGGGAGGAAAAACCTCCTGCTCTGCACAGTTCACCATGGTCAGTGTAGGGGTATCACATATGGAAGACTTGGGGAGCCACAGAATCACCACATACAGTGGTAATGTAGTCACACACAGCATAAGAACATTACAGCAGAATGTTGGATTGTGCATAAGAAGATTATCCTGTAACCTTATACCACTTTGTGACTTTTTGGCCATCTAAGATGTTTGCACAATGTTACAAAGTTGTAAACATTTGTGACATATTTCTCAACATTTGTTTTTGTTTTTAAACAACTTTTGACTATCTTTTTCTCTAAAGAAGAGTTCAACTAGGGCTGGAGAGATGGCTCAGTGGTTAAGACCACGTACTTGCAGAGAACCATCCCAGTAACACCTCAGGAGGCTCATAATTACCTGTAACTCCAGCACTAGGGTTTCTAACGACCTCATCTGGCCTCTACAGGTATCACATGCATACACACACACACACACACACACACACACGCACATTGTTTTTAAATTGAAAATAAGTTGGCCTAGCCAGACAGTGGTGGTACACACCTTTAATCCTGGCACTCAGGAAGCAGAAGCAGGTGAATCTTTGTGAATTCAAGGCCAGCCCAGTCTACACAATGAGTTCCAAGACAGCCAGAGTTACAACAGAGAAACCCTGTCTCAAAAAAACAAAAAAAAAAAAAATAAGGGAAAATAAGTTGTTCTACATTAGCTCAAGTGAAACCAGGTTACCCTTCTAAAAGACTTATCTGGTAGGAAAAAGTTGAGTCACATATGTGTTGACCCTTATGACACCCCTGAAACAGAGTCTTTTAGAGCTGCCTTCCGAGAGTACGTCCGACTCTGCATTCCCCTGAAACCTTGTCTTTGACCTCATTAGCACCATGCGACTATCACTGCAGAGGTGATGGCCACATGGCGGAGAGGTGGGAAGGTCCTGGGAAGGCAAAGGTGCAGGACAATAGTATCTTGAGCCGCTGTTCGCCATTCTGCCGACTCCTGCTGTCTTCTGCACTCCGCTGGGCTCTGCTTCTGTGAAAAGGGTCTGAGCCTGGAAAACCAACGCACCTCCCAGTTGTGATAAAGGGCAGCGGTTGTAGGAGGAAACAGACTGAAAAGTTCCACGTTGTCTCTGAGTCCCCACGGTAATGCGTAGGACCCAAGGGAGCCGTCAGACCATACTTCAGGGGTCTCTAAGCAAGCACCACGAGGAAGAGACAGGAGCGTCAATCCCTGTCCTTAGCGCCAACTTCTTCAATGGAAAAGTTCCTGGGATGTGAAGGCAGGCACAGCCAGCTGTGTTTCTTCTTCTTGTGTTTCTTCTTCTAGTGGCATGCCCGTTTGCCCCCAGGGCTGATCCTTACCCTCAGCTGAGATGGCCTTCATGTGATGAGGAAGCAGACACTCACCAGTTTAAGAGCTCCTGGCAGCAGTTTGCTTGTGTGTGTGTGTGTGTGTGTGTGTGTGTGTGTGTGTGTGTGTCTGTCTGTCTGTCTGTCTGTCTGTCTGTGGTTTGGCAGGGGGCAGGTAATACAGAGAGCAGGGTTCTGCCTGGGTTACAAACAGCAAATCTGCATAAAGCAGACATCCAGCTGCACCCAGAGAAGGATGCAAGGAAGGACAGCATGATAACCCCAGCCTGACCTTTGTAGCAGCCCAGTCATTGTCAATTAAAATGTAAACATCAGGTGAAGTTGAAGGGACAGCCCAGCAGGTGTTCAGAGCTGGAGGCCGGTATGTTACTCTCACTTCTGCCTGTGCCAATTATGAGAAATTTCTCAGTCCACCACGAATCTAGATGTGGCTGCGGAAAACCTCACAGGAAATGCTGAAGGATAAAGCAGCAGTATTGTCGTTGCCTAAAGGCTTGGTCTTGCCACATGATGGAAGCCCACTATCTACGAGGCACAACTGTGACAGATAAAACTCTCACTGAACCTGGAGCTCACCAGCCTGGCTAGACTGGTTGGCGGGTAAGACCCACGGATCCTCTGTGTCTGCTCCCCAGCGCTGGCTCACAGGTGTATGCTGTCATGCCCAGCTTCTTACACGGATGCTGCAAATCGTAACTCAGTCCTCCTGCCTGTGTGGTAAGAACTTTACCGATCAAGCCATCTCCCCAGCTTTGATGAGTTTTTAAAGGACAGGCTCCAAGGAGGTGACTCCTCTCTTTGGTTGATGTCGCTGAATTCAGTCTTTGTTTGGCAAAGACCTGAGAGCTTTGCAAAAAAAAAAAAAAAAAAAAAAAAAAAAAAAAAACCTTAACGTTTAGCCAGGAGCCATATATCACATTTTGGTTTTATTTGGCCGACATTTTCACAGCCGATCCAAGCCTTTTTTGACTGCGGTCAGCAAATCCACAATCTGCTTTTTTCTTTAAGAACTTATTTGCAGTTTTCTCTGTGTCCAGGGTAGCTACTTGTTCTCTGCACCCCCTTTCTTTTCTGCATATGTAACACTGACACACCTTTTTGTGCTCATTTTAACATTCATTCATCCATTCATTTATAACACCTTCAAAATCTATGCACACTGGTCTTTGTATTGCTTGTAATATGCTGTCTGCACTGCTTTGTAACATCTGGAGACCCACAGAACCATTTCACCCAGTCTCGCCTGCTAGATAAGCGGTTGCCCTGACAGACTGTGGGCCCTTCTATTCTCAGATTCTACTTTGAACATTCAACCAGCCATAGATCCAAAATTCTTTTGAAAAATATGTGCCTTGAATCCCAACACTTTGAAGGCTGAAGCAGGAGGATTGCCATGGGAAAGAGGTCAGCCTAGGGTACATAGTAAATTCCAGGCCACCTTGAGCTACAGGATAACATTCTGTCTCAAAACAAAACAAAACAAAACCTTGAGTCTATATTGAGGTGTTTTCACAGCGTCTGGGAGTGATCTAGAGATCATTCAAAATGCCTCCTTCCTGTCTGAGGGATTTTATATGACCTGGGATCTCTCTATAAAGTGGACACATAAGCCAGGTGTGGTAGTCACACAGGTGGACATGCTGAAGAAGCAAAGGTAGGAGGATTATAAACTCAAGGCCAGCCTGGGTTGCACATTATAAAAGGAGAGGGGGCACAAATCAAACATTTGCTGGTAACAAATCATAAAACCTCTTATTCTAAAACATACGAATGATGTGCACGTAATTTTACCATTTATTAAATGATTAGAGAAAATTTGCATATTAATGAGATGGATATACTTGTTTAGTTTTACACAAATCATCAAATCTTGGCTGAACATTTCATTCTGCAAGACGTAGAGCACCTGCAGTGTGTTGTCAAGGCCGATCGAGGTGATTTTGTAACTGTTAGTGCCGAGAATATGGCTTTACATATGCAGGATGAAACAGAAGGATGTCTAGTACCACCTCAGAAATGTTGGAGATTCTGTTCTAATCCCAAGCTGAAATCAATCTAGCAATCCTTATAAAATTCAAGTCAGCAGCTCAAACAGAAAGTTTTTAAAATCAAATGTTCTAAAACAACAACGTAGCTATGCTAATTTGACACAAGCTGGAGAATGGCAGTGGAAAAAATATAATGTCTTTATTTTCCCTCATTATAGCGCTGAATTCCTCTGAGATCAGACAGCTTTGTATGCATAGTTAAAAACACCATGCAGTAGTCCCGCATGCGAGCCACCGTGTTTAGGCATCGCTCCTTGCTGTCTTGCGGTATGACGGCAGGGCAGAGTGCCCAGCCTGTGCTCAGAACAGGCCGCAGCAGAGTTGGAAGATGTGTAACACAGAAAAGCAGGTCAGAGCACTTCAGATTCACTACATGTCTCATTTTGAATCAATTTTCAGTCTTTCTGCATTCGGAAACCTTTTACCTACCCAAATTTTTCATGACTCCCTTTCCTAATTAGCTTTAACTCAATCGTCACAGCCCTGAGTCATCTGAAAGAGAAACCTCCATCGAGGAATTGCCTAGATCGGATTGGCCTATGGGCATGCCCTTTTGGGGGTTGTCTTGGTTATTAATTGACATAGGGATGCACAGCCCACTGTGGGTGACACAATGCTCAGGTAGGTAGTCTCGGGCTGTATATGAAAGCTAGCTAAGCATGAGCCTTTGAGTGACCCAGTAAGCAGGGTTCTTCTATGGTTTCTGCTTTAGGTTCCTGCCTTGAGTTCTCACCCTGACCTCTATCAGTGATAGACTGTGACCTGGAAGCATAAGCCAAATAAACCCTTTCCTCTTTCAAGTTGCTTTTGGCTGGAGAAACTAGGACACCCTCACATTCAGTTCCACATCCCTGAAGAGGGTTGCAGCTCACAGTTTAGATTGTTGTGATCTGAAGACTAGGGATAGGAGTGTGCACAGGTTATATGGAAAGATGAGGCCATTCTACGTAAGGGACTGAGCTTCTGTGGGTTCGGTGATTTCAGGTGTTCTGGCACTCCCCTCCCCAGATACCAAAGGACAACTGAGCTTACTATCTCTATCACCGGACCATGACTGTACAAAGTTGAGGACGTCAAAGAACCCCATGTGTGATGATTTTTAAGACAATAATAAAACCTGTATCACTTGCTCTTTCTCTTGTTTTGGAACCTAAAGCCTCTGGACAGATAGTGGAGCCACGTGCACAGGTGAAATGTAAGATTCAGTAGCATCTATGAGTGTTCAAGTCTGAAAGAACCAGTTTGCGTTGTGCTGCCACCCACCCCCCTGTCCTTAACATTTATGGCCTTTTCTTAGCTTCTCCGGGTTTCTGTTTGCTCATCTATATAAGACAATAGTGATAATGTCTCTGTGCTGGGTTCCCAGGACTCTGCACTGACAGGGGCCACAACCCCACGCTGTCCACAGAGACCATACTGGTTCCTGGCTAGTTCTGCCTGATACCCATCACAACCCTGCTCACCCCTTCTTCTCGGATGACCTTCCTGGAGGATGCATTTACATAGAAATTAATTGGGAGGGAGGTTAAAGAAAGAAAGGAGGGAGGGAGGGAGAGGGAGGGGAGGCTGCACCAGGTATTAGAAGTATGTCCGTCTTTGTAATCCCAATATTTGCGAAGTTAAGGTAGGGGGTGTCTTAGTTCTTCTTTTTTTTTTCTTTCTATTGCTATGATAAAACATATTGACCACACTTATCTGTGGGTATAAGGACAAATGTTTATGGATTGTTATTAGGGATTATGTTAGTTTAGTAAATTAGAGGTGTAGATTCTTCTCCCGAAACCATAGCATTGGAGTTTTCACTCCTCATCAAGAAAACTTCCCTGTACAACAACCAATCAAAGTGCAGCGTTCTGGAGCACAGTCCCAAAGCACTCCCACACCTGGGGCTCAGGGGACCTTGTGAAGGAGGGAGCAGAAAGACTGACGAGGCAGAGGATGGGGAGTTTGCTATGAGGTTGTTCCTAGTAGTCATACCAGAACCTGAACCCACGAAGTCTCACCAATACTCCTGCCCAACTGTGAGCCGAACAAGGATGACCCCAATAACACTCCGAACCGGGCGGTCTCACCCGAAGGCTGAGGGACAAACAACTCTTCCCGAGCTCAGTCATTGAGATCATGATCCATGGCGCACCCTTGAGTGTTTGCGCCACGATTTGAACACTTGTAGGTAGTGCATGGCATCATGCTGCAAATAAGGTCCAAAAGTCACACAGCAAGAAGATGACACAGACTGGCAGCAAGGCTGGTTCCCTCATCTCCCACAGCATCCCGTTCTCCACCCATTCCGTCAGGAGCAGGCTTCTTCTCCCTGCTCCTCAGTTGGCCCCAGCTCTGGTTCCCTGCTGAGATCTCCAGCCTCACTGCTGCACCTGTTTTTTCTGAGCCAGCTTATATACCATCCTTCCCATAGAGACTCCCACCTCTCAGAATTCACTGAAGCCACCCAGTCCTTCCTGCGCCCTTTGGACATTCCTCCATTGCAGTTCTTTCTACATTGGGACACCAAGATGTACTCGACCGCTGTGTGAAACTATTCCTGGGAAAACATGAACAAATATCTACTCATCCCAGATAGGGAACTGACGACATATTAAAGTACAGATAACATCAAAGTCCAACTTGGTGAACCGATGAGTTTCTTTGAGGTTACTTACAGGAGCATGGGTATACTAGAGGGTGAAGCTTAGAAAGTTTACCGCAGCCCTCCTAACTGTACAACACTGGACCGCATGGTAGGTCAGTAACTAATTTTTTTAGATCGAACACCTGCCTAGCACCTTGTCTCCTGCCTTCTGGCTTGGAGCCTGCTTCTCAGATTCCTCCGTAGTAATGAAGAGGAAGCCAGCCCCAAGCCATAGAAATAGTCCATTTCCTCGACTCCGAGGCACACAATTGTTCTCATTGTAATTATTCTGAAATCAGAATATGTTCTACACTCTACATGGTTCCTCTCTGTCTCTCTCTGTCTCTGTCTCTATCTCTCTCTCTCTCTCTATGTCACTCTCCTACAAGTTGCTCCTAAAACAATTGTGTGTCTTACAATCGATGGCATCTTGGAATCAAAGAAAACAGCAGTTAAAATCGTGGACTGGCATTCTAACATCCAACCATGTAGACTTTTAGGAGCCATTGTGAAACTGTGTCTTCTTTTGTTCTGAAAGTCCTTTGGTATAAACCCAGAAGAGCAACCAGATTCTTAGATCCCTCAGGTCTCCTGGTCATGCCAGGAGCACAGGCAACAAAAGAGCATGCGTGTGGTCGGCCTCGCCAGCCTCACCAGCAGGCTCCTTACTTCTCGTTTCTGAACAGCTGCCAGGGACAGAGGTGATCTCAGGACACAACCCTCTGCTAGGCCTTAGAATATTCTGGAGGTCAGTGGCCAGAGTGTATCAAGCCAGACAGGACACATATGGGAACACAATTACAGGGAAGGCAGCCAGGCTGACGGGAAGCAGGAGAAGGCCCAGCCCCAAGAGGCAGCAGCACAGGGCAGCATCCATTGGGGTGCTGGGCTGTGTGTAGAGTGCCAATCCCAGGGTGCAGCCCTCAGCACCTGTTCCCTAAAGGATACAGCCTGCCGCATCTGCCAGGAACTGGCAAGTGTTATGTGACCCTCCCTGCTCTTAGAAAGCCACTGAACATTAAAGGCTCTGAGAAGTCCTGAAGCAGAGACTCCCATTGAGTGTTTTAATGTTTTTGAATCTTAGTGCATCAAAAAACTTTTAAAAATCAAGTAACACCTGTTGGCATCCCAGGATGTGAATTTTCTACAGATTAGTTACAGGGTAGCAGCCTTGAACAGAGCCATGAGTGACAATGTCATAGTCCCCAGCTGATCCTGGAACAAAGGAAGCAAAGTGGAGATGTGAGTGGGAAACCAGAGAAGACAGGCATCAGAGCATGCGTGGAAACCAAACCCTCCCAGGGGGAACACTTAGCTGATACCTCTAGGAGGTTGGCTTTGGCTGTTGTCCTTGGTCTCAGTGCTGGTGACTGGTGTTAATGTGGTCTTTGAGAGCCAAGTTGTTTTTGGAAAAATCTCTTGAATGGGAACTTCTGTGCTCCAAAGTGACAAAGACATACAAGACTTCTCTTTCTCTCTCTCTCTCTCTCTATCTATGTATCTCAAAGTACACATACTTCAGAGATGTGAAAGAGGAAAAAATAACAGAAAGCCCAAATTGATAACTAAGCTTTTGATGAACACTGGATTTATGCAGGAAAGATAATGCTACAGAGGGCCAGGAGGGTGTGAACGTGCTGGCTACACCAGGGACCTCCAGTCTGTAAAAAGCATTTTCATGTCTGTTGCTGTGCTAAAATACCTTGACAAAAGCAACTTAGAGAAGAAAGTTATTCAATTATAATTATAATTATTATTATTATTATCATCATCATCATCATTTCAATCATTATTTCAATTCACAATTCCAGGCTACAGCACATCATTGTGGGGAAGTCAAGGAAGGAACTTCAAATGGCTAGTCACACTACACCCACAGCCAAGAGCAGACAGAATGTATGCAGGCCAAGTTTCTTGTTTGCTTGTACTCAAGTCAGTTTCTCCTCTTGTACAGTTCAGGACTCCAGACCTAAGGAATGGTGCTGCCCACAGTGTGCTGGATCTCCCGTGTCAATCAACTTAAGACAATCCTTTGCAGACATGTCCAACAGGTCAACTTGATATAGCTAATATCTCATTAAGGTTGTCTTCCCAGGTGATTATGGGTTGTGTCAAGTGACAATTAAAACTAACCAGCTGAAAAATGAAGTGTCCCTGAAGTGGTAACAACTGTCCAGCGCCAGAAATTCCTGGAGTGAAATCTTCCTCGTGACAGTAGAGATTCTGGGAAACAGCAACTGGAGCATTCATGGAAACTCAAAAGAGGAAGTGATACTCCTGTTAAATTTGTTCCTTTGTCTGTATTTGCTTTTGCAGTGCTGGGGATGGGATCCAGGGCCTCACACTTGCTAGGCAAGCTCCACCATTTGAGGCATTCCTCAACCCTTGATGCTAAGCTCTAAAGGGTTAGTTGTTGAAGTGGTGGTATCTGGGAAAAGAAGAAGGACATAGCCAAGGGGCTGTAAAGGAATTATTTGATAGAGATTGGGAATAGTTGTGAGAGGGGAGCCCATAATTGGGCTGAGAGACTCACATATGTCAGACCTGGGCACTTGGGCAGAAAAGGAAGCCAAAGAGAATGGATGGGAGTAGAGGAGCATTCTGTGACAAACACTCTGCAGAAAGCAATTTAAGGCAGAAAGAGTTCATTTTGGCTCATGGTTTGACTGTCAGTACGTCATGGTAGGGAAACATGGTGGCAGGAGCGTGAGAAAACTGGCCACATTGTATCTGCAATTGGAAAACAGAGAGAGTCTGGTGCTGGGGCTCTGCTGGTTTCTGCTTTCTTCCCTTTCCACTTTTTTTTTTTCACTCTAGGACTTCAGTCCATGGAGGAGTGCTGGCTACTTTGAAGGTGGTCTTCTTTCCCAGTTAAACTTCTCTGATCATCAGCTCCCTTCCCAGATTTATCTAGAGGTGTGTCTCCTAGGAGATTCCCAGGCACATTAAGAGGTGTGTCTCCTAGGTGATTCCTAGACAGATCCAGAGGTGTATCTCCTAGGTGATTCCTAGACAGATCCAGAGGTGTATCTCCTAGGTGATTCTCAGACACATCCAGAGATGTGTCTCCTAGGAGATTCCCAGACACATCCAGAGGTGTGTCTCCTAGAAGATTCCAGGATATATCCAGAGGCATGTCTCCTAGGTGATTCCCAGACACATCCAGAGGTGTGTCTCCTAAGTGATTCTAAATCTTGCCAAGTAGACAATCAACATTAACACAATCTCATGTTACAAGCTGTGTCACAGGGCTCCCTTCTCTATTCACACAAAGGAGCTTTGTTGGTTGTACCCACTGTGGTCCCCAGAAGGTGTTACTCTATATTCTCTTCTGGCTACAATAGACTGCATAGCTCACGAATAAGAGACCAATCCAGGAGAGCTGGGAGAGAGTGTATCCTCAAGCACTATGGTCCAGATGCTTCCAAAGGTGTGTGTGTGTGTGTGTGTGTGTGTGTGTGTGTGTGTGTGTGTGTTAACATAGATGAGTGTGTGTGTGTTAACATAGATGAGTAGTAACTGCCTAATAGGAGCTGCTTCAGGAGGGAGATTTCATTGGTTGCAACTATAGATAGACTCATTTACAGCATACAAAGCTTTTCCTCTCCACCCATCTAGCAATCCTGTGGAGAGGCTATTTTTATTTTCCCCTCTTGAGATGAGGGATTGGGCTTCCAGAGGTGACAGGATTGGCTCCAGGCCACGCAGTTAGCACTCCTCATATTAACAGCTGTTGTCCTGTTCTGGGCTGAGCATTTCACACATCTGCTCACTAATCTCATCCCATGAGACAGTTGCCATCACTCTTCCCCTTCCCTAAGGAGGAGGATGAGAAAAGGGTGAGCACAGATGTGGGATTCCATGAAGGTCTTCCACTGTCTTGGGTCCTAATTCACTGATAACTCTGCCTCCTGGTACCCACGCTGTACTGATTTGCACAGGATGCCTCATTAGGAAATTCCAAAGCCTCAGCATCTGCCAGTATGGCTCCAAGCAGAGGATTTTGCATCATTTCTGCAAGGCAGACCAGTTCTAAGCTGCTCAGCTAGGAGTTGGGCAGGACTAGCCTAGAGCAATGGACCATTGCTTACTCTTCAGTGCCTCCTGTGCTTCCTACAGGACAAGAGCACAGCCCCAGCCACTGTGTTCTGGCTGAGGGATCCAGTGAAGGGACCCATGGATGGGTCCTAGCAGGTGCCTGGCACTCAGCAGAGGGTGAAGACAGAGGCCCTCCAAGTCCAGACCTGCATACTGAGCCACTTCAGAGCAGGCTGGGATGAACCTGTGGACACAACTAGGCTCGAGGGACTTCATACCTGCCCTGCTGGGAATACCAGAGACAGTGAGAGGGAAAGGACGGATGGAGAGTGGAGGGGAAATCCTTCTCTCCATCTGGATGGAGGAAGTCACTGTAGAGGAGAAATGTGCAGACCCGGGAGAGGAAGGATGGGAGAGTCTCCCACAGATTCTCAGGTGCAGAGGAACCTCCTAGGGTTCTGGTCTGTGTATAAAACAAGAGTTAAAGGCCGGGCAGTGATGGCATATGCCTTTAATCCCAGCACTAGGGAGGCAAAGGCAGGCAGATCTCTGTGAGCTCGAGGCCAGCCTGGTCTACAGAGTGAGTTCCAGGACAGCCAGAGTTATAACAGAGAAACCCTGTCTTGAAAAATCACCCCCCCCAAAAACAAATAGTTAAACATGTGACAAAGGGAGCCAGGGAGATAAATTTAATCAGTAAAAGGCTTAGTCCCCAGATCTCATGTGAGAAAAACTTGGTGCAGTAGCTTTCACTTGTAATCCCAGCACCAAGAAGATGGAGTCGAGGATCCTTGGAACTTCATTCGAGGGCCAGGCAGTCTAGCAGAGTCAGCAAGTTCCAGGCCAATTAAATGCTCCGTCTCAAGATTAAAAACAAAAAACCAAGGCAGTGGTTCTTAAGATGTAACACCCAGGACTGGGCGGTCTTCCACAGGCATGCGTATACATGTGCACATACACAAATGTACACAGGCAAAAAAACAAAAACAGAAAAAAGAAAAAAAAAAACACAAAAGCTGATGGTAGTCTCTGCTTGCTCTTTTCATGATAGGATCTTCCTGCTCCCACCTCCCAAATGCTGGGATTACAGGCATCATCGTAAAGCCCAGGTTATGCAATGCTAGAGACAAACGCAAGGCTTTGTGCATACAAGGCAGGAATCTACTAACTGAGCTCCAGCCTCAGTCCGTCTTCCTCTTTTTTTTTGTTTTTTTGAGACAGGGTTTCTCTGTTGTAACCCTGGCTGTCCTGGAGCCCACTCTGGAGACCAGGCTGGCCTCGAACTCACAGAGATCTGCCTGCCTCTGCCTCCAAGTGCTGGGATTAGAGGCCTGTGCCACCACCATCCACAGTCTTCCTCTATTTTTATTGCATTTATAGTTGCATGCTTCTCACTAACTTCCCAGTATGCCTCTACCTGCACCACTACTGTGTCTCTGAGCTGTGTATATTCCAGTCATCCACTATTTACACATGCGTATACATCCATGAATTATGATCATGCATATGTATATACAGTTATATACAGTAACACACATGTGCATATGTGTATGTGAAGTTGCCCCTGACTTCTCTAGGGCACTTGTTCCTGGAGCTTCTAGCATTACAGATGCTCAAGTCTTCAGGTGCTCAAGTCCCTTATATAAAATGATTTAGTATTTGCAATGGACCTGCATATACCTTCCTACAGAACTTCAACAATCTCAAAATGACTTAGATGCTGTATTGATAGTTGTATCATTTAGGAAAATATCTGTCCTTGTTAACTGCACATGCAATTAAAACAAATATTTTTGTCACTGAGTCTGAGAATGTAGAATTCATGACTAGAGGGGACTGGCTATAATCAGAGAATATGCATATGAACCATAAATTTATATATTATGAAGTTATTGGCATACTGGCTTGTAAACTTTGTTTTCTGCTTACTAATGGATTCTGAATACTCAAGGCTTCCCACAGAATGAGTACTATTTGTCAGCGCCAATAGAGCCTCCAATGGACCCTCACAAAGTGTATTATGGGTATTGAACCCCTCTGCGCTGGCATGCTTCCCAAGCCATGAGCGGCCAGGCCTGCAAGCACAGCCCCATGGGATGGCACAGGGCTAGAGACAGGCTGAGCCAAAGGATCTGACAGTTCCAGATAACAGAGCACAGAGCAACGCTGTGGCCCGTGTCCAGCGAGCAGAAGAAAAAGAGCTGAAAAGCAGACACCAGGCCAAGGCCAGGTCTGCCAGCAGAGAATGAGGGCAGCTAGGCGGCCTGCTGTCTGGCCTTGCTGTTCACTCCCCACCCAAGATCTAGCCTGCTGATTCCCCATCCCTCCACCAGGGCCACTAGGAGAGCACAGGTCTGAGAAGAGCCCTGGCCTGGAGCCAGGCAATCCAGAAAGGAGAACATTCTCGTGGCATCTTACTGTTTTAGAATTAGTAAGGGAGAATGTGATAAGAGACCCCACTATGTATTGTTAAAAAAATAGAAGTCTTCTCTGTTACTATGGCAGCCAGGATACAGAACTAGCCATTCACATCTATCTCCAGGCCAGAAGAGCTGCAAAATCCTCTCACATATACTTCCTCTGAACCCGATGTCTGAAAGATCTGCTTGACAGTCCAGGCTCCTCATTGGCCACTCAGTCTTCAGTGTTCTGTTATGGAGACCCCTTTGTGTTCTCTGCAACATCCTGAATGTCTCTCATTCATAATAACCATAGGTTTAAGGTTAATGGCTACTCATCTTCCAGTCAGCCACTTGAGAGTAGAAAACTGGTCTTATTGATCTGTTGCCCACCTTACCCATGCAGTATGCTTAGAAAATGTCTGTGGATGTCTTCATCTCTCCCTGAAGTCTTTCAGATAATTTTTTTGAAAAATTTCCAGAAACCATCATGACTGCATTTACTGAGATCATCCTATCTGCTAGTCTGGGCCAAATCTTGACATTCATGGGTCACTTAAACTTCAGGTTGATTTCCAGGCATAGCACAAAGTAAAAGAAAATAAAATACGATGCAATAAAAATGAAATAACAATAAGGCAAGACATGATATGAACAAATTTAAGATAAACAAAGATGGCTTCCATGTAAGTGTGCATCAAGATTTCACTCTGCACACCCTGCATTTTCAGTGGTCATCTCGGCCCAGTACTACCTTATGGAAGTAACTTTTAAGTTCATTTTCACAGGTCAAGGAACTGAGGCCTTACGAGGTTAGAAACCGTTCCTAACGTGCCTGCTATTGAACTACAGCCACCTGACTTCATTGCAGGAGAGCACCTGGCATAGAGTGGCCATCCCTCAAAGGCTATCCTCCCGCCCCCAACCCCCTTAAAGGACCTTGGATCAAATCAGCCATCTCTTGAGAATGGAGGCTCCATTTTCCTGCCACCTCCTATAGGAAGGACTCTACCATAAATGCATCAAGTCTAAAGCCTTTGTCCGCGAACAAAAGGAAGAATTGAGCTGCTGGAGTTTTAGGACAGTCTGCAGTCTCAGAGGAGAAGAATGAGGACTTGGAATCTAGCCTCATGGACCCTGTGATTATCAGAGGGGAGGGCACTACCTAAGAGGAAACTGACCAACCAGGACACAGTGAACAGGAGAGCTCAGCATCCCAAGGACCTGGCATGGAAAGGAAGCTGCTCTCCCGGGCTGAGGATGCAGCTGTTTGCAGAGTGCTTGCCTAGCACCCACGATGCTCTGGGTTTGGTTCCCAGAACTGCATAAAGCCAAGTGAGGGGTGGAGAAGGCACACCTGTAACCTGGGTCTTTGGGAGGTGGAGGCAGGAGGAAGTTCAAGTTATATAACAAGTTTAAGTCTAACCTGTCCTAGGTAAGACTCTGTCTTTTTAAAAGTAGGATTTCAAAATTAACCTCAAGGACCACCTCAGAGTTCAGAAAGACTTCAGGACTGAAAAGCCTGAGAAGCACTGGTCAGAACACTGTGACATCAGGAGAAACTGTGTGTATGGTCTCTTGATGCACAGTGTGTATCCTTCAGGAGTCCTCTATACCTCCAAAATCACAGAAGTGCTCCTACCTCTCGAGAGGGAGGGGCAATGGAAGGAAGCAGAGAAGACTGGTCTACAGCACAGCCTGTTGTGTTTTCACTGTTGTGTCTGGGTGAGTGAGGAACGAGAAGGAAGGGTACAACCTGATCTCATCCCCTAATAAATGCCAGATAGATGGTGCTTTAGTCTGCTTTCTGTGGCTATAACAGACTACCAGAGACTGGGTAATTTGTAAAGAAACACATGGTTATTTTGACTCATGGTTCTAAACACTCATAAGTCCAGATGCATGACACCAGTGTCTGTTTGGCTTCCCCTGAGGGTTTCATGGTGCTTTGATTTATGGTAGGAATCAAAAAGGGCAAGCCGGACCAAGAGGGCACAAAGGGGTGACATTACCTAATAACAACCTCCTCTTGCACTAGCTACCCCTGTCCTGTGAGAACAAGAACCCACTCACATGGGAAAGCCATCACTGCTTTCATGAGGGTGCTGCCCACAAAGCACCCATCTCCCAACACTGCAAACTGAGGAAGTAAACCTCAGTTTGAGTTTTAGTGAAGACAAACTGTGTCCAAACCCATGTAGACCCTCCACCACCTTCCTAGGGAATGACACCACTCACAGTGTGCGGGGCCCTTCTACACCAATTATCAAGTCAGTCTCCTGTAGTCTGCCCACAGGTCAATGCGATTTGGGCAATTCCTAATGGAGGCTTTTCTCTCAGATTGTTCTAGGCTATGTCTAAGTTTGCTTAATTAAAGCTAAATAGGACAGAGTCCAAAGATCAATTTCAAAATAGGAGGAACTCATAAAGAAATTGCTAATTCCATTGAGTCCTCTTGGAAACACTGACATGAAAAAGTCACGTTAAGGCTGCCACCACCCCTAACTTCTCCCAGCCTTGTTGCTTACTACATGGTGCTGGCCCTAACTGTCACTCATCTGGATCCCCACAGGGGCGAGGCTTTATTCTGGTGGGATCCCAGGCATCAGCACAGAACCAGGGCAGTATATTGCAATGAGTCTCCAGGCATGCAAAGTCCTCCTCCAGGGTCAGCTAGAGGCCTTCTCTCCTGCCCTTGGAACCCCACTAAGAGCTTTGAGATCAGAAATGAGAAGTACTCTACCCCCCTCCCACCGTGTGTGTGTGTGTGTGTGTGTGTGTGTGTGTGTGTGTGTGTGTGTTCGTTCTCTGTGTGTTGTGGATGTTTGAATGTGTGTGAGAATACATGTGCATGGACACATGTGGAAGCCTGAGGTCGACATCAGGGTTCTCCTCAATCACTTTCCACCTTATTCATTAAGGAAAGGTCTGTCATCTGAGCCCAGAGCTCCCAGCTTGCTCCAGGGATCCCTTGTCTTTGCCTTCTGAGTGCAGGAATTACAGGTCACCATGATTACCTGACATCTGTGTGGGTTCTGGGAACACAAACCCTGCCCTCCTGCTCCGACAGCAAGTACTTTACCCACTCAACCATCCCCCAGGCCCTGGCCTACGCAATCTTAATGGTGGACACAAGGAAGGTCTCCATGAAATGCGGCACACTGTAGGAAGGCACAGGGTCCACGTGCTTACAGAGAGCACTAGAGAAACCCACAACTGTTAAACACACAGGCTTTTTTTCTTCAATGGGAGAAACAGACACCTGTTTGCCCATAAGGCTGGAGTGGATGTTGTTAAATAACCTGGTGATCTTGTGCCATTCTGGGGAACCAGACTTCACCCCAACCCCCCAGATTCATGAGCATTGCTTCTCAGTCAATAGAATCCATCCTCATGAAAGAGGTCTCATGTACTTTGCAAAAGAGTTCGCTATTATGCTTATTATAAACCTTTCCTCCCTAGGCTCTTACTCTGAGTCTTACTTGCTTCTTAGTCAATAGAACCCATTCTTGTGGAAGCGTTCAGCGGTACTTTGCAAAAGACATGTACTTTGCAAAGGAGTCTCAATGTAGCCGTGCTTTAAGCTTTGTTGTGATAATTGTCATGAGGAAACTTTCTTCCAAAGTTTTACTGTTCTCAAATGTGTAAAAAATAAACGGCTCTGGGTCAGACTCTAGATGTTTGAACCACCCTGGCTAACTAAGCCATGCTGAACGGAGTGTCATTCTGCCTCTCCACGGATACCTCCACTGCCAGCCATAGCTCCCGCAGAGATCTCCACAACACAAGGAGTAGATGATGAGTTGGACAGAGTGACAGGGACCAACTGTGGTCTCCACCCTGGTGTGAGGCAGCAGTTACAGTACACAGAATAGGAAGACCATTTAGAAAGATCTTTCTATGCAGGACCCTATTTCAGAAGCCCAGCCAGGGCTGTCTGGACAACCTCTTGGCCAGGCTTCCTAAACAGTCTCCTTGTTTCTTCACTTGTTTCCCCACCCCCACACCAGGGAGCCCCTAGGGCTCCCTTTTAGCATCCCTACATCTCCTTAAAGTCCAGCCAGCATCCTTGTTTCTGTAGGGAGCACCTAGCATATTCCAGGTACTCTACTGGTTGCAGAGCAGCTGGGCCCAATGAGAACAGCAGAATCTTTGCTGTCTGTCTCACCAGGCTCTTTTGTCCCAAAGGAGCATAGCAGCACCCAGGAGATGTCATTTATGAAAAATGACAGGAAATCAAAATGAAATGCTAACAATCCCTGTTAGCAACCTGTGGTTCAGTGTCCTTTTTCGGTGACCACTGGAATTTTAAATGTAATTTCTTCTTTTTAGCCTGTCTTGCAGTAGTCTAAGCTTCCTCTGCGTCTCCATCCTCATCCTCACCCAATCAGAATAGCCCAGCGTGTCCAGCCTCTGCTCTGGAACTTCCATGCCCAGCCTATTGGATACACAGAAGGCTTTATCCTGAGCAAGCCCTTAAAGGCCTGCTCTACTAATGCTATCTCAAATTGGGGGAGGGGGAGCTCCTGTGTCTAATTAGGCAATTCCAGGGTTTGAAACTTGGTCTGCACCAGGATTTTTAATTACATGTAAAAGTGTGAGAGCCCAAGAGAAAGCTCTCCTCGGCAGCAGCAGGAAGCTCTCTCAGCCCGGGAAGAGTGTTAGCATGAGGCAGTGGCTTCTATTTTCTCCCACCAGATTCATTTTAGGCATAGAAAGGGGGCTCCCTGGGTGACCCAGGAGCTCAGCCATCTGACACTTCCAGCCCTGGCTTCCCCTTGGGAGAGAGGAGGAAAAGAGCCAAGTCTAGAAAGTCTACAGCTTGCTGGGAAGCTTGCCCTCTGACCCTGGGGAAGCCAGAAAGACCGGTTCCCAGATTGCATGAAGGCTGGTAACTTTACCCTGAGCCTCCGAGGACTTCCTGCTGCCTGCTGCCCTGTCGGAGACCCCTGTACTCAGTGCCCGCCCTGCCCTGCCTCCAGGCACCTTTCTCCGTGTCTGTGAGCTATGGGGAGAACTGCTCCTGAGCTCTCAGTGCCCTCTGTGCTCCAGGGCTGGCTTCCCAGGGGCAAGTTGTCCCTCTTTGTGGTTCCAGGCTCAATTTCTTCCTTCAGAGAAAGAGACTAATATCATGCTACTAGTTCTTATTAGCATTTAAGCAAATTCAACTAATTTTTTTAAAATAAAGAAAGTTTATTCAGGCAGTGCCACATGCTCTGTGCTCCAGTCTGATTTGACCGGGGAGGGGTCGCCGAGTCGAGAGAGTGAACTTATTCCTCGGCCCCTCTGTGTCGTGTCCTGGTGTCCTGCCCCAACTCTGAAAGGCTGAAGCACCCGCCTTTGCCACAGTGGGACGTGACTTGTAGGAAGAGAACTCCTGAGTTGAAGTCTTCAAATGGTGCTCTAAGGGAAGGCAACCCTTTTGCGTGTGTGTGCGGAGGGGAAGATTACATCTTGGATTTACCTTTAGCACTTAGCCATTAGGAAAGATGCCTCCAATATGCAGCACTTGGTCTGGGATCAGAAGCTGCACCAAAAATGTTATGGTTTGGACATGTATTACATCTCCAAGGGCTGGTGTTTGAGGGGATGGTCCCCTGCTAGTGGATCCTATCATTGAGAGTCACTGGATCACAAAAGTCCTGATATAATCCATGGAGTAACTTACTGATGGATCCACCATTCCGAGGCGGTGGAAATGGGGCGGGTAGAGTTCAGGAAGCATGTTACAGTAGACATGTTCTGGAAAGATAGACCTTGCCCCTGGTCCTTCACAGTGTCTCTGGTTTCCTAGCCACCGTGAGTGAGCAAGGACTACACTATCAATTTTTTGTGCACTATTATCTTTAACCTTTCTGGATGGTTTAGCTCTTTAATCCCAACTGCATGTTTATGGACTATCTAAGGTGTATGCTGTCCTGTGTCCCCGTGGAAGGTGGGGAGTAGGGTTTCAATGAAACAAAATCACTTTTCCCCTCCAAAATGTCCATAAATCTGCCAAGAAGAGAAGACACAGACAAGTAAGGCCATACATAAATAATATGTAAAGCAATGTGCTCAGCTGTGGGCAGAATCCTGTAATGCATGGCCATTTGTTCTGGATTTCTTTCACCTTGTGTTTTCAAGGTTCATCTACGCTGTTGCAGACACGTAGTAACGAATGTTGGGGGTTTCCACTTTTTGATTTTGTGAAGAATGTTGTCAAAATCAACATCAACAAGTCCTAGTAGTGTGTATATTTTCAGTTCCCTTGGGTAGATACCTAGGAGTAGAAGGGCAGGGTCGTGTAATAAATAACTCTACACTTCAGATCTTGGAGGAACCCTTAGATTTCTATGCAAGGTAACCTCACTATATTACATTCCTGTTAATGAAGAAAAGCTACAATTTCTCTACATTTTTATCAACTCGTATTATTATTCATCGTTTGTATCATAGCCTGGCAGTGTTTGTGTGCAGTAGTACCTCACTGTGAATGGGTTTTTTGTTTGTTTGCTTGTTTGTTTGTTTGTTTTGTTTTGTTTTTTACTTGCATCTCCCTAATGGCCAATGGTGTTGAATATCTTTTCATGAGTTTTGGAGCCTTTTATAAGATGATTATTCTGTGGATCTTCTAAGGGAGACAGAGTCAAAGGTCCTAAGCACACTCCCTGGAACCATCCATGCAGAAATTCAAGATGGTCCCCGAAGCCAAGACGCACTGGCCAAAGCCTACTGTGCCTTACAAGGTGAGTTTGGTGAATATTTTTAGGGAATTACTTTTGCAAATTTTGTTGAGAATAAGGATATCTCAACTCTCCACTGTTTCGCATGGAACTTTGTCATATTATAGGTGATCAGAGATAAACTAGAAAATGATAAAAAAATTAACCTCCTTAAATTATGAAAATTCTGTTAGACTGCTGTGTTAGAAAATTTGTTAGACTCCTGTGGCAGCTCAGCAAGGAAGACAAGGAGGCATATTCATAGGTGCAAAGCTTTCCAGACCTTAGCAGAGGGAACCACCATCCTGGCAAGCGCCATATTGGACAGCGTCTCAGCTCAGGTTTTTTATTGATACAGAACTCTTTGAGTGTTCTACTGATAGCACGTGCAGATCATTAGCAATCAAACATCCCCCACATAAATCCAACACCCGCAAATAATACAAAACGCCAAGACCTAGGCAGCCCCTCACCCAACAGTGCATAAAACAATTATTTTATTTATAACTAAAAATAAACTTCTATAACAAAATTCTGTCATCTCAGAGGAAGAAACAAGGAAGTTGGGCACAGTGGTTAAGTGTTATAGGGTTGCACCCCTCCTTATGCCCCTGACATGGTTCAGTCACAGCTGAGACATGGCACCAGGCATCTTGGCCATGCTGAGTTCTCTCAGCTTGACAGGGTACACTGGGCTCACAGAAATGACTGCACAGGGCACTCCAGCCTCAGTGTTTTTCCGCCCCACAAACTAATGAAATCTTTAGTGACCTGGGCTTTGTAAGTTGATCTTGGCTGTCAATTTGATTGGTTCTGGGATCAATTAAGAAACACTCCTTATGAAACAAACACAAGGTGGGTTTGCAGGAATATTTCCTGGAAGGATTAACAGAAGGGGGAAGACCCTCTCCACCCTCACTCCCTCAGTGGACAGCCCCCTCCTTCTAACAGCAGCCCATACAAGTCTGAATGCAAAGCTGTTTCTTCTGCCTGCCCACCTTCACTCTCTGCTGGCAAATACATCTCCCATGTTGCTCCACCCATCACTGATGTTGGAACACCAAAGTCCAGGCTCTTTGGACTGAAGACCCACACCTCTCCAGGAAACCTCTAGGCCTTCAGTGACAGACTGGGACTGCCAAGGCCCCCAGCCTCACAGACACTGCAGCTATGGGATTCTAGCATGCAGATGGCCACTGTCAGACTACACAGACACAACTGTGTGAGCCGATTGGACTATCTCTCTTCTCTTCCGCCCCCCTCCTCTCTTCTGTTGATTCTGTTCCTCTAGAGAACCTTGATTAATACATAAGCCAAACAGACCACATACCATAGTCTCTCAAGTTTTAGCTAAACACATCCATATGTTGTCTCACTCATTTTTTTTCCAGTATCTTCTCTGCAACATCCTCCCTCTGTGGACATTTTCCAAATGGATGTTGAAGCTGCTCTCCACTGAGCTCACCATGACCTCCCCTATCCAAGCCCTTGAAGATTGGACCATTCTCTAATTTCTCGGATCTTTCCTCACCCTGCTGCATGCTCCTGGTTCCCAGGGGTCTTCTGAAGCCTGCCCTTTCAAGTTTTGTCCTCCGCACAATTCTAATACGTCCCCTCCTCCTCTAATATGTCCTCCCAAACCATGATACAGGATTATGTTCTCAACGAGGAGACACGGATGCAAGGGAATCATTCAGGACTTGTATATTTTAAAGCCACAATCTTAACGGAGCCCACAAATAACCTGGTTTACATAATCCATCATCCACTCCACTCTTAGTCTTTGTGTGGAATCCAAGCCTGGACTCCTTCGTGTGTCTCACCGTCCCTTTAAGCATCTCTAGGTCTGTTCCGAGTGACTCAAGCCACACTTTCTGACTCGTTCCTTAAGTCAGATCCACATAGTGGTTTCTCATCCTTGTCAAAGTGAGAGAAGGGTTCCTATCCCTTCCATGGCCCACATGAGAGCAATATCCCCCAGGATGGGGAGGGGAGATTTTGAGGCATGCTGGGGACATTTTAAGGCCTGCATTTCTTATCCAAAGCTAATTAAAAAGCCCTATTCTTCCTTTTAGCTATTAAACAATATTGGCGTCAAAATAGATACATAGGTCAATGAAAGAACAGAAAGTTGACAGCCCTACATTCACACAATCTATTTCCTTTCAACAAAGGCTTCAAGAAAATCCAGTGTAAAAGTACAGCCTCTGACAACTGGTGCTGGAGGAAGCTGGGCAGCTACATTCAGCAAACCAACAAACCCCCAGTCCTTACTTTGACACCACGGGGTAAAATGAATTAAAAACAGATCTGGATTTAGATGAAAAAGACAAAACCTAACACTCCCAGAAGAAAACATAAGAGAAAACCTTAGTGACCTTGAATTTGGCACTGAATTGTTAACTCAATAGATAAAGCATAAATCAATAAAGAAAGCTTCTTGGTGTGGTAGATGGCTCAGTTGGTAATACATTCCCTGCACAAGATTGAGAACATGAGTTCAGTTCCCAGAGCTTGGGTTTTAAGAAGAAAGTTATGCATGGCGGCATGTGCTAAAATCCTGGAAGGCTGAGACAGGTGGATCCCTGGGACTCTATGGATAGCCAGCCATCCTCATCAGGAAGCCCCAGGTCCCAGTGAGACATACTGTCTCCAGAAAAGCAAGGTGAGTCGGGTCTGAGGAAAAGCACTCAGGACTGACCTCTGACTCCTACAAGCATGGGCACACGCATGCACATGCACCTCTCCCCACATGCATCTGCACACACATACAGTCACAGGAAAGCACTACTGGACTGGGCTTTATTATAATAAAAAGTAAACTTTCACTCTTCAAAAGATGTGTAGGAGAACAGAAGAAAAAGCCACAGGACTGAGAGACAATATGTGAAAAGCGTCATCTATAACCAGGGGCTTGTAACCAGAACCTATTAAAAAAAAAAGTCATCTTTTTTAAATTGGCAAAAGATCTGAGCAGAAATCTCACCAGAGAATGTCTAGAGCTGGTGGATAAGTACCTGGAAGGAGACCCCACACTGGTAGCCATGAGGCAACTGCTGTAACAACCGTGAAGAAGGCCCTCTACTCCAGAATGAGTGCCACTTATGAGACTTTCAGAGGACTTAGGAAGACCTGGGAGCAGGAGGTCTCCAGCTGCTGGGGATGGAAACTGGTATGAGCACTTTAAAGAGCATTTTCTCAGTTTTTAAAAATTAAAAAAGAAGGCCAGTGAGATGCTCAGCGGTGACGGTGCCTGCTGCCAAGCCTGTCGACACAAGACCTCTCTCTAGAGCCCACGAGGAGGACGGACAGCAGAAGTCACCCTCTCACCTCCAAATGCATACCATGGCACCCTGTACATGCACTGAGTGAACAGACACACTCTTTAGAAGTGTAAAAGGCATCTCGCAGGCGACCTTGTTATTCCACTCTTGGTCATTTCCACCCCACCAAAGAAATGAAATCACATATCCGCACAGAACTGTACCCAAGCCTCCGCAATCGCTCTGTTTGCATTGTCAACAACTGAAAACCACCCAAGTGCACCCCAGCCAGCGAATGGATTAGCAAATTGCCACTTGGTCACACAGAAGCCATTATGGAAAAGCATGGCAGCATGACTAAACCTCAAAGATAATTACAATGAGTTAAAATGAAGTACATGTGCTCCGTTTTTAGTAACAGAAAATTCTAGAAAGTGTAGTTGGCCTACAGTAATAAAGCAGCCTGTGGGAACCACAAAGGGCCACAAGGAAACTTGGAATGATGGCTGTCTTTATTTTATTTTATTTCACTTTATTTTTTGTGACAGTATCTTACTATGTAGTTTTGGCTATCTTGGAACTCACTATGTAGCCCAGGCTGACTTTGAACTCACAGAAATCTGCCTCTGAGTGCTGGGATTAAAGGCTTGCACCACCACGCCCAGTCTTGTGTTTATTTTAAATTGTGTCAATATTTTGAACTTTATAAATATGTCAAACTTCTCGAATATAGACTTCAGTTTTGTACAACTTTTTATGTTCCAATTGTTCATCAACTGAGCTATCAGAAAACAGGCCTTTATCTTCTGAATACTTCCACTGAATCTTTACAAATAAAACTATCCAGGAATTAAAATTCTGTGGTTGTTCTTAGTCACTCATGCGTCAGATAAAGAACAGAAAGCTACTTCAGGTTACAAACCTGGAATTCACGAGAGCAGAGGGTACAGTCTCTCTCTGGAATGGACTGGACTGAACCCAGAGCTCATTCGAATCTTTTATTGATGTAAGAAGATGTTAGCTGACCTCTCCCAGTGATACATTACACATTTTTGCATAATGAACAGAACAAACTTCAGCAGCCTCAGCCTGACTACCTGGCACCATTCTGGTGATGGCTGCGGGGACTATAAGGCCTCTCCATTAACAATATCATAAACAAATGCCTTTAGTACATAAGAAATTGGGGTCAGGGTACCTTTAACAACAATTGTCTCAGGGAAGGCTTACATCAGGTACCGGTCACATCTCAGGAAGCAGTCATTAACAGTTACTGGATTTACAGGTTTTCCCCAAAGAGTGCATCCCCTCACACACTCAGAAAGCTGTCTCCCACATATCCCAGTGTGTTATCCCTAAAAAATTTGTCTCAGGATAATGCAGTGTGGGGTAAAGATGGGTGTGACATAGACACAAGAGTGATAAAGCAGACGGGTCATTCCGGGACAGATGCTGAAGCTGGGTTCCTGCAGTGCGTGTTTGAAATGCTATATTTAAAAATGCCAGTGTGACTGGCCATGACAGCACACACCCAACAGCCTAACACTTGAGAGGCTAAGACAGGAAGCTGGACAGTTCTTGGTCAGTCTGTGCTTTGCAGCAAGTTTAAGGTATTCTGAGCCTCATAGTCTAATAAAACAAACAGTAAATACAGCTCACATGCACATGCACACACAAACACACACGTACACCTCAAACCAACAAAACAAAAACATGACACCAGTGGAAAATGTGATTTTTGACCTAAGTACCTGACACACGTGACAGCCATGTTTCTTCCTTTGAGCTGAGATGAGAGGCCTAGTTACTGTGGTCACCTTTCCAGCTTTGATTTAGTTCAATAAAAACTCGTATAGGTGCTAGAATCCACATGACTTGGTTCAAATTGATGTGCAGCAGAATCAGTTAATAATTTATCAGTGTAAGTCTTCTGGCGGGCTAGATTTTTCTCAAAGAAAGAACTCATGGCAGGGGGCTGGGAAGGAGACCTTCAGTAGGAGAGCATGAAGTAGGCCCTGGGGCTACCCTGGAGCGATGCTTTGTAGATGGGCAAAACATATGTGCATCCGAGTAGCAGAATAATTGTGACATGTGAGCGGGGAGTTAAAGGTGGACCCCGACGTCCTCCCCAGTACACAGAATACCATTATATCCCCACCCCTGAGGCGCCAACACTGCAGCCAGTAGGTGGAAAATTCTGAGACTTCTTAGAGCCAGGAGCCAGTCCCTCTAATGAGTGCCTGCCCATAAACTTGTTGAATGTCTGCTGAATTCTCCCACATTGGTTCCTGGGAGCATTTTACTACCTGTAGAGGTTTGGTAACAGCTTGCAGGTTTTGGTGAGCACCCAGGGGAGTACAGAAGGGCACAGATGCACTGCACCAGATGCATTCTGAGTCGCCAAGAAAGACAGAGGGTGGGGCAGCGGCATTTGACTCATGACTGAAACCCGCCTGCTTACATGGGCCGTGTTGCTGAGAGTGTCTTAATGTAATGCTTCCTGGTGTCGAGTTTCAGGGGTTTTTTGCCCCACTGGGAAAGAGGAGGCGATCCGGCGGCATCTGCAAAAACGACGGGGTAAAGATCTTGAAAATCTTCTCTTCCACAAAAACGATGAGAAAATAACAGAAACGACCAGATTCAACCTTTCCAGAACTCTGGAAACTGGTCAAAGGTTTCCATCCATCCAGCGATAGTTTACGCAATGAAATGACAGAAGTTCACTAAAAATAGTGAGCTTTACAGCATACAGCTCACCTTGTTGTCATACTCTCTTTCTAGTCCGGTCTGAACCCTGCCAAGTCAAAGGCCCCCAAGAGAAACCCACCTGCTGGCTTTCAGAAAGCCCTACTTGCAAACCTGTCTTTATTTATCTAATTTAAAATTTCCTCAGGGCTAAAAGCTGTTTCCTGGAGGGCATTTGTTAAAAGGACTCAGAGGGAGTTGTTGGACTTCATAGATGGTGAAGGATGGCAGTTGGAGCAGTAATAAACTAAGCATATGCTTAAGGTAGAGGCAAGCGAGTGGATGGTCACAGAGCCCTCAAAACTCTGACATAGTCTGGGACACAGTCTGTGAGCACAGGGGAAAAAGCCCTGGGTATCAATAGAGCAATGTGCATACTCAGAAAAGCCTCCAGAGCTCCACACACGCCCCAGTTCATGGAGAGCAACTTAGCAAACTGGTTCATCTGTTCCAGGATCTTAAGAAAATCCATGTCCCTGCATTTAGATGGCCACTTGTAGAAACTTAGTTTTAGTTATGTATAAAATAATTGTTTTATGAACTATTGGGTGAGGGGCTCTCTCTGTCTTGGCATTTTGTATTGTTTGCAGGTATTGGATTTATGTGGGGGATGTTTGATTGTTAATGATCTGCATGTGCTATCAGTAGAACACCTGAACAGTTCTGTATCAATAAAAACACCTGAGCTGGGATGCTTGGGGTTCCACTGTTGAGTATGGTGTTGGTCATGACAGTGGTTCCCTCTGCTAAGTTCTGGCAGAGTTTTTGTGTATGAGAATACCTCCTTGTCTTCCTTGCTAGGCTGCCACAGCAGCGCACTACTGCAGCCACTAAATTGATTAAGGTGAGAATTCAGTGGGGCTTTATCAGAGAAGTTGGGCCAGGAGGTCAGAGAAGCTGAGAAGTCTCTCGGTTGGCCAGTTACAAATTGGAGATGCAGAGCAAGGAATAGCAATTCCAACCCCAGAGGCCTGTGAACTGTGGGAGCTGATGACACGACGCTCAACCGAAGGCTAAGACAGGAAACCGGAAAGGCAAGCCACAGAGTCTAAAGGCCTGTTCTTATCTATAAGGGGAAGAGAAAGAGGATGTGATGGCTCCAGAAGACAGAGAGGGAAAGAGGGGCACCTTTGGTTCTGAGTCCTCAGCTAGCTGGATGGTATGCTTTCCCAAACTGAGATCTTCTCCACTCAGCTCACTGATGCAAAGCCAGTCTTCTCTGTAGACAGGCACTCAAACACATTCAGAAACAATGCCTGGCCAGATATTTACGTATCTTTTAATTCAGCTAGTTGACACCTAACATTAGCTATCACAGATATTAATTGAAATTCTTCAAGAACACTGCTTAGATAATAATTAAAAAATGGCAAAATAAGCACTAAGCGTTCAAAATAGTATACTAAAAATATCTATTTAACAGAACGACGGAGGGATAGAAGAACAAAAAAGCCTGAGACATATATAAAGAAATATCGAAATAGCAGATGCAAAGCCTACCCTGTTAATAATCACATTAAATCTAAACGGATAAAATTTTCAATTAAAAGGGTTAAAAGAGAAAAATAGACGAAAAGTATGATAGCATCCACGAGAGGTGCACTCTGGTTCAAGCAATTAGGTTGAAAGTAAACAGTAACAAAAAAACGTAGGTAGCTGCCTTAATATTAGGGGGGAAAAACAGACTTTAAGACAAAAATGTTACCAGAGACAAAAAAGAAGAACCATTTAGAATGAAATAAATGGGTTAGTCCATGAAGACACTGTAGCAACTGTGAAACCATGCACCCAGCAACGGCGCCCCAAAACAAGGCGAAAGCTGTCAGGAATAGAAACCAGTCATTCAAAAACAGTAACTGGAGACTGTGATAGCCCAATTTTTGATGACAGAACACATAGCATGCAGGTCATCAATGAGACGGAAGACTTAGACAACACTACCAACCAAATAACCTAACAGACACCCATAGAAAGTTCCACTCAACAGCAAACGCACCTTCTTGGTACAAGAAGATACAGGATAGACGTACGTGAGCCCATGAAGCTCGTATTCAAAGGGACTGACAGCACACAGTGTCTTCACCGGCCACAGTGGCATGAGTTAAGAAATCGCTCAGAAGATAAGCAGAAAATTCCACACAGCTAAAATTTAAAAGCACCCTGAAAGATCAGCAAGGAAATGTGACCATGGGGAAAGTTTGAGAATGGTTTATGATAAATGGAAGAACAGCACGCCCGAGCTACGAGACACAGCAAAAGCGCTGGTTCCAGAAGATCAATGGCCGTGAGTATCGACATTTTAGAAAAACAAAGAGCTCGGATCAGTAATTCATCTTCCATCCTAAAAAACTGGAGGGAAAAAAAGAAGAGAAGAAAAACAAAAAACCCTAACCAGATCAAGCAGAAGAAAAATAAGGTGAAGGTGAGTGTCAAAATGAAGGGAACAGAGGATACAAAAAATCAGAGAAAATTAACAAAAAGTTCTTTCTTTGGAAAAGAATGAAAAGGGACACCCCTTAGGCTGGACTAGCTAGGGGGAAAAGAATGCTCCCGTTACTGATTCGGTGAAAGAGGAGAGCAATCCCAACTTTTCAGAAGTAAAATAACTAAAGAAATACTGTAAACAAGTCCATGCCAACAAGCTGATAACACAGATGAGGTGGAATCCATTCTAGAAAGACTAACAAAAGTAACTCCAGAAGATAGAGTTGTGTGATGAAAAGTGAAGACATCGAATTAGAATTTTTATTAACAACAACAAAAAAATTTCAAGTAGGGCACAGAGTTCCATGCTTGCAATCCCAGCATTGGGGACGTTCAGGCAAGAGGATCAGGAGTTCAAGGTCAACCTTAGCTACTTGGCAAATTTGAAGTCAGCCTGGGCTACACAAGACCCTGCCTTCACCCTTCCTCTCCTCACAAGGAAAAGCCCCAAACCAGGTGATTTTAGTGGTAAATTATACAAAATTTTTAAAAGAATAATTAATGCAAACCCTTAAGGTATTCTTCCAAAATGTAGCTCACCTTAATCATTCTATAAGGCCCACCCTGGAAAAAACAAAAAACAAAAGACACTAAATTCAAGAATAAAAAGAATTATGTACCAATCCTGTGTAATTGTGTAATCTGTGCATAAAAAAAAATAAAAATACATGCAGGCCAGGTATCCAGAATATTGAAAAAAAAAACCAAAAAAACAAAAACGTATTACAGCCCAGTAAGTCTGAGTGAGAGGAGATCCAGACAGACGCTTCTCTACAGAAGATATTCAAATAGCCAATACCACATTATTACTCATCAGATAAATGCTCATCAAAACCACAAACGAAATGCCACTTCACGCCCACAGGATGATTAAAATAAAAAAGAGAGACAGTAATAGCAAGTGTCGGTGAGGATGTAGAGATATACCATCTCTCAGCACAGTGCTAGAAGGAATGTCCATTAGTTTACTTTGGGAAATCTTGAGGCAGTTTCTTCATGTGTAACAGGGTCGCTGTGCCGTGGGACCTAGTACACCAATCCTGTTGGGATACTACCGAAGAGAATTCAAAACATGTCCACGCAAAAAATATGCGCACAGATGCATATAGCATCCTTGTTTAATTAATCAGATAGTGAGATCTACTAGTCTGCCTCGGAGACAGAACACAGGGCTAATGACGATGTTCAGCAACACCTCCGTGGGTTCGGTGGAGCCTGGGGTGTGTGCTCTTAGTCTAGCACAGGGATGACACAGCTCATGGGAGCTAAGCAAGTTCAAGTACCAGGGTTGCCTGGTACACTTGTTGGAATAAGCCTGCAATGTGGTGTTCTCTAGCATCTTGCTCATCTCCTTAAAACCTTACATAACAGCCCCAGGGTTTGTTTTGCTGTCTATATGCTATAAAAGCCCACATTAAAAGACCCTGACAAGGTAGCTTCAGTGAGTCCACCTCTCTTCCTCGAACTCTTGATGCTTTTGCTGATGTTGGTGCTTCCACGTGGAGGGTGCCCAGATGTCCTTTGATGTGTGGTTAGTAGGGCATGTGTCCTGAGCAGTTCTCTGTGGAGTCTCTGTTTATTTCCAATGACAGTCCCTCTAGAGCTAGACTCTATGGGCTGTCAGCAGGCACAGCAGGCAGGCTTCTCTTCCCACAAGAAGCACCCAAGTACTTCTCACATGCCTAGGTAGGAGCTGCGGAAAGGAACAGAATCAAAGAGCTATGGGGTTTTTAAGGCCATAGGACAGACTTCTCCAGCCAGTGGAAAGGGTTAAGTGGTGTGACTCAGTCTTGTACCAAAGCACGAGAGCAGTTGCTGCTCAAGGAGGGTTGGCTCTAGTAGTGAGAGGGTGAAGCAGAATGGCTGTTTGCAACCAAACCCATCCATCACACTATTTTGTAGAAATCACGGGGGCCATCTGGCCTTGGATTAAAGCCCGGTGAGGAGCTGGGACAACCACATCCAAGGAAAGAAACCAACAGCCCGGCAGCTGCGACCAGGGCGGCCGGCGTGAGGCCTGAGACTCCCAGTGGAGTGAACTCCTCCAAGAGAGAAGTGGTTCTCAGAATTCTAGTGATCTCTTCCACAAAATGGAAATAGTTAAACTGCTGTCTCACAAGAGACCGCAGTAATAATTTCTGAGTAGTCTTTTTAAATGTAAGATGAATTCCCCAATACATGGATACTGCTGGTGGTAGAATCGATACGGGTGCTACGGGTGGCGGCGGCAATGGCGATGGCGGTAACGATAGGGTGATGGCAGGGGCGGCGGTTACCGTGGCGGTGGGGCTAATGATGCTGATGGCAGTGGTGGCGGAAGTGAGGATGGTGCGGGTTGAGGCGACAGGGCGGACAGCGGCACGATGCCGACGACGATGGTGAAGATGATGCTTCAGTGAAGACTTTATGAGACTCCTGTAGAACCGCCAACCCAATTCACTGGGGGCAGTGTTTCAAGTGAAGCAACTCAGTTCAGGTAAAAGCTAGAACTAGACACCTAGGCTGTATGTAGGGCAGAGAAGCTCTTCCATGGAAAGCAGAACAGAAAGCCAGTTCCTGGATAGGAACGGAGACTCCAGAAGCAAGATGGATGAGGTCTCAGGAGAAGAAAACTATCCAATGGCAGATACCTACCCCACCCCCTGGAGTATGTGACACTGTCCTTGGTCTCCACATGCCATCTGTAAAGTCCGCACTTCTCCCTGACCATTTTGGAGAAATGGACTCTTTCTGGTGTCTTGAATGGAGCATATGACAGGACCTAGAGGTCAGAGTCAAGATGGGGTCTGTGAGGTTCTAAGTCTGCCTAGAAACAAGCCGAGCTTTCTACATGCCAAGCGTCTGACCTCAAGTCCTCATGCTTCTCCAGCTGACCGAGCCGTCTCCCCAGCCCTTGTTTGTTACCCTGTGCTTTTGTTGGTTCTGTTCTGTTCTGATGTAAGTGTGTGTGTGTGTGTTGGTGATGATGATGATGATGATGATGATGATGATGATGATGATGTTTCTACCATCCAGGATAGGGTAATTGCTGCAACTGAGTCTGAGCCCATAGCAGCATGGTGTAAGAAGGTTGTGACCCTCTTCATAATGGTATATAACAGAGCACAGTGTTACTAGGAGACAAGCTCAGGCTATCAAAATCCTGCCCCAGCTCTGTTGCTTCTTCAGATGATGTCATAGGAAGAGGTAAGGTAAGATGATGTTTTGTGGAGAGCATCTGCTGGGATTCCTTGTCCTGCCAGTGCTGATCCCTCATACCCCCCTGCCTTCAGCCTCTTCCTGTGCCTCAACCACAGGACCTTGGGAAGAGTCTCCCCTGCGGTTCCTGAGCCTTCTCAGGCCTTCTAAGAATGTTTGTTTCTTACCACAGAGTCAGTGGAGCATTGTGAGAGGCAGCCTGAGGAGTCTGACACAGCATAGCACCTGCACCAGGGCTTCAGGGAGAGAGCAGCCAGACACCATGCCTTTGAGCATAGATTCAAGAACAGAGAAGCTGGAGGAAGACACAGCTATGACAAAGATTGCCATCTTTGCCAGAGCCATTCTTCCACAGCAGCTATTGACAAGGTCAGGAAAAACACCAGCTGTGCTGAACTTGAATCCTTTTACATGGGCACCAAGTTCAGAAATTTCCTAGCTTGTTCACAGTGATGTTCCAGACCTGTTGAGCAGCCATTTTTTAGCTCCTTCCATCTTAAGTTTCCCCTGAAGGTGAGGTAGTGGGTGGTGGGGGGGAGATGGTAGTGGTGATGGTGGTGGTGGTGGTGGTGGTGGTAGAGGCTTGATTCCCACTGTGATACTGTTGGGAGATGGTGGAAAGTTCCCAGGGTGGGGTTTTACTTCCTTCCAACTAGTCTCTGTGTCACTGAGCGTGTGCTCTCAAAAGAGACAGTGTGACTCAGTCCACCCTCTTTCTCTCTTTTACTTTCTGCCCACTAAGTGACAATTTTCGTTCTGCCACATGCTGTCTATTGTTGCTGTCTGTCACCCCCACCAGAGGCCTAAAGGCAAAGTTTGCCTGACCTTGATTGAACCCACTAAAAGTATGAGTCAAAACAAACTTCTCTGCGTAAGCTGACTATCTCAGGCATCGGTTACAGCAGCGGCACGCTGATGAATACCTGTTGATGTGTCCATCGACACTCTCATCCTTCCTATTGTTGATGACCATCTAGCATGTTTTTTTGTTTTTTCCATGCAAGTGAATAGAGCTGGCGTGACCATCCCGGGTAAGCCTTTGGAAAGATGTATGTTTTCATTTCGTGTGGGAAAATCCCTAGGAGTGTCATTGTGGGTCACGGGGTAGTGTTTATGTACTTGTCTTAGCAGTTGCCACATCCTTACTAATATTTGGTCACGTCAGTGATTTTAATTTTAGGTGGGAGCATTGTGGTGCCTCGTTGTGGTTTTAATTTTTATTTCCCTGGTGAGTACTGGTGAGTGTCTTTGAAGTCCCTGGTGGCCATTTGCATGTTTTTTATAAAGTTTCCAGTTTTTTTCATCTATTTATTTACCCATTTGTTTACTTACTCATTTATTTTCACTGTGCTGAAGCCTGGCACATGCTAGCAGGTGCTGTAACCACTCAATCGTACCCCAGCCCTTCATTTTTTCCTTACAGAGTATCATGATGTGTCTTACACTAACCTTGAACTCACTGTGTGTCCCAAGCTGGACTTGAACTCACCCTTCTCTTGCCTCATGGGTGCTGGAATTATAACACTATCCTGCCAAGCTACTCTATCCATTTTTAATCAAACCGATAATATTTCCATTAGTGAGTTGATGAGTTCCTTATATATTCAGAATATTTGTCCATTTTTAGATGATTTGTGAATATTTTCTTCTAATATGTGGCTTGCTCATTTATTTACTTACTGATGCCTCTCCAAGATTTAGTTGTTTATTTTTAAAGTCTATGAGCGTTGGCCTGTGTGCATGTGTGTATATTATGTTTGTGCCTAGCGCTTAGGGGTAGTCAGAAGAGGGCATTGGGTCCCGTAGAAATGGAATTATAAGCAGTTGTGAGCCACCATGTGGGTGCTAGGAACTGATCCTGGGTCCTGTAAAAAGGTAGCCAGTGTTTTCAGTGGCTGAACCATCGCTCCAGCCCCTTGGTGATGTCATTTGCCAGCAGAAGCCTGAACTTCATTGGAGACAGATGTCTCCTTGGTGGCTAACACTTTCTGCGACTTACCCACCATTTGCTTGTCCCCAAACTATGAAAATATTCTCTAAGGTTTTTCTCTAAATGCTTTATGGCTTCTGTCTCTGTGTCCATGTTTCATTTCAAGTTAACTTTTGCATATGAGGAAGAGAAAAAGATAAGATGTCTTGTTTGTTTCCAAATAAACGCCCAATTAAGGCAGCTCCATTTTTTTTTAAAGAATTTTCTTTCCCCATAAATTGTTTTGACTTCTTTGCCAAAACCCGAATGACCCTGCCAGTGTGAACTTACCTCTGGCTTTCGTCCATTTGTATTGGCTACGTGTTAGTCCTTCTTTGGTCGCCATCACTCTGCCATTTGCGTGTTATTCTGGAGGCTCCATCTTCTCATAGAACTGTCTCTTCTTCGTTAGTCTTCTGTTTTCTTTGTTTTGAGGTCACTCAGTTCCATTCTTGTTATTTCTTTTCTTCTACTTACTTCGTATTTCCTTCCTCCCTTCCTCCTTTCTTCTTCCCTTCCATCTTTCCTTCCTTCCTTCCTTCCTTCCCTCCCTCTCTCCTCCCTTTCTCCCTTCCTTCTTTCCTTCCTCCTGTTCTGACTCTTAAAGAAGACTCTTGAAGCACTGCCTTTGAAACCTACCTTCCTTTGTCTGTAAAGTTATAAATTATAAGTCTCCTTCACAACACTGCTCCTACCACATATCTTCGGGTGCGGAGTGATATTTCAATTCATGTGTACAGTGTTTAATGCTCACACGGGGGTAATGGGCATAGTTAGTATCTCTAACATCTCGTTTCTTTCCTTGTCGTGATCATTCAGAATCCTCTCCACAGGCCATTTCGCAATATGCAGCTAACTGTCACCAACTATAGTTTTAGCCCACTGTGCGGTAGGACCCTAGGCGTGAACTCTCACGGGCAGCTCCAACCCTGTCCCCAGTAACCGTCACAACTGGTCTGGTAACTCTGTCCTGTTTTCTGCCTCTGTGAGACCAGCTACTTCAGATTCTATCTGTAAGTGTGAAAACATGCAGTATTTGTCTCCTTTCCATTGTACGTGTGCTTATTTTTTGTATTTGAGCACACTCACGTGCACGGGGTACGTGTGCGGGTCAGAAGACAGTTGTCGGGTTCTTTGTTTCCACCAAGTGGACTCCAGAGAGCGAACTCAGGTCGTCAGTCTTGGCGGCAAGCACGTCTGCTTCCGGAGCCAGGTCACAGGCCCCAGTATCTGTCTTTACGACCTATTTCACTTAACACAACGCCTTCTTGGAACAAGCTCCGACAGGCACGGTGCTCTTGAAATACCAATTAAGCCATGACACTGGTGGGTTCATGCAAATACAGACACCAAAGCTGATTTGAGGCCTGGGTTTTCTATCAATGGCAGGTAACAGGTACTAACATTTTAAAATAGGACTATGGAATTCCCAGCTTCTTTGAACTGTGTCATTTTTGCCTTGTGTATTTTGAAGCTCTGTTCCCGGCGCCTACAGACCTGCAACTGTCACCTCTCCCGGATGAGCGGATGATTACGGCACGCCCCTACTCTTCATCTGGAATTTACCTCCGAGGTATCCACGCAACAGTATTCTTCTATTTTCACAATACTTTTTTTTTTACAGTCATTTTTTTTTAGCATTTCTGTTGCACATCTTACAAAGACCTTTCCCTCTCCATCTGGACAGTCTCTTCTTTCGATTGCAGTTTTACTGTGTTGACACTTCCCGTAGCTAGCTGGGTAGGTAGCACGCTCTCCTGAGGGAGTTCTTCTGTCCCATGGTTAGCCTGTAATTCTTAGCCTCTAGTGTTTGCTCCTCCCGTCCTCCTTTTCTGCCTGCTTTTAAAATGATCTTAGCATATTTTTAAATTACTTCTTAATTTATCTATTGACCTTTTACCCAACTTCTTTTCACTTGGTAATGATTGCATAGAGGTTACAATGTGTTCCTTACACTTGGCAGAGATAAAATTGTGTTGCTTCACAAAAATTATAGAAACCTCAGGATCACATAGATCCATTTACTCCAATCATTTTATGTTAACATTTTCACAAGCATTACATATGAAATTACATAGGTATTACATACCCCATGATATTATAATTTTTTCTTTAATAATATATATTTATTTTAAAATGTCATTATATTTGTCTACAAATTCACTATTTTTAATGGTATTACTTTTAACCTAAAGGAATTCCTTAATGGTTTCTTTAGAAAAGATCATTTATGTGTATGAGTATTTTGCTTGCATGTCTGTCTTTGTACCATGTATATGCCTGGTGTCTGCTGAGACCAGAAGAGGGCATCAGATCCTTTGGAACTGGAGTTGCAGACAGTTATAAGCTGTCATGTGGGTGCTGGGAATTGAACCCAGATCCAAGAAGAACCAGTTCTTAACTACCAAGCTATCTCTCCGGCCTCTTCCTCAATTATTTCTTATAACCAGCTCTTCTGAAGGTGAACCCCAGTTACCTGGTGCCTTCTTGCTTTCTACATTCATGCCCCGTTTCTCCATGTATGCTACTTTGGCTTGGTTATTTCTCTCTTTCATGACATTTTTTTACTGTGTCTGGCCTCCAGTGCTCCTGAAGGTCATTGTCATCATAGATGTGATGTACATTTGGGGTTTATCTTCACCAGTTTTTCTTCCAATTGGTGACCAGGTTTCTGAGAAGTAAACTCAGGTCCTCTGCAAGAGCAGTACACACTCTTAACTGCTGATCCATCTCTCCAACCCCTCTGTGTTCTTCTAAACTCTAAAATATCTTGAGAGTCACAGGCGCCTACTTCTATGCTAGGAGTCTTAAAAGAGAACAGAACTTCTATCCTGCCTTATGTAGTCTGCAGAGATGCAAGAAAGAATGGATTTCGTTTTCTGCAGGAGGCCTGGTGTATTCGCACACAAGGATTTGTCTGACGTGTTTGCTGACAATGTGTGCTGTGTGAGTCTCTAGATAGCAAACGTGGAACCTGGGGAATTTAGATATGACATGACTTTGGCCCTGAAGGGATTGCTGGGAATTGATGTCTAGCCCAGGGGTTATTTTCTTAAGATCTTTAATGTTCACTGGCGATGACAATGACAGCCACAGTGTAGCCTGTGCCACCAATGGCTACCCTCATGGATGCACACCATGTGTTCACGTCATCTCCAACCTCAGCAACACATTTAACAGACGCAGAAAATGACTCAGTGAGCAGTCGGTGGCTCCTCACAGAGGACGGAGCCAGGGTTCCATCCGAATGGTCCAAGAGCTTTCTTTGTTTCACTATTCTGAAGCGCTGGGACTCCATTACATGGAAGCCCTTTCATCAGATAGACCAGAAAGGGTGTGTAGATGGGTTGACGATATCACATCACACATAACATGATATGATACTCGGATGTGGAACTCTTTGGATTCTTTCAACATCAGAAGCAGAGAAGAGATGGCTCTATATTCTGAGGTCTCGTGTTCCAGCTCCATGGGAAGACCTGAAAGATAAGTGTATCCACCTAATGACCTTCCGAGGAGAAAGGAATGCTCCAATTCCCTTCTCGCTAACCTCCAGGTCTCAGCAGCAGGCTGGGACCTCCATCCTCAGAGCCCAGCTGTGGTACAGGGGAAAGATGAGAAGCTGCCAGAGAGTAGGGCTTGAGCCGTGCTCTGAGGTGTGGATGTGAGGTTTTTACAGTTAGTCTGCTTTGTTGGAATGTTCATCTACTTGTTGCCACAAGACACGCTGATCCACGAAGATCATCAGGGATGTTGATTTTTCTGGAAGCTCCAAAGTCTGGTTCCCTCCAGATAAGATGAACTCAGTAAACACTGTCCCCAAAGAGCTGGCTCATTTCTTGGTAAAGGAGTTGCTAGAGAGTTCTCAGGGCACACAAATAGCTGGACCTTAAAGAAAACAGTAAACCATTCGCGGAATAGAGAAGTATATTCTCAAAAATGACACCAAGCCGGGGCTGTGGTTCAACAAGGGGCTTTCTCACTGCTTCTGTTGTTGTTTCAGTTTTAGCCTCAGAAGGATGCTCTGTTCCAGCAGAGCTGTGGCCTTGTGGTTAGCACAGATTCCAGGCCCCAGCGTGGACAGAAAGACAGGACCCACCTTAGTCAGTCTTGGAATTCCCTCACAGGAGACCTCCTTGCAGAGAGGAGTATCTCTCTTGGAAGCTTTCAGAAAACTGCCATGGCTTATGATGCCACGTGTCCCCATTTCTGCTCCTCAAATGGCCACATACCAGTAATTCTAGATTTCGGATGGACATCAAACCCCAGCTTGATGCTCAACACAGAAGATGTAGGTGCTTGGGAGCTCTAGGCTGCAGGAGTAACCGGAGGGGAAATGTCCAGACCCTGCTAGTCCTTACCGTTGCTTTCTTGGCCTCTGGAGTTACCACTGCACCAAGTCAGTATTCTACCGCCGACACTACTCACTGCACGCCCGACTGTCCAGTTGGCAGATGGAAGCCAACCTCAGAAGAAGGAACCAGAAATATTCCCTTGGAATGTGTTCAGTAAGATGTTGTTCATCCCTCGGGCTCCTTTGCATATGAACCTGCCCGTATCTGTGGGGAGCAGGATCTGGGGGAGCAAGGAGATGTGATTTGAGGTGACTCTTACTGTCTTCCCTAACCAGAAAATGTTCCTGTAGTGATGGCGGTGACAACCACACCTGGAAGGCCAATGTGGCTAAGTTTCTTTATTTTGAAAATAAAAGAGCAGTATGCTTCTCCCGCATCCGGTGTCCCCTTTCTCCTTGCAGTGGGAACTCCAGAGCTAGGAAAAAAAGCCATTTTTCAGGGGGACACGGTGACAATAGCAGAGCTGTGTTTCACCAGCCACTGAGTCTCTGAACTCATGGGGTGCAAGCAGAGAGAAGAGAGAGGAAAGGATTAAACTTCAGGTTTGCTGGTCTGCGCGGCCAGTGGCCAGCTGCCGTGGGCACAGCTTCTCTGCCGCACAGGTCTGCGTGCTGCCCACAGCTTCTTTCAGATGCCTGGCTGACAGCCCATCTCAAAGCCAGGCAGTAACAGCCTGTCAGCAAGTTGCCTTCATACTCCCCCTCCTCCTTGTAGTTAGTGATCCTCCTACAGGCTGGCAGCAGTTTCCAGAGGCTTCCAAAGAGCACGGATGGGTCTCATTTGATAGCTTGGGAGCTTTGTATTTCTGGAACAGAAGTGTCATATGTGATTATTCTAAGATAATTGCATACGTGACTTTCTTCATGAGAAAATGTGTAAAGTGGAATTTGGGCCAACTATTAGGAACAGTGAGAGAGGAATAAGATATTTATTTAACTCATCCTATAGATTCACACACAGATTGTAAACACTGTATAAGTTTGGCGCGCTAAGGAGATAGCTTACTTGGGAAGGCATGAGGATCTGAGTTCAGTCCCCGGATGTGGTGGCACGTGCCTGTCATCTCAGTGCTGGGGAGGCGGCACCAGTGGATTCCGAGGACTCGTTAGCTGCCCAGTGAGACTAACCTACTGGACAAGTTCCAGGCCAGTAGGAGAGCCTGTCTGAACCCTAGACAGAGCTACAGCAACTAATGGCTGCGGAGAGGGGGAGAATCCATCTCTCCAAGGGATGAACCTCCTGATAGGTTGTCCAATGGTCAGTCTTAAAAACAAAGATATACAAGTATGCTAAATGGACTCAGCAGGTTCTATTTATATTTTTATTCGTGTGTGTGTGTGTGTGTGTGTGTGTGTGTGTGTGTGTGTGTACAGTAAAGAAAAAGGGGCCAGGAATTTGAGAAGGAGTGGAGGGAAATGAAGAAGGGATTGAAGGAAAAGAGGAAAAGGAAAGTAAAAAGATAAATGTAAAAGCAGAACAAACTAGCAAACAAACAAAACCCCACAAGGTAGATAGTACTGAGTAGTAACACCCAAGGTTTTCCTCTTGCCTTCATGTGTGCAAGCACACTCGTACACAAATGTGTACCTGGATGCATACCTACATACACAATAAAATAAAATAAGGTGAAATAAAAAGCAAAACAAGTTAGGAAATCATGAATTTTGTCAGGCATGCTTTCTGAAGTCTCTGTGTTTTTGTCACCCTAATGTCCCTTTAGGTTTCTGTTACACTTTGTTCACAAACACCTCATTGTGGCCCTAGCTGAATCATTTCAGTTGCAGGGTCCCTATCTGGGAGGCATAGCCCAGGGAAAGCAGGCCACACACAGCCTCTGCAGCACTTGCTTACCCTCCTCTTGCATTGGTCTCTTTGGTGTGAATTTGCTACCTTGACTGTATCTTGTAGAATCTTCAAGAAGCCGGATGATCACGTTCAATCTTGGAATTACCTGTCTGGGTGGTATTGTTTCTTTGTCTCCTATGGGCGACCCTGTCAGCATCTAAAACAAGCGTTGTTTAAGGATATTGGAGCCAGTGGTTCTTTCCCAAGATAGAACTTTGTGGTTCAAAATAAATTGTTCAGAAGCATTGAGCAAATAGTGCCTTGTAATTTGAGAAGCTGGGTGAGGATTTGACTCTAACAGGATTTTGCTTTGACAGTAAGAGTTTAGAAGCAAAAACAAACTTTGCCTTAGGTTAGGGGAGGTCTCGAAGGTGTTGAGGGATAACCAGATAATGTACTGACACGCTCACTGTCATGTCCAGCCAGAGACTCAGGGAGCAGGAGCCTCCAAAACCAGATGCCCAGGCTGGGCTTCCAAAACCAGATGCCCAGGCTGGGCCTCCAAAATCAGATGCCCTGTGCAGCCCAGGCAGGCCTGTGCAGCTGGCCTGGACTGCTTGCTACTCTGGGCAGACTCTGCAGGCTGAGTGGGTAGATAGTTAGTTGCCCAAAATCTCAAAAGCTATGGACCACATGGCTGAATCTCAACCCCAACTCAAGCTCCTGACTCAAAACCTCGTCTCAGGACTTGCCCTTCCCCCTAAATATATGTGCCCCAAATTGTCACCAGATCTCAGGAAAGCACCAGCTCTGTCTGGGATAAACAGCACCTCGCAGCACACCCGGTTATTACCAGATCGCTGATTCTCGTCTAGATCTTGTGGCTTCTTGGGTTTTTCTTCTAGTGTTTCTCTCCCAAATCTTTCCCCCTTCCCTCTGATTATGCATATATAAACAGTCAGCATGTGGCCCAGGAGCTGCAATCTCCGTTGATCATCAGGTGCAGTCAGTTACCCCTCAGGCCTCTGCCAGAGGCTGTCCCCAGCTGCTCCAGCTGCCTGAGGCTCTGCTCTCCGCTCTCCTTCCACCATACCTCCTGTAGAAAGATCTCTCAGAGGGTCCTGAGGGAGGAGACTTGAGGTTCTTCCCTTGGGCAAACAAGGGCTGGGTGGATGACATAATCCCCCTTTAAATCTTAGAAAAACAGCCCTGTGGCTCTTGGCTCTCCTGGGCTCTCATTTGGGTTGCCTCACGACACTGGGCAGGAGGCCAGGGAACCCAAGCCCAGCCCAGAGACTCCAGCTCTCCAGGGAGCTCTAGCCTGGGCTGTCTGGTGTGGCCTGTTCCTTTCACACAAACCCAGTGAGTCCACAGAACCTCACCCAGAGACTGGTTGAGGCTCTCCTCCCATGCCCCCAAAAGCCTGCGATTGCTCGACCTCAACTGATGTCCATTTCTCCTCATCTGTTTTGACACACAGCTTGACTTGACCCTCTGACATCAGAGAGTGTATAGGTTCGGCTCTGGCCTCAGAAAAAGGCAGGTCTACAGTCCCGCCGGCCGTATACATCTAGTTTCTTAGCATTGTCTGTTTCAGCTTTTGGTTGAGATGCTCTCATAGGTGCATGGTGATATGTAGCAAAGGCCATGATCTCTATCTCCTCGGGAGGCAGTGAAACCAGCTCCCCTTTCATCTCTTAATGTTTTTGATGTATATGCATTCTCTTTGGTGAAATGTCTTTGTGTCTTTTGTACAATCTTAAATTGGATTATTTAGCTCTCCACTGATGAGATTTGTAGTACTTCACAGTTAGATCTATTAGATATTCGAAAGTCATTCTTCTTAATCTATGCTTTCTCATCTTCTTAAAGTCAAGGGCAAATGCTTCAATTTTTGTAAAGTCCTATTTGTCAGTTATTTTATGGAGCATGTGTTTGGCATCAAGTCTAGCCCAGCCCTAAACCCTGGATATTTTCTTCTGTGATTTTTTTTAAATAATACTTTCATAGTCTTGCATCAATCTGTGATCCATTTTGAGTTATTTTTAAAAGGAATATGTGTGTAAGTGTGTATATAACTTAGACGTTGTGATGATTAATCTCTTTTGTTACATCTGTTTCTATCTACCTGCCTGTGTGATTTAGAGATTGCTATGACAAGTCCTTTTTGATACATGTATTCTCTGTCTCTATCTCTCTATCTTGATCTTTCTCTGTCTGTCTGTCTGTCTCCCCCCACCCCCGTGTGTGTGTGTGTGTGTGTGTGTGTGTGTGTGTGTGTGTGTGTCATATATCTGTGCAGGTGCACACAGAGGCAGAGGTCAGACGAAGATGCCAGGTGTCCTCCTCTGTCACTCTGCTTTGTCTTGAGACAGGGTCCTTCACTGTGTTTGGCTAGACTGATGGCCAGCAAGCCCCAGCAGCCCTCCTTCCTCTGCCCTTCACACCACTGGGGTCACGTGCAGGAACAGCCTCTTCTGCCTTTTCCCATAAGCTCTAAGTATCTAAACTCACACCCTCGTGCTCACCCAACAAGTGCTCCTCCCTGCTACCACCTCCCAGCCCCAACCGGGATGCTTTGCTCACTGTTGCTGTTCAGCAAGCCTTCATTTTGACTAGGTTGATGGCCTTGTATTAGTTCATTATGCCTTTTATCTTAGTTCCTTTGACTTCCATCTAAGTTTTAGACCAATAGTGAGTGTGTACACAGAAAACACTGCTAATTAAGGTGAATTGGCATTTTTACTGCTTCGAATCTTCCAACCTATGAATGTGATGCATATTTTCATTGAGCATGTACAACGTCCTGTATTTGATCCTATCATCTGTAGCGCATACGTCCTGCATGCACATGTTTGATAGCCTTGCAGGTAAGCATTGTGTGTGATTGTACACGATACGACATTTTAACTGAGATGTTCCTGTATACATTTCTGGCTTATAGAAATACAATCCCACGACTTGCTGCACTCATTTATTCTAGATTTAATTAATTAATTAGTTAATTTGGTAGATTCCTTGGGATTTTCTACACTGGCTTTTATGATATCTGAAAATCAGGACAGTTTCTGTTCTTCATTTCTGTTCTGCATGCTTTTTATTTCCCTTTCTTGCCTTATTGCTCTGTCCAGAACACACAGCACATTAGTGAATAACCTTGCCTTGTTTGTGGTCATAGGAAGAAGAGATTCAGCTTTTCATCATTAAGTGTAAGATTGACGTAAGTTTGCTTCACACATTTATAGCCAAACATCTCTTTCTTTTTTAAAAAAAAATTATTTCATCTTAATTACCCAGATATAGGGACATGTGTGCACACATGAATGCAGGTTCCCATAGAGACCAGAGGCATTGAATTCCTTAGAGCTGGAGCTACAGTCAGTTGTCAGCTGATGTGAGTGCTGGAAAAGTAATGCGTGCTCCTAACCACCGAGCCATCTCTCCAGCACTCCATTTCTGTATCTTTTTCTTTCTTTCTTTACCCTTTTTTTTTTTTTTAAAGACAGGGTTTCCTCTGTGTAGCCCTGGCTATCCTGGAACTGTGATCAGGTTAGCCTTGAACTAAAGCTTCTGCCTCTCTGCCTCCCTAGTCCTGGGATTAAAGGTGTGTACTACCACACTTAGCTTCTGTTCCTATTTTGTGAGCACTTCCACTTTGAATGGATGTTGAATCATGTGCTAACCTTTACTACATCAGATAAAAGGATCCTGTGACTTTTCCTCTTTGGATGACACTCATGGGTGTTAAGATCCGGGAGCAGCCTTGCTTTCCTGGGATAAATGCTACTCCATCTTGTGGTACATTATGAGAGTATTCAGGGGCTGGAGAGATGGCTCAGCGGTTAATAACACTAGCTGCTCTTTCAGAGAACCCAGGTTTGATCCCCAGCATCTACATGGCTGCTAACAACCGTCTGTAACCCTAGTCCCAGGGGTTCTGATGCCCTCTTCTGGCCTCCAAGGGCACCAGGTGTGCATGTAGTGCACAGACATGTATGACGGCAGAGCACTCATACGCATAAAAAATTAATTAACTAATTTTAAAAGACTATCCAAAGAACCTATTTCATCTCTTGCAGGTTGTGGTAATTAACCTTCTTCAAGAACTTGTTTCCTGACGTCTCAGTTGTCAGACAAATGTATGTGGCATTGTCGGTAGTATTTTCTTATTACTATGAAAACGGCTCTCGCTGTCTGCAGGCTCTCTGGTGATACTTCCTGCTTTGCTCCTGATCATGCTGATTTATATATTCTCTCCTTTTTCATGGCCATCTCGTTAGAGTTTTGTCATTTTTTAAAATTGTGTATGCATGTGGTGTATGTATGAGTGTGTGTGTGTGTGTGTGTGTGTGTGTGTGTGTGTGTGTAGAGGTCAGAGGTTGACATTAGACATCAATCACTCTCCACATTATTATTTTGGACAGTGTCTCCCACTGAACCTGGAACTCACCGATTTGGCTAGTGTGCCTGGCCAATGAGCTCCACCTCCGGCCCCAGTGTTGGGGTTACAGATATGTGCCACTATACCCAGCTTTTGCGTGCAAACAGGCATGTGAACTCAGACCTTCATGTTTACATGCCAGGGACTTTACTGACTGAGATCTCTTCCCAACCCTAGTTTTGTCAATTTTAAAAAAAATTTTTCCAAAGACTAATTTTAGTTTCGTGAATTTTCTCTCAACTCTACTATGTGTGTGTGTGTGTGTGTGTGTGTGTGTGTGTGTGTGTGTGTGTGTGTTTTCACATCTATTATTGTGTACTTACATTTATTTTTTAAGATTTATTATCTTTATTTTTTTATGTATGAGTGTTTGGCTGTATGTGCATGTAAATGTATGTAATATGCATGTCTGATGCCTGTGGAGACCAGAAGAGAGTGTCAGATCCCCTGGAACTAGAGATACAGATGGTGTGAGTCACCTTGGGAGCGCTGGGAACTGGACCGGGTCCTCTGCCAGAGCAGCAAGTGCTCGTACCCCCTGTGCCGTCTCCGTAGTCCTGGATTGCTTTTATAATATTCTCCTCTTTCTTGCTGTATTGAGTTTACCTTACTTGGCTTTTTTAAGTTTCTTGAGAACATGGCTTATTTATTTTGACACGTATCTGTCTTCGGGTGGAAGCGTTAACAGTGTGAATGTCTCCCTCCAGGCTGTGCTCCTGTGGCCCACACATTTTGATGGGTTGTATTTTCATTTGGTTTGAATTTCCTTTATGGTTTCCTCTTTGGACCTCATGTTACTCAGGGTATCCTGCAGTATTTCTGTGACTGACTTCCAGTTTGGCTTGATGATGGTCAGAGGAGGTGTCTTGTGTGATTTCAATTCTTTTACATTGCTGAGTTTTGTTTTAAAACCCAAGACATGATGTGATACTAACCATGATATGTGGAAAGAATGAGTTCTCTGCTGGTTTGGGATGAGTCTGGATGACTGGATGACGGTGTGTGAAACTGGTCTAGCACCTTCCATAAACACGCGGTGGAATCCCACCGTCAGTGGGATGCTGCTGATGGATGGTGCTGAGAGTTCTCTATCTGGTTAGATACGTGTGTGTTAGTCCCGACGGTTGTAAAGGAAGGCGCAATGAAGTATTATCTGTAATTACGGATTCTTCAAGTTCTCTTTCCACATACTTAGTGTACCTCCTTAGTGTACCTGTCAGAAGCTGGGAGTCTGAGCTCCCTCATTACTGCCAGGCACGCATGGAAGTCACCCCCTGATAGCATTTGGCTGACATTGCCTGAGTTAGTGGCAAGTGCCTACTTGGTCTGCCTTCCCCACTACTCCATGACAGCGGGGCATAGGCTGAAAATGCCATAGATCAAAGCTACATTTTTTTGTCTCTAACCTATAGCACATCACAGGGAAGTGTGGCTCAGAACACTGACACACAGCCTACAGTTGGGCAAAAAGCCTACTTTCTGATAAAGCACTGAACATCCCACTTCACTGACTGACTCATCTGCTGAACCTGAGAAGCAGAAGAAGGGATGGATAAAGACGTTCACACTATTGCTGATAAATCGTCCTGTTTCACCATGCTAGGTCAAGAATCATCATCTTTCCAGAAGCAGGTGTAACGTGAAGTGTGGAATTTTTAAATCACTTATGTGAGATGTGAGTGGTAAACAGGACTGGTGAGGTCCCCACTTCTCTAAAGTGACAGACTGAAGGGGACTGTATCTTACACGGACAGCGATGGAGGTGCTGAGCTGTCTTGAGAAAAGTGAGACTCCGGGCCCTGAATAATATAGAGTGTTAGCAGGGTGGGGGTGGGGAGGTGCTGGACTCTTAAAGCCTGCTGTCCTGAGAGGCCCTGAAACGTTAAACTGACCACTGCGGAACTCATACACGGAGCATAGCAGAACACTGGATTGGTACCTGGCGTCAAGACTTCCCTCTGCGTATGAAGATGCCCACAGGGTGTTGTGTTCCTGGCTGGGCGGCAGGAGGAAGTGCTGGTGCTGAGGTGTGGTGCCGCCTTCAAGCTTCACTCTTCCAAATGCTGCATTAGCATTTTAATAGGGGCTTTCTGATCTGTAACCCCAGGAGTCACTGTGCCTCAGGCTGCAGCTGAGCAGGTGCTGCCAGCCTGGAGATCCCCAGCTAGCATTCCTGCAGAGAGGCCTCCTGCTGCCTCTGGACAGAAGGAAATGTGGGGAGGAGGAGGACTGCCTCCTAGGATTGGGAGGAGGACAGAGGGGCAGTGGGAAAACCGAAACAGGTTAATTCGTTCTCCTTCCTGATGAATAACCATGTTTGCCTAGAAACAGAGCAGGTTCCTGGGGTGTGACTGTCTTAATTGCTAGCCTGGGAGGGATGTGGAAGGGCAGAACATGGGGTGGGGATCCTATGTGGTACTAAGTGTTTTAGAGCCTATGTTTCCTGTGTAGGAAGACAGGCCAGGATGAGGGACAATGACACAGATGATGATGATGATGATGATATGATGGTGATGTGTGTGTGTGCGTGTGTGTGTACCTGCAGGCCTGTATTTGGGCTGAGTCTGATAATGGTACCAAACATTCTTCAGAGCTATGCCTTACCCAGGTGTGGTGGTGGATGCAGCCAATGACGTGCCTCTAAGGTCCCCAGCCCCTGACCTCGGGCTCCTCTCCCTGCTCTACCCCGTGCCAGTGTACCCAAGGTCACACTGAAACCTAGTATTGTGTTATCTCACATGTTGTGAGCCCGTTAGGGTTCTCTCCCTGGCCTCCATGCTTGTCTCTAAGCAGACCAGCTTCTGGCCTGTGAAGAGCTCCTGTCCAGGCCTCACTTCCCTGTGGCAGTCTCCCTCCTTCGCCTCCCAGTGCTTCCAGTAGCTAGTGCTTTGCTCCCTGGCCTTGGATCTCAGACTCATGCTGTGCCCACTTCACCTGCTTGTGTTCTCTGGACCCTTTCCAGCTGGAGCACCCAAGGCTCTAGAAGCTGTGCTGGGAAAAATCTTTCTCAGTGGGCCTGCCCGTGCATTCCGTTGTGGTTCCAGAACCTTCCCAGGCTCTTCCTCTTGCTTTCTCCTCCGTCCTCAGATGACCTCACCCTCTCCAGCCTCTGGTACTGTTCAAGCCTCTACACACCTCTGCACAATTGCCCCCCACTACCACTTTCTTGAAGAATCTAGATTCCAGATCACATGGGCCTATAAGCCTAGCCAGTGTGTAATCTGTCCCTCTCTCAGAAAAGGTGTGATTCTTTGAAAGAAAATTTCCCAAAAGCCATGTTTGGAGTGACTGTGTTTTAAAAAACAAAAGCAGCCCACTGTGCTAAAAATCACTTTTCTGAAGCCAAATCTCACAGACTATCAAATCCCAAATAACTCCTCTCTAGTGACTATTTGCAAAATGAGCAGTACCTTCCTAGGAAGTCTCTAAGTCTGTTTAGTATTCTTTCTTTTCTCTGGTTAGGCTTAGGATTTATCTAGTGGAGATGTTTTCTTTTGGGGTTTCTCTACCCTGTTTTCTATCAGATTTGTAGGCATGTGCTTCCTGTTTCTAGAGCTGACTTCCAGTCAGTTGTTACGTATAAAGGTGTTGGCAATTCACGAAGCTTTTCCAATTTCAACCTTCATTTTGCAGAAAAGATGGCTTAGTCCTTCCTTCGAGGGCAATCTTAATATCCATTTGTATCTGTTCTGTGTTTCCAGAGTGGTTTGGCAGCAAGCCAACTTAATGTTTTTCTGCAATGTTAATTTTCACATATCCATGACAATTTCCCCAATGACAAAAATCCCAAAGCGAGAGCTGTAGTCTAATTTAGACCCATGTCTTCCAAATTACATTTGACAGTAAAAGTAGTTGAGGGAAATCCATCCATTGGCTGGTACACACACACAGACACACACAGAGAGACAAACACACACAGGCACACACACACACACGCAGACACACAGACAGACAGATACACACACACACACACACAGGCACACACACACACACGCAGACACACAGACAGATACACACACACAGGCACACACACACACACACGCAGACACACAGACAGACAGACAGATACACACACACACACACACAGGCACACACACACTCAGACACACACACACACACACACATACACAGAGACACACAGACAGACAGACAGATATACACACATACACACAGATACATACACAGAGACAAACACACACAGACACACACACGCAGATACACACACACAGAGATACACATGCAGACACACACAGGTACACACAAATTAATAATATCATGCATTCAGGAAGTTCTTCACTCTCTTAAAAAAAAAGATATTTCACAGAGATGGGCTGAAAGAAATATCTATAGCAGAGAGTCTAGTGAAAACACACCTAACACCAACAAGTGAAATGAAACTAATGTAAGGTAGAAAACCACCCAGAGGGAAATCTAGAGGGTTGTGGGAACCAGAGGACAAACATGATCATTGTTAAAGTAATCAACCCAAACAACTTTTGGGTAAATTCCAGGGAGTCCTCGCCAGGGAAACTGATCCTTCAGCAAATTGGTTTCCAGTAAATTCTTTTCTAGCAGAGTGGTTTCAGGGGAATGGTGGCTGGTTAATTGGCAAATTGACCCATTCCTTAACTTTTCCATTTTTCCTGGATCTTTCCTAGCAACAGGTACCAGGGCCGTTAAATACACACCTCCTTCCTGTATGGTCAGGTGGGCTGGCCCTCATCACAGTCAAGTGGAGATGGACACTCAGCCACTCCTGTGCTGACCTGTTCTCATCCCTATCCTAACTCTTGTGGCTATTGGACCGGGACTCTTGTCTTAATAAAAGACTCCTTGTCCTGGACTCAGGACCGCTTAGTTATGTTCTGATGTCTCCTGAATGCTCAGAGTTCAGCGTGTTCAATACTGAACTTATTTGTTTCCCAAATGTGTGTCTGCTGTCAAAACCAAGGAAGCAAATGGAAGCTAAGCAGCAGTCCCTCCCTGCTGCCTCTGCAGGCTGCTCCTTCCTCACCTCTAACAGTTCCTTCTGGAACCCAAGGACTCACTACTTCTTTGTGGTAAGGGCACTGCCCTTGGCCTGTTTGTTTTTAATCTATTCACAACACTGCTTTCAGGCAGCTCTTTCAGAACTGTTTAGATTAATCATGCCCTCCGTCCTCTTGCCTGCCTGAACCCTCATGAGGCAATGCTGCGAAGATGACATTTCAAATACACAGTGCTGTATATAATTTCACTTCTCTTTTAGCCCCCAAAGTCAGTTCAGGGTCTGTGTCATCTAGGAAGCTTGCCTGAACCACCTTCCTGGGGAGTTCTGTGCTCCGCTAGCAGAATTCTCGTGGTATTTTGGTTACAAACTGGCTATTTGAGAACTCCTGGAGTACAGGCCAAATCTAACCTGGCTCTGTTGGTTCCAAGTCTAGTACATGGTAAGCATTCAAAGGAGTACCTGAGCTCACGGCATTACAGCATTGGTCTTGACAGTGGGGAGCAGAGCTAGAGAGCCCTATAGGAGGCCCCAAAGTCTAAGGGGGCCACAATGTGGCCAGAGAGCTTTGGAAGGCTAAGGCAAACCACAATAGGTTTCCCTTTAGCTAGGGGAGCAGTCACCTTCATTATTCTGCCTCTCAAAGTCTGTATTCTAGAGAGCTGTCTCCTTGACCAGGGAAAGGGAAGGGCTGTCTCCCCTACCCGCTGGAAGGCTGTTTGGACAGTACAAAGATGCCACAAATATGTACAGATTGTGTGTACAAAATGAATTCAGTTCTGCTTTAGACTGGAGGCTCAGTTGGTGTGCCGAGCTCTCTCCTTCTGCCTCATCACACTTGAATCACAGAAGCTCTGTTAGCCAAGCACTCACTTGGCTAACCCTCTCAGCACTTGGAAGCCAGGAATGTGATATGGTGGCAGTTGGAAGGGTCAGATGGTTCAGAGCCTTCTCGGGTCATGCCCGCAGGCCTTGAGTAGCCTCAGTGCCGAGCCACTCCTGCGACGGCAGTGATCTGTGTCCAAAAACAGTCCTGGCTGGTCATATTCCTTCCTAGCCTGTTGTCTATTGGGTACTCCAGGTATAGATGATGTCACTAAGAGGGCAGCCAAGAAGGAGGTGGCATCTGGTGCCCAAGTCCAGTCCAATAGGCCAACTCCAGTTGGCAAGAGAGACAAATGGTTAATTGACCATGGCAGGACCAAGCCCTTGCCAAGTCTTCTCTGAGAAAGGAGAGAGCTACTTGAAATAAAATTAGGCTGCGTCTATAAAACACAGCGTGCCTAGCATTGATGGCCAGTGGGGATGAGCTAGCAAATGTTCCCTGAAAGATAACTTGTGAGCCAGAGAGACAACTCAGGCCTAAAATACTTGTCTTATAAAAGTAAGGACCTGCATTTGATACTTAGAATCCATGTGGGGGACAGGCATGGAGAGATACACAGTAGATAAAGTGCTTGCCACATAAGCACAAAGGCAGGAGCTCAGATGTCTAGAACCCATGCAAAAGCATCTGTAATCCCAGAATTCAGGAGGCAGAGATGGGGAAATGGTGAGCTCCAGGTTCAGCAACAGATTACAATTCAGTAAGTTGGAGAACAGTTGAGGGAGACATCTGATATCAACTTTCACATGCACACAGACACATGTGCCCCACAAATGTGAATGTGGATACATCACACACACAGACACACACACACACACACACACACACTCATACACATGCGTGCATGCTCACACACAGGCATACATATACCTTTCACAGGTACAGAAACCAAGGAAAAGGTGCCAGAACGCTTAGCTGTGTAGCACCTTGGTGATATAACTGTTCCATTGAAAATTGTCCAGTGTGCACCTTAGACATCTAACTAAATTATCAATTAGCTAAGCATGGTTGCACATACCTTTAGTACCAGAGGCAGAGGCAGGCAGTCTCTGAGTTCAAGTTCAGCCTGATCTACACAAGTTCCAGGCTAGCCAAACTTACATGAAGAGACCCTGTCGCAAAAAAAAAAAAAAAAAAAGTATGTGTTGCGGGGAGGATGGTTGCTAAAGATATCAGCCATGTTTTGGCCTTGTAATTAGTGTTTTCGTGTCATCCTGATTGAGCCTACTACAGTAGGTTAAAGTGCTACCACTGTCATTGCTCCTGACGATGCACTCCTGTATACTCCACATGGAGACAATTATTTTGATGTGTCAAGAACTGCAAAAGGGCTCACAATCCTCCCTACAAATAATAATAATAATCCAGAATGTCGAGAAGGGCTCATTGGAGTCTCCGGAGCCTTTTGATTGTAGTAGTGCTCAGGTGTGGTTCATTGTAAACTTCATGATTATCGTTCATTCCGTGACCTGAAGGCAAATCTGTGCCGATTATGTACAATATTGTCTACGTGTAGTGCTGGCAAGTGAGTGAAGCAACTTCCACAAGAAAGGGAGCCCGTGTAGACGGGGTATAGCTCGGTCGTGCACAAAACCCTAGGCATGAGAAAGGGAAATTTTTTTCCATCCAAGCAGATAACACCTTGGTTGTCTCTAGACGGAGGAGTGAGAGGAGACTTTTTGTTATTGTTGCTTGTTGGTTTGTTTTCCAGGCAGGGTTTCTCTGTTGTAGCTCTGGCTGTCCTGGAACTCACACTGTAGACCAGGCTGGCCTCGAACCCACAGAGATCCTCCTGCCTCTGTCCCCCGCACCACGAGTGCTGGGATTAAAGGCATGCACCACCACAGCCTGTTTTGTTGTTGTTGTTGTTTGTTTGTTTTGCTTTTTCCTTTTTTAAATGTAGCATAACCTAATACTACAATAAAGCAGTTCTTAAGATTTGAGTGGATAGGTAAAGAAAAACGGGATGGGTGAGAACACGCTGCAGCGAGGCTGGAAGGAGGAGGGACTTTGCTTTGCTTTGGACCGGGCTGGGGTGGAGGCTGAGCACAGAGCAAGCGGCCCTGGCTGCCCAGCATTTTCTCACTCCGGAGGAATATGGACAGAGCAGCTAATTTGCCTTGAGAAAGGGTTGGAACCCTTACCTAGGGCTCTCTGGGAAGGCTTCTGGCTCCGAAATGAGCAATATCTGAATTAATTTGGCACGGGACCGTGAGGACCTCCCTCCAGATGTAGGGCTGGTCATGACATCATGTCTGAAAAGGTGCCAAGACCTGGGAAGAGAGGAAGACCGAGATCCCAGGAGGGCAAGGCTTTGAGGACCTCAGTGCTGGAGATGGGCTTGCCTTTCCCCGCTGGGGGAGAGGTAGGGCGCTATTTTGGAGATGTACTCAGGCTCTGTCCTCAGAGCACAGTCTAGAGCTGAAAACCTCACTGAGGAAGATGTGTAGGGTATGCACAGAGACTAGAGCATCATTGCTTAGTTCTGTGTAGTAAAAGCTGAACAGTGGGTGGATGGATGAATCCAAGAAGCTTCATACCAAGCATTGGGTGCAGAGATATGATCTTGGTTAGGTCTGACATTACCCAATCATTGCTGCAACTAGCTTAGAAACATCCAAAATCACGTATTTTGACACATTATCTACTAACAGATTTGAAAGCATGAAGGTATAGTAGTACGCTGCTGTGTGGGCTCACCAAGGAGGACAAGGAGGCATATCCATAGGTGGAAGCCCTGCCAGACCTTAGCAGAGGGAACCACCATCCCGGCCAGCGCCATACTCAGTCAATCATGGAACCCTGAGCATCTGCACCCAGGTGTCTTATTGACTTAGAACTCCTTAGGTGCTCTACTGACACCATGTGCAGATCATGAGCAATCAAACATCCCCCACAGAAATCCAACACCTGCAGACAATACAAGACACCAAGACCTAGGGTAGCCCCTCACCCAACAGTGCATAAAAACATTATAAACATAACTAAAATAAACTTCCACAACATTTCCCCTTTTCTGTAAAAGCCAGTCCAAAAAATTGCTTTACCTCTACAACACAATTTAGCTCTACGCCTGCAAAACCAAAAGGAACAATCACTTGAGTTGCTAACGCACAGGACCAAATGAAACCAAACATCTATCAAGCTTTCACAATATCTTTGGACAGCAGAAAAACATTATCAATGTCCAATTATCTGGAATTCACTTACAATCTTCTGGGTTCCTCCAAAGGGCTTGGATCACTTCTTTGGCTCTGCCCTCTGCAGAGCACATAGCTTGTCCTCCAGGCTCTGGCTGGCTCCACATCACTGCTGCTGATGTTCTTGGTGGTCATCCCATGGTACTGGCATCTCAAAACTGAGGTCCCTTGCTGCAGCTGGGCTTGCACTTTCACAAATAGTCTTTCCTGAGCTCTCTTCATGGTGCCAAGCCTCAACTTCTCTGCACAACCCCTTAAATCTAGGCCTTCAACTGCCACTGAGGCTGCACCTTCACCAATGGCCTCTCTTGGGCTCTCTTCATGGTGCCAAGCCTCGACTTCTTTACATGACCCCTTCAAATTGGGTCTTCAACTACTAATGAGGCTGCACTTTTACTAATGGCCTCTCCTAGCCTCTCATAGTACAAAGTCTCAGTTGCTTTCCATGATCTCTTCATGCCTTCAAAACTAGAACCACCTGGGTGACAATTACAATACAAAGTTCAGCCGCCAGCTCAAAATCCAACCTCGCCAGTTCTGGAAGACAGTTTTTGTGTGCTGACACTAAGGATTTTTTTTTCCCAAATTTTAAGATAGAGTCTGGTTTGCTGGAAAAATAACTGGTCACTTTGTCTTCAGGAAGGATTTCCTCATGGGTGGAGTTCTCATCACCATCACCAGTGCCTGGACCACTTGTAATCAGGTTTGCAGGGGAGAAAAAAGATGTTCAGTTTAACTCAACAGGTTTTTGGCTTTAAGCTGCGGCTTCTACAACAGGGGGTCCTGGGCCTGTGGGAAGAATCTCCAGTTGAATCATTCTGGCTGGCTGATGTTCTTTTTCACCACCACTAAAGAGAAGCATCTACCCTTTTTCATAGACCTCAAACACAACATCTTGAACTTCACACACATAGAATGCAGCTATCAGAAAATTCAGTTTGTGAAACAGTACGCTACCACTAGTGGCGGGAGGGAGCGTTAGCTCCATGATCAGGAAAAGCAGTAAGAACCTTGTTTATTCCTGCTCCCAGCTGAATTCTTTATCTCTAAGGGCTGCCATTCTGTGGCTCTCCACTTGGAGCTTTCTTTTCCTCTTCCTTGTCTCCACATTTGATTAGCTGGCGTGATGTCCTGCCCCACGTTGGTGCACCATTTTTAGTAGTACACTACTGTGGTGGCTCAGCCAAGAAGAGATGGAGGCATTTTCACACATGCAAATTCTGCCAGACCTCAGCAGAGGGAAGCACCATTATGGCCAGTGCTAGACTCAATCGCCTGTGGAACCCTGTGCTCAGAACTCCTCAGGTGTTCTACTGATACCGCATGCAGATCATAAGCAATCAAACATCCCCCACAGAAATCCAACACCTGCAGACAGTACAAAATGCCGAGACCTAGGGAGCCCCTCACCCAACAGTGCATAAAAACATTTTAAACATAACTAAAAATAAACTTCCACAACACGAACGCTATACTGTTGTAAGTGCAAAGAGGCCTAAGGCAGAATTCTGTTTTACAAGGGGCAGTTCACCCATATGTTCTCCTTCTTGGGTTTTTAGTAACCTGTTAGGGCCAATGATATGAAATTAGAGACACTGTGTTAGAAATAAATGAGAAGACTTAGCCTACCATGTGAGAAATGAATCTAGATGTAAATCGGGTGGCAGCAAATATCCTTTAAGGTTAAGTACAAAAAGGAAAACTGTGAAATTGTGGGTCTTCCCCACACCCTTGCTTTGCTTTCATTTGCACAAGGAGGAGAACACATAGGGTTTATTTGCAGATGGACAAAGAGGAACTTAAAACACTTTGATCGTTTTTATTTTCCCCCATTTAATCAGTTCTGTATAATTATTACTAAAAATGAAAATAACACAATTGTCTTCATTACAAATATCTGCAAACTAGAAAATTCAATTATCTAATTGTTTACCTTCTAACCAAACTACCTCTAATTTCTATTTACATTCTTCCAAGTGCTCTATTTCATCTCAGACTTGAGGCTTCTAAAGCTAAACACGATACTTGAGACCCACTCATGCTTCTTTGGGCCAAACTGAACCAAAATGATATAATGAAGTCATTCACATGCATTCAAACTTCATACATTCCACATAGATCAATGGTGACAAGTTTGGAAGAGATTCTCTAACAATAGAAAAAAAAAAAAACAAAGAATAGAGATTCATCACAGAACTCATGCATACATTATTTTAAATGATTACTGCACAGTTCAGTCTCAAAGAATAGCTTTTACATCTGACACATTATCAGCAGTAAAGGACAGTTCACGACTTAGGTCTAACCAGACTGTCCTGTTTTCTCCTATTCTGGCATTCTCAAAAGGATCCACCCATGATACAGCCAGAAAGAATAAATGCATCTGAACAGCCCACTGTTCTTACTGACTTCCATGAAGACTTCTTTGCTGTTTTCAATCTTCATAATTCTGCTCATCTTTGCTACAGGATGATTCTGCACCATCCATGTCTGGACCCTTCTCCTAGGAAAGGCACTTTGACTCTTCGCATCTGCTCTCCACCAACAGTGGGCGATGTTCTGGTGGAGGCGAAGGCAGAGTGGGGGCACGAGAGTTGAGGGTCAGCTTTCTCAGGCCCTTTGCTAACATCTCTGGCTGTGGGACTTCTGAATCGTTGCAGGAAGCTTGTTCATAGGACAGCTGAGGAGATTCCGGAATCGCACTTGGGTCAGACGTCTTTGGTGGCTCCTCAGAGATGGACAGAAGTCTCAAAAGCTAGCTCCAAATGAAATTTCTTAGTCCTGGGGAAGATCAAAGTCCAGACTCCAGCTAGCAGAGGAGAGGTGAGCGGGAAAGTGAGCATTTCCGTCATCTCAGAGGAGCAACTGGATGGCAAGGGACAATCATCCCGACAGATTAGGGTTTTGGTCAGCCTCTGCCTTGCTGAGTCATCCTGCTAACTGGTTCCCCTCAGGTGGCCCAGCCGCCACTTACCCAGAGGCCCCCAGGGCTGGCTGGTCAGGACAACAACCTCGAGCTTTTACTGCCTGGGTTGTTTCTGCTGCTGCAGTTGTTTTGTTCTTAGGTTAAAAGCATACTATGTATGCAAAATTATACATTGGGTAAATATTCATATTTAACTCTGCATCAAATATTAAAATTAGCATGATCTTAGAATCATGTGGTTTAACCACTCCTTCTAAACAACTAAATTTATTCTGTTTTATAAAGTGTTTCTAGTAGAATGTTCAAGATAATAAAAAAGGGGGGACAGTTGTAGAATAATAGGAATTCTGTAATTCCAGTTCTGTCAACATGCATACACAGCCTCCCTCTCTCTCCCTCTCTCTCCCTCTCTCTCCCTCTCTCTCCCCCGCCCCCCCTCCCCCGTAACTAACAAACCATCAGGAGTGGTCACGAGGCGACACATATGAGGTATCATTTTTGAGGACTAATTTTTATGTTTATGTATGTGTCTGGGTGTGGGTATGAGCACATTGGTGCGGTGCCTGGGGAGCCAGGGGAAGCGTCAGATTCCCGGAGCTGGGGTGACAGATAGCTGTGGCGACCAGAGCAATGTAATTTTTACTTTATTTTTTCTCTTTCTAGTAAGTGATCATTTTATCATAGGTTTATATTACTTTGGTAATCAAAATGTAAAATTTTACAGGTGGATAGGCACCAGGACAGTCTTTGACTTGGAGATTTTTCCTGGTGATAGATCTCTCCCTAACTAAGGTAGTTATACTCGGGTCCTTAGCAATTTATTCTCATTTCCTCCTTGTTTTGGGTTCTTTCTGTAGACAAGGGAAGGGTTGAGCCTCTGCTCTGAACCGGGGGTGGGGGTGGGGACTGTGCCTGTCTTTTCACTTGTCACTCTGAAAATGTCAAAATATACAAAATCAGCAAGAAGGCATACGTTCTTATCATCAGTTACCACAGTCACCCACTGTCTCCCCAAAGCCTCCACATTCTGCCCCTGCTCGGTAGCTACAGCCAGGCTTCGTGGGAAGCTACTATGCGCTACCTGTGTGGCAGACGCAAATAGCAATCCAATTGTAGGGCTGTCATCCAGATTGCCTTAATGGCATGGAAAGAACTACTCCCTACCTCGCCCCCCACTGCAGGGGGCAAATTCTTCAGTAGCAGTCCAGAATGAAGGAGGGAAGATCATCCTGCCTTTTGCTGGCTGGGCCTCCCCCATGCCTCTGGGTTTATTTGCCCCCATGCTACTACTACTACTACTGTTGATTCTTTTACCAGCAGGACCATTCCCAGGCTCTCATGGTGGCCTAGCGACCAGTAGCTCTCCAGAAACCTTCTGAAGAACCCAGCCTGGTGGACTGAGAAACTACCAGGTTTTTATTCCTGTACATGTTTTTACCCATGCTCCTGTAAGCAATCCTAATTAAACTAACTGGGACACAGAAGATGAGAAGGGGGAAAAGGTGGAAGAGGAGGAGGAAGAGAAATGAGGAGGAGGAAGGAGACACGAAAAGTAAAGGGGCAAAGTGGTTGGTTGGGAAGAGAGGATCAGTGGGAGATGGGAGTACAAGGGAGATCAATGGGGCGGATGAGGTCGCAGCACACATATGTGTACAAACTGTCGTAACGGAATCCATCGTTGTACATGATTGACACATATCAAAAAGTTACCCGTGCGGAAAAGCACGCGTCGTGTGAGGAAGGCAATGATGAGGTGACATGAAAGTCAGGCGTTCTGAAGAGTGTGGGAACTGGAATATGCCCTCTTAGGTTAAACTTTCTGTTACATTTCTTTGCTGTGTGTACATGTATGTACAGAGGGGCACATGAGAGCCACTCTGCCCTCGCGGAAGTCAGCCGACCACATGCCTCCTTCCACGGTGTGGTGTTCTGGGATCACACTCAGGTCGTAAGCTTGGCAGAGAGCGCCTTTACCCAACTGAGCCATCTCCCAGGGCCTTGAATAGACGTTTGCAACGAAAGACAGAAACAATGAAAATCTAAGTAAAGGGATATGAACATAAATGAGGTAGAAATTAGAATATTTAGAAATATAATAACTAAATCGAAAACTCAACAGACGGCTCAGTTTGCAGACAAGAAATAAATCAGAAGCAAGGAGGTTAGATCACTAGGAACTCTGGAGACTAGAAAAAGGAACAGCCTGAGAGATCTGTGGGCATTAAAAGCCTGGTGTTCGTAAGATCAGAGTCCCAGAAGAGAGCAGAGGCAGAGGGGAGCTGCGGAAGCCGTCAGTGGTCATGGCAAAAGCTTTGGACAAAAGGTAGAAACTTACAATTTCGAAACATAAATAGTAAAACGAATGGCCAAAGAGGGAGAAGCCCAGCGTAATCCATATCAAGACAGATCACAATCATATTTCTGAAAATTAAAAGACAAAACCATGAAAGGAGGTAGAGCTAAATAATACATTATTCGTGCAAGTGAAGCCAGCAGGAGGTAGACAGCTTTCACCACATACTGACAAAAAAAAAGTCCTTTCTGTATTGTGTCTCACAATGCTGTTCTTGCTCTATCAGTTGGCTGTTTTTTTTCCTTTAGTGTGCCTTGTAACTTTTTCTTAGTAAGAACAGGAGACCTGGATTGCGGTATATAAGTATTTAGTGCTGCAGTGGAGACGAAGGTGGGCGTTGTTTATGTTTCAATCTTTCTGATCCTGCAGCTGTGCACTGTGAACTACACCACATGGGTCCCTGTATATCCTTTTTAACATTTGTTTACTCTGTGTGTGTGTGTGACACTTCCATGCACACAGGCACATACATGTGGGCCTGTGCCATGACATGCATGTGGAGGCCAGAGGACAACTTTCAGGAGTCAGTTCTCTCCTTCTTCCCTGTGGGTTCAATCTTCAAAACCCATTCAATAAAAGTCATGATATAAATAGCAAAATTAAAACCATGCGGCCATCTTAATAGATGTAGCAAATATGCAACATCCTTTCCTGAAAAAAAACAGGTCTTGAAGATCATGTGCTTGTCCTGATTAAGGGCAATTGTGAAAACATCCACAGTTGGGGACCCAACACGAATCAGCCTGGTGCTGAGAATGCTAGCCAGCACAATAAGTCAAGAAAAAGAAATAAAAGCTTTGCACTGCGGGCAGCCATTCTCTATAAAAACCCTTAGGAATGTGAAAATAAAATACTAGAGCTTGGAAGTGAATTTACCAGTGTCCCAAGACACTATTTCTATATAATATCAAGTATTAAAATCTCAGATACTTGTAGCGGCAGGAGAATATGCGGTGCTTATGAAATCAGCGTGACGAGCCTGTGTCAGGTAGCTGTTTCCTCCACACTGGAACGTTTTCTCCCAGATGGGGGAGAAGAGCCTTTAGTAAGAATGTGCATCACTCGCTTCTATTCAGTGTTAAGTCCAAAGCTATAAACCTTTTAAGATAGATAAAAATGCGGGAAGGCCTCGAGAGACAGCTCAGTAGTGAGACAGTTTGCTGACTTCAAATCCTCAAAGCCAGGCATGGCTGTGTGTGCCTGTAACCCCAGCACTGCCGGGCAGAGATGGGTGGATCCTAAGAGCTAGTTACCCGGCCAGCCTAGCTGAAGCAGTGAGCTTCCTGCTCAGTTCAGTGAGAGACCCGTCTCAAGGCAAGAAGGCAGAAAGCAACGGGGAAAGATGTCCAGTGTGCTGCTTGACCTTAGCGTGTGTGTGCATGAGCAATCTATAAACACATTGATATAATTCGACTTTTTCAAATCTAAAACGTCTGTTCTTTGAAAGGTTTTAAGTAAATAGAAAAACAAGCCACAGACTGGGAGGGGAAAAAAGGTCACAAATATATCTTTAATTTTTTAAAATTTTTATGTATACGGGGCATTTTGCCCGTGGACCACTTTTTTGCCTGGTGCCTGTGGAGGCCAGAACAGGGCATTAGATCCCCTTGGAACTGGAGTTATAGACAGTTGTGAGCTGCCATGTAGGTGCTGGGACTTGAACCCAGGTCCTCTGGAAGAGTGCTCTTAACCTTTGAGCCATCTCTCCAGCCCTAGCACACATATATTTTATAATACACTTATACCCAGAATATTTTAAAAATTGTAAAAGCTCAATGAGAAGCAAAGAGCCTGACTGGGCATGGCAGTCATACCACCTGGAGAGCTGTTTCCACAGCTATGCAAGCGGCGGTATCACCAGTCCTGAAGGAAGCGCAGACCGAAGTCGCAGTGCAAAACCATCACCTGCACTTCTGAACGGCTGTGTGAAAAAGACGGCGCGACCAAGTGCGGACGGCGATGTGGACGAGCTGGAACTCACACACATTGCTGGTGGGACTCTTCCGAAGACAGTTCCAAGTGTCCTTAAAAATTAAATACATCACAAGTGCCAGCCTTTTCATTCCAAGAGAAAAGAGATGAAATGTTCGTGTAACATCTTGGACTCAAATCACAGTAACTTTCTCTGTCATACCCCAAGCTAAATGTTCGCCATGTGAACAGGTAAGCAGATGAGGTACAGCCCCACAGTGAACTATTACTCAGCCAGGAAAAAGGGGGAAGGATAAAGGATTGATAAGTTGGATGAATCCTCAAAGTAACGACGTCACGTGTGACAAGTGAAGGAAGCCAGGAAATAGATTAGAGGTTATATATTTGAATTATATAAAGCTCCTGAAAGGAAAAATTTACGTGGCATAAAATAGGTACGAATGGAGTGGGAACTGGGACGCCTGGGAGGGAACTGTACAGGGCCACGAGGAGTGTTCTGGGGTGACTTGGAGGTGGTTTCTCAGACATATGCATGTGAAAACTGCTGTTGTCTGGTATAAATGTGTGCAGGGTTCTCAAGCGTATATTTTGTTTATTCTTTGACAATTTCACACATATTTGCGGTGCATCTTGTTCCTATAGATCCCACAAGCCCCCCCTCCCTCTGCCCCCAACGTGTCCCCTTCCAACCTTCATGTTCTCCCATTTTTGCTTGGCATCTCTTTATGTCTGTTAAAGCTGGAGTGAAGTTGTTAAAATAACAAGCAGCAAGTGAGGCAGTGTGTGGGGGGAGCGGCTTGAGAATTCTCACCTGCCCATCGTTGTCCTTTGAACAAGTGCACACAGCTCGGTGGGAGCCCAACCCCACCTCTGCAGCATCATGCAAATCCCTGAGTGGGCGGGCCCAGCATAGTTAGGTTTCCCCCTAACCCCTTCTAGTCTGGGTTAAGCTGCTGGTTAACCCAAGCCGGGGCTTTTCTTTTTGGTTTGGAGGATCTAAGCTCTGCCTGGGTTAAATGAAGTGTTTGTGGTGATTCACATACAGGGAAAGTACCCGGTGCTGACCCAAACTACAGGCCCCTAAGGCATGACTAAGTACCATCTCCTGGGCTGTTAGGAAAAACAAATCCCGCGGTCTTTGTGGCAGATACTTATTACTTATCATTTTTTCTTTTTCCTCCTCCTCCTCCTCCCCCTCCCCCTCCCCCTCCTCCTCTTCTCTCTCTCTGTCCCTTTTGAGCCCAGGCTGACCTAGAGTTCCTGTCCTCTGGCCTTCGCCACCCAGGTGCTGGGTAACAATCTGCATCACCATGCAGGGTTTTCAAGAACTTCCAACTGGTCTACCCATTTTTCACAAACTTGGAATTTGAAGACACTGTAAGACTGTGATATCACCACCATACTTGGAGCTGTCCTTCCTTCTTCTGCTTCCCAGAATAGACACCCCTCTCCTGCTGCTGAGAATGGACACTGATGAGATAGATATTTTAGGCAGCTCCACTAAGGTGACCCCACCTGGACACAGCCATCCGAAGCAGCAGTCTATTTCGGGTCAAAACGTCTCGTGCCTCTGCAGAGCTTCTCCTAGAATGAGCCAACCACAGTCATGAGGGATCAACAGTACGGAGCACCAGCCAGCCAAGTGTCCAGAATCCCCATCAGCCCCCATATCTCACTCCTGTCTTGTAAAATCTGTTGAATGCTACTTGGCTTTGCAGCTCGGGGACAACTGGGTGAAAGCCCTGCTCCCTTGAGGAAAAAGACCTTCTACAGGAGAACTTTCTGGCTCAATGAGAAGAAAACAGCACAACTGCAAACATGGCGTATAATAATTATACAATGATGATTATCGAAGTCGTGAATTTGAGGGTCGGAGGATACTGGAGGAGTTGGAGGGGAGAGGAGGGAGTGCAGATAATATAAGAATAGCACACTCATAAATGAAACTCTCAAAAAATAAAAATTTGAAAGTAATCACAACTTTCAAGATGAAATGAATAAATAAAATTCCAAATGTCACAGCTCTTAGGAAGCCACAAGGGTACAAGCAGCAGAAACCATCTTAGCTTTGAGTGGGTGTTTTGCGTTGAATATAAAATGCCACCCAAGGTCACGTGTTGGTCTCCTGCCAGCAGGGTTATTTGAGAGACGATGGAATCATGAAGTAGGTTAATAGAGGGTGCGCCTCAGAGAGATGTACCTTCTGGCTGGCCCTTTCCTGCTTCTTTTTCTGCTTCCTGTCCTCTGTGACTTGAACAACCTTCTCTAACACAAGTTCCCACATGTTATATTCTTACACTACCTCGCCTTGGGCCCAAAGCAATAGAGTCAACCAGCTATAGATAGAACTGCCTGAAGCTCTGAGCCCAAATAAATCCTTCTGCTTTGTTTATCTGGTTTCCTGTCACACAGATGAAAAGCTAAGAAGAGAGAATGCCCGAGCCATCCTGATTCTAGGGCAGCGGTCCTCAGCCTTCCTAACGCTGTGATCCTTTAATACAGCTCCTCACATTGTGGTGACCCCCCAACCATAAATTATTTCCATTGCTACTTCATAAGTGTATTTTTGCTACTGTCATGATTTGTAATGTAAATATCTGATATGCAGGTGGTCTTAGATGACCACCGTGAAAGGGTCATCTGACCCCCAAAGGGGTCACGACCCACAGGTTGAGAAACACTGTTCTACAGGCATTTGAAGATTAGAGTGTCAGAGAACTTGAAAATTTTAAGGCAGTTCATCTTTTTTTTTTTTTGTTTTCTTTTTTGTAGGTTCTATGATTCTAGGCTTCAGTAAGGAAGCCTTAGGAATTTCCAGAGAAACTAAGTGTGTATATATGTGAAGAAATGTATTTAGTTTGTGTGATTATGGAATCTGGCAGCTTCAAAATCTTTGGGGTGAGCTGGCTGGCTAGAGATTTAGGATCCAGCCAATGCTACATTATGTATGCCTGGCAATAGAGCCCATTGCTGGTGTTTCACAAGAATGCCCGGCAGTGAGCCCCACCTACTTTGTGTATATGTAGTTCCTATTACACAAAAGTAATGTTAAGATCAGCATAGCCTGCTGGGTGTTCTGGAGAGCGCTGAGCTAGAAGTAGGATTAAGGGTTTACAACCAGCAGGGTGGTAGTGTACCCCTTTAATCCCAGCACTCGGGAGGCAGAGGCAGGTGGATCTCTGAGTTTGAGGTCAGCTTGGTCTACAGAGCAAGTTCCAGGACAGCTCCTGGGCTACACAGAGAAACCCTGTCTTGAAAAACCAAAAAAAAAAAAAAAAATCATAAGCAGGCTGAGCTAATGAGACCTTTCCTCCAACAAAACAACTGATAAAAAGAATTGCTTGCCCCAATTAGTTATCCTAGAAACATAACCATAGGCCTAAAAAATCCACAAATGGTGTTACCTACCTGAAATTATTCAAGTTAACTTTAGATATTTTTGCCTGATTAAAGAACTGAAATTTTTGTGTTAGATATGGCTTAAATTACATCTTGTTTTTCTCCATTGTTGCTGGAGAAATTGGTGTCTTTGCTTTTTATATCAAATTCAATTGTTGTTTTAAAGATTTATTTATGTTTAATTACATGTATTTGTGCGTGTGTCTGTGTGAGGGTGTGCACATATTAACGGTGGTGCCTGCGGAGGCCGGAAGAAGGCATTGGTTGGATGCCCTAGAGCTTAAGTTACATAAGGAAAAGAAAAGGAAAAACCATGATGTGATCCTATCCACGTACCTGCCAGACGGGCAAAGAGGTTCACCAGTGTTGGAGAAGACCTGACAGCCAGGAGAACTCTTAACTGCTCATGGGGATTCAACAAATGGTGCAGCATCTTTGGGAAATTTTCTAATAAAAAAAAACAAACTCAGTCTTGATTTCTATTGCTGTGATAAAATGCTCCGACAAAAATGACTCAAGAGAGGGAGGTTTATTTTAGCTCACAGTTCCAAGGATCCATCGATCCTGAAGGGAGGTCGAGGGGGCTCACATCACATCCACAGGTAGGAGCTGAAAGAAAGATACGGTGCTGCTGGCATCCATGATGGGCTTCCATCACAGGCATGGTCATTCCAGTTTAGACAGCCTGTCATCCAGATTCTTTCTAGGTGATTCTAGATTGCATCGAGTTATAATTAGTAGTCACCCAGCAACTCCACTCTGATGCTATCATCAAGGACAAGTGGCTGTAAACATATGCCCAAATCTTCCTAAACTTTATTAGTGATAGAAAAGTCAGGACACAGCCAAAGATCTAATAAATGGGAGACACAGCTCACCCTGAGGGATGGTCATGCATGCAATATAAAATGCCCAATAATGAGAAAGACGCAATTTAGTGGATATATAGAGACTTGCATGAATCTCCAGAATGTTGTGCCACCCAAAAGAAATTGAACACAAAAAAGACTACTCTATCATACAGTTTCACTATTATAAAGTTCAAGGAGAGGAAAAGCTAATCTGTGAAGACAGAAGTCAGTGGGGAGTGAGGGGGTAGCTGTCAGGGACAGAGAAGGGCTGTATGCTCCAGGAATGCAGAGTTCTGAATCTTCCTGTGGATGCTGCTTGTCTAGGGAATAGACAGATGAGATGTGTGCTGCTCAGTGAGGCAATTTGTGTTTCATTTTTGAAAATTATAGAGCAAAGTCAAGGTAGAAGGCAGGAATTATACTTTGCCCATTCTCTGCCTGGACCAGGAGGAACTGCTCTAGAGGGGCTGAGGCTGCTGAGAGAGAGAGAGAGAGAGAGAGAGAGAGAGAGAGAGAGAGAGAGCTATCCAAGGCCCTGGATCCAGTTTGGAACAGCAGCTTGGCTGCCCTTCTAGTCAGTAGCAGCAACTTGGCCTCTTTCCATTCTCCAAGGTAGCCTATCCTGGCCCAGCTTGTTGGTCTTCAAGGGAGAGGAGGGCTATCTGTAGAAATCCTGGAGGGGCCTCTACCCTTGTCTTCTGTGTGGCCTGCACAGCACTGTCCATCCACAACACCCTGAAACACCAGGCGACCCTCCACAGAGGGGCAGGTTTTCTATGACCTCCTCCCCTTTCCAGTCCCCAGGGAAACTGGCTGAGGTACAGTGGTGAGAAGGATCCTTATTTCCTGGGCAACTCTGGCCCAGCACCTGGCTAAGCACACTGGTCCTCCTTTGCCTGGGCCTTTACCTTCCACCTAAGTCAGGCACACAAGTGCACAGCCTGCTCTGTGGCCTGGGGCCCCATTCCTTCCTCATCCTCTCTGTCCCCTCTCCCCTTTTCTTCTACTTTACTCTCTCCTGGCTGACTTTATTCTCCTGACCACATTTGAGCCTTAGTCTGACATTCCTGATTTTAGAATGAGACCCTCCCTCCCTTCTTCCAGGTTTTTTCCTCTTGTCCATAACAGTTATTGGGCCCCTTTAGGCCAGCAAATCAAACCTCGATGGCCAGTTCCACCTTCAGTAGTAGGGGATAGGACAGGGTTTAAAAAGGATATTCAATGGGAGCAGGAGAGAAGGCTCAGTGTAAAGAGCACTGACTGCCTTCCCAGAGGACCTGGGCTTGATTCCCAGCACCAACATGACAGCTCACAACTATCTGTAATTCCAGTTCCAGAGGATCCGATGCTTTCTTCTGGACTTTAAGGGCACCAAGCATGAACGTGACAGACATACATGCAGGCAAAACACACATACACATAAAAATTAAATTAAAAAAATTTTTAAAAAAGAAATCCGAGCTCAGCCTGGAAAGAAGTTATCTATGACCATTGCATAGGCCCTCTTCACAGAGAGACAACTAGGGCTTGAACCCTGGGTACTGTCACCATACCTGGACCAGACCAGCTGCTTGGGACAGATTAGGGCATGTTAAGTGAAGACACCCAGAAGCCAGTCTGAACCCTTTACATGGAGGGTCAGTCTCAGGGCAGAGTGGTCTTGCCCCTTTAAGACAAAACAGTCCCACTCTGAGTCCCTCCCCCTTCCTTTAACCAACACTCCCATATGGCAGCAACTCCAAGTGGGTTTTCTTTTTTTCTGCCAAAAACAATAATACTGATCTAGGCTTTTTTAAAGACATGCTCCTGTTTTGAGGAGCATGTGCACACAGGATGTCCTTATTGGGAGGGAAGCACACATGAGAGGGAAGGGTTATATGCTGGCAGAGGAGAACGCAGGCACCATTCACGGCCCTGTGCATATCTTCCCCCTTCAATGAACAGAACTTAGAAAGGCACAGAGTTGGAGGACCAGGAGAGGACACGGAAAACCAGTGTTTTCCCTATAATCTGGAAATCCAAGTTAATGAGGGACTCAGACTAGCCCAGCACCTTGAGCAATATGTAATCTCCTTGGCACTTTCCCAACGGGCTCCAAGTCTCCTGTATCATACACCAGGTGAGGTCTGCAGTGCAGAGAAGCCAGGTTGCTGCTGTCATTCCCTTTAAGCAAGGATTGTGTGAGACCCACAGGAGAGGGGTCACTGCTGCCCTGGCTCCTGGGAAGGAGGTCACTTGGAGAAAACCTCATGAAGCTGCTCACTGCTGGCATAAGTCCTGAAAGAAAAACTGGAGTTTCTATTTGGACAAGATGGCCTGGTTTCCTTCACCCCCCACCTGCTGGCAGGGGCCCCATCTGGTGCTGTCAGAGAGCACGTGGACTATCCTCTATGTGGCTCTCCATGTGGCCTGAACTCAGCAGCAGCAGGAGAGTATCCAAGAGTGGGAAGGAGACAGAAGCTGCCAGTCCACTTAAGGTCTGGACCTAGACACTCAGGATATACCTCTCTAATGTCAGAGCAGTCACGGGGCCAGTCCAGACCGAGGCACAAGGTTGGGGCAGGGGATTATTGAGTGTATAGATGGCGGCCATCTTTGGAAACTGTCAACTATACAAAGTTGCCCTATTTACCAAATATTGTCTTTAAAAAATCCAACAAAAACTTAACATCGTTAGTCATTTATGTCTCATTGGGAATAAAAGTGTTTATCTGTCGTCTGCTCCCTTTTCACTTCTGAAAGGGGTATGTAGTAGTTTTGAGCAAATATTATACACCAATAGTACTGCTTCTACCAAAAATAGAAAGATATGGCAAGCCAGGCAGTGGGAGTTGGCTTATAATCCCAATAGGTAGAAGCAGAGGCGGGAGGGTCAGGAGTTCAAACCTGATACATAACTAGCTCAAGGCCAGCCTGAGCTACCTGAGACACTGCCTCAAAAAGCAAAATAATAGAAAAAAGGAAAGCCACATAGACCTGGAGAGATCAGAGCAAGGGGGAATGATCTCAAAGCCTGGCTAAGGTGGTTTCATATCTGCCGGAAAGGGGAGCCAGACCTGCCAAAGAGGGGCTGCTGTTATCAGCATCGTGGTGACCTTTCTTTGTGTCCTACTATGTTTGGTGACTTGAGGAGCAAGGCCAACAATCCTTTCTGTCCCAGGACTGGGAAAAATGCAGAATGTCACCTCACCCCTCCTCCCACGACAAAGATGCAAGTAGGAGTAAGAATCTGGGGTCCAGAGCAGAGAGCAATCCAGGCCAGTTAAGAAGTGGCTCTGCTGGCCCAGAAAGTGGCCAAAGCCCCACTGGCACACTCCTGGCAATTAGTGGCTGAGATGTTGTACCTGAGCAAGCAAGGACTCTAGAAGGGTGCCGCCCTGTGCTCTCCCACCGAGCACACATTCCGTCCAGATGCGCAGGTGGAAGCCTAGGGTGGAAATGCCGCTGAAGCCGACGACAATGCGTTAACCAAAACAGGAAGCACTAGGAAGGTAGATGAGAGCCCTGCACTTCAGCTGTGCGATTTCTATCAATACCTTTATTGTTCCCAAACTCTCCTTTTTTAAAGGTATTTTCAAAACAAGTCCAAACTCTGCTTCTCGTTCTGAATTATACTGTTGATTCTACATTTGTATTTGAGGCAAGACTGGAACAAAGTGCAAACACTCGGTAGAGGTGATAAAATATCAGGTGTCCGCCTGGCGGTGGGGAAGAGGGGGTTTTTACTGTTTGAGAGACTGTTTGTTCGTGGAGAAAGGACGTGAGTCTAGGATGCTGGGTAACCCAGAAAGAATCAGGATGAAGTGGGTGTCTTTGGTCTTTGGTGACAACTTGATCTCCCTCCACTACCCTGCCCACAGCTCTCCAGTGGCAGACAGTCAAAGCCACCCACTTCTGGAGACCCAAGCAGATTCTGTGTACACACAATGTTTCCCTGAGAAATTTAGACCCCTCAAAGAATGAATTTATTAACCGGTAATCATCTGTAACGTTTTGTTGTTGTTCTGTGAAACCAAAAAGCAGAGGTCTTGGTTTGAATCAACCTGTCTTTTGATAAAGCTGCTGTCGTTGCTTATCCTAGGGAGAGGAGGAGGTGCAGATGAAAGCACTACAGTTTTCCATTCCAGGAGCTCTGCGCAGTCATGGGATAAAAGGAGAGTTGTGAACATGGGCAGGTGTTCACAGTGGACTCAAGAGTGGAGAAGAAATGCCATACCAAACATATATGCATGGTGACTTCATCTTGGATATGTATCGAAGGAGCTGGGAGTGCAGATTACCTGGCTGTCCCCTCAGCATGCCTCCTTCTGCCCCAGGGTCCCAGCCCTCACCTCTCCACAGGAATGATCCCTCAGAGAAAATGGCTCTTCTTTTGGTCACTTAGATTCAAGAGCAAGGAAGCAGCATGTTACACATTAGGGAATGTGCGGTAGTCACTAGTCACACGGGTGGTCCCTGGGGCTGGGCTGTGGTTTCAGAGTTGACTAAAATTGACTGAAGAATCCTGTCACTCTCTGTGATTTTGCCTGGAAGGCTTTTGGCCTTTGGCACCATACATTTGGCCAACCACCGCTGGATGAAGCTTCTCACTTCCTGGTTCAGTCTCTTAAGTGGCTACAGGTCAAGGCCATGCAGAAGGGACCCTGGTGGGTAACTCACCTGGTCTCAGCTTTGCCTCCTGCCCTCTCTATGGCCAGTGTATTGTGTGTACTCTCCAGGCTATATTTGCACCCTGTCTTATGCTTTAAAACAAAATGCAAAAAGAAGCCCTTTGTTTGTATGTATCTGCGTGTGTGTGTGTGTGTGTGTGTGTGTGTGTGTTCTTGTATGGATATATTCACAAGGTCATAGGTCATCCTCAGCTGCCACCTCTCACTTTCTTTTTTGAAACATGGTCTCCCTCTGAGACCTGGGGCTTGGAAGTAGTGGAGTTTGGCTGGTGTGCCCAAAGATTCCATCTGTCTCTGCTTTCCCAAGAGTGAGTGCCACAATGCCTGGCTTTTTTACAAGGGGTCTGAGTATCAAGCTCAAATCCTAATACTTATAAGGAAAGCACTTTACTAACGGAGCCACCTCCACAGTCCTTCTATTTTTTAAGTGTTTATAGTAACCATAGAAACTCCTTTTTGTCCTTGCATGTGTTTGGAAAGATGGGGTGTGTGTGCGATTTAAGTTGTCTCCACTGAATTCTGGGATCCCAGAGAAGGAATCCACATCCTGGAGGACGGGTGGAGAAAAGCTCCCACTTTCATCCTCCACCAGAGCCAGAACTCTAGTTTTATTATCCCAGGAAAAAAGTAGCAATTTCCTCCCCCATGAAGACTTTCCTACTGGTCTATGAGATGCCTTGTGGTGAGGTGGGATTCGGGTGGAGCAAATCTGATCACAGTCAGCATTGCCTCTATCTGGCACGTAGGTAAACTGAGGCACTGGGTAGCTAGTGTGTGACCATTATTAAAAGTACAAGACCCAGGATGTAAACCCCAACAATGGGTATTAGTGCCCACAGTGGTAGTGGTGATCACTCAACAGGCTACTGTGTTTCTATGCAGAGTTCCCAAGAAAGTCCACACTTGTGTGGTCTGGCCTGTAGAAGTGGGAGTTTGAAGCCCAGGGATCTGCATTTCAGTTCCCTGGGTAAATTAATGTGATGGGAACTTAGAAAAGTACCCACTTCTCTAAGGTGAAAATCAGTTGAGTTTCTGCACAGCCTGACCTGGCTCACCTCTAGATACCAGCACTGTCCAGAGGAGAAGTGGCATCCAGAAACTGTGTGGCCTGGAAAGCAAAGCAGAGATAGCAAGAAAGCCCGTTCTGGGAAGGGACCCAACAGCAGCTGCTGACAGACTCTAAAAGTTCCCCAACCAGGCAGCTTCTCCTCAAAGCGCTCAGCTTTTCTATTCCACGCACTCAAACAGAGCCCTTCCCATGGACCAGGCAAGTGCAATGGATCCCAGTTCCCCACGCCAAGGGTACACAGCTGTTTAGTCTTGCCCAGGACACAGCATTGCTGACAGGGTGTCGATAACAACAGTTAGGTGACCCTGCCAAGCCCCAGATTTGCTCTTGTGTAAAATGCCTGGTCTGTCTCACACAGAAGTAGCCGTGGCTGTCATTCTTCATAAGCAGGACTCAGCCAACTCAACTCAACCCACTCAGTGGGCCTCAAGGGTCAAAACTAGCAAACCCATTTGTGGGAGAGAAAGCCAAGAGTAATCAGAAATGAGAAACACACGTTAAGACTGAAGACGATGGGGAATTTTCATTGTGCTGCTCATTATAACACTGGCGCCACAATAGTTGGTGACAATTTCTTAGAAAGAGCACAAACTCCATAGTTTGTCCTTATTATGAGGACAAATGTTTGGATACTATGTTACTACTACAGAATGGTTACAGCAAGATTTACCATTCCAGATGCTTTTCTCACTTTCCTAATGATCTTCTTATCCCCTTGGATCCAGACACACAACTATGACAGAGGTGACACCTGGGGCTAGGTCTTGAAGGAAGGTCACACCCACAACTGACTTCTCCCTATACAAGGCCAAGAAGTATTCCAGCCAGCATTCCCAGCCCTGTCCCCACCAGCCAGCACTAGCCACAGTCCCATGAATATTGGGATGTTTGGTGACCACTGCACAGCTGTCTTCTGACCGTAACTGACCTGGAGATCCTGAAGGAAACTGGCTCCTTATAGCTATGAGAGCTAATCAAACAATGGTGGGGTACTGGAGCTACTGTGTTTTGGGATGGCTCATGCTTCAACCCAGCAGAAGAGAGGAACCTATAGGGCCTGCAGTACAGGCTAAAGTGACGTGGCCGGCTCACTCCGTTTTTGCACTGTGCTGTAAACATAACCATTTCTAACCTTTCATAATCTAGTTACATTGGATTAGAAAGAAAAGTAGATGGTGGGGTCTTTTTGTTGCTTTTGTTGGAGATGAGGGGAAATTGGTTAGTGAGAAAATATATGTTTTGGTCCTGTCCAAGTTCAGTGCAGACATGCTACACACGTGATATCTGAGTTCTTTTTAATAAAAATGAAATGCACAGGGTATCAAAAAGGTGTATATATGTGTGTGTGTGTGTGTGTGTATTTAAACATGTGACTGTGTTCATGTAGTCATTACTTTTAGTGATCAAAGCTTTCAATAAATGAGGAAGGAATACACACACACACACACACACACATACTCGTTAGGATCTGCAATAACAATTGAGACCCAGGTTTTGCTGTGGTTTTGGTGTTTGTTTTTGTTTTGAGACTGGGTCTCAGGGACTTATGTAGTCCAGGTTGACCTCAAACTTGCTATGTAGGCAAGGATGACCTTGAACTCCAGATCCTCTGTCTTTATATCTCTAGTGCAAGGACTCAGGCCTTGCCCAGCTTAAACAGCGCTATGATTTGGGTCCCCAGCAAGCTAGGCAAGCAGTTTACTACTGAGTCACATTGGAATGTGCTTTGGGAATGTCAGGAGACCTGGCTGCAGACCCTACTGCCTGTTCTGTCCTTGGCTCTGCTTCCTTCCAGGTTGTTGACTTCAGATCCTTTGCCCTCTCTATCTGACAAGCCCGAGGCAGCAGCTCAACCCAGGCCCTGACCAGGAGCATCTGCCCTGACTTCCTGCTTTTCCTGATTCCTTCCTTGGCTTTTTCTCCCTCTCTATTTGGAAGGAATTCTTACCAGGACAGTCTCAGGAATCTGCCCAAAATCATGACTCCAGTGAGGGCCTGGAGAGAGCTGTGCTCTTTTCTCAAACAGCTCAGCCAAACAGCCCACAGGCCTGAAGGAAGGGCCCCATCCAGATCTCTTCTTTCCAATGCAGACAGGACAGTCAGGAAGGCCTGTATTTGGTGGAATCACAGTGGACTAGGGAACCCCACAGCTGTTGTGGGCCTCTGCCTCTACCCTGCCTTGGCCCCAAACCACCCAGAGCCCTCCATGCAGCCCTGGACTGCCTGAGTTGCTTGCTCCTTTTGAGCCCTGGGAAGGAGCTGCAGTCAGAGCAGGGGATGGGGTGGGAGACTTGAACAAAGGGTTAGGATTCCAGAGGCCTGTGATAAAGTGTTAGGTCCCACATTCCTCACAATGTCACCGAGGATGATCTAGATTTTACAGAAGAGCAAACTGAAGCTGGGAATGGTTACTCGTCCAGCCACACAACTGAAAAGAGATGGGGCAGAACTCACATCTGTCCTAGCCCAGGTTCATTTTTCTATACCACACACATAGAACGTGGAATGTGCCTCACAAACATGGTTGGAAAAGACAAGTGGATGAATCCATGAAGGGAAGAATGGACCCAGAAGCCACAGTTCTGGAGCTGGTCTTCAGGAGAGCTGCGTAAGAAGGCAGAAAGCTGAGGTGCCTGTGCCAACCTGCACCAGTGAGATGGGCAGCCGGAGCTGGGCCAGGCTGGAGAGAAAGGGCAGACATAGCAGAGGGCTAGGAAGATGCCTCAGCCTGAGAGAAGCTGTGCCCAGAAGTAAGCCTGTGTCGAGGTGGCTGTCTCAGCTGTGGCTGCACAGAGCTGGCCCCTGGAGAGGATATGGGACAGAATTGGTGAAGAACAGCTCTTGCTCATCTGGCGTCCTGGTGCAGGTTAAGCCTCTTCCATTATGGCTATGTAAGCAGAAAGGCTTTGACTTCTAAGGGATGCTGAGACTCACGTAACTAACTCACTAATAACCATTCGGGGCTGTATCAGTTAATTTTCTCTCCCATGTGTGGATGAATGAATGTGTATGTGTATGTTCATGTGTTCAGGCTCACGTTTGTGTGGTGATGTATATGGACACCCAGAGTTGATGTCAGGTGTCTTTCTTGATCACTTTCTACTTTTTTTTTTCAAGACAGGGTTTCTCTGTTGTAAATCTGGCTGTTCTGGAACTCACTCTGTAGACCAGGCTGGCCTTGAACTCACAGAGATCCTCCTGCCTCTGCCTCCCCGGTGCTGGGATTAAAGGTGTGCACAACCACCGCCCAGCTCACTTTCTACTCTTTTCATTGAGTCAGAATCTCTCATTTAAACTCAGAGGAGGTTGCTATGACTAGTCTAGCCAGCCAGCTTGCTCTAGCAATCCTATCTCCACCTTGCAAGAGCTGGAGTTATAAGTGGGCTGCTTTGCCAACCTAGCATTTATATGATGTATTGGTTGGTCTTTGTCAACTTGACAGAAACATAGACAATCCTAGGAAGAAGGACTCTCATTGAGGAATTGCTTCCATCAGAATGGCTTGTGGGACAGCCTGTGGTACATTTTCTTGATAGAGGGTTGATGTAGGGAAAGCACAGATCACTGTGGGTGGTGCCTCCTCTGGGCAGGTGGTCCTGGGTCGCATAAGAAAGCAGGCTGAGCAAAGCCATGAGGGAAAACCAATGAGCAGCTTCCCCCATGGTTCTGTTTCAGTTCCTGCCTCCAGATTCCTGCCTCCAGTTTCTGCCCTGACTTCCCGTCATCTGTGAGGTGGAATATACCCCAGGTTGTTTCTGGCTAGTGTTTTATCACAGTGATAGAAACAAAATCTAACTAAGACACATGGATTCCGGGAGCTAAACTCCAGTCCTTGCATGTGCTGCTTGTGCAATAAGTATTTTAATCCTTGAACCATCCCCCTAGCTTCCCAGTTCATTCTCTGTTGCCATAGCATAAGAAACCAGATACAGGAAGCTAAGCACTCTGTGAAGAAATGAGGTTTATTTAGTTCACAGTTTTGGAGGCTGGAGGTCTAAACTCGAATGGTCCCATCCATTCTGTCTCTGTGTGATTGCATCTCAGCAGAACAGATGGCTTTATCATAGAAGTGTGTGTGTGTGTGTGTGTGAGAGAGAGAGAGGGGGGGGGGAGAGAGAAAGAGAGAGAGAGAGACACAAATGGCAAGACAGGAAGCCAGAGATTTCAAGGGTCTGTAATTTGTAGCAATTTGTTTTCGAACAGACTACCCAGAGTCCTGAGAACTTCATCAATTCCTGTAGAGGAACACTTGGAATTTTTATGTTAAGAAAAGCTTTTTGGTTTAACTGACTAGCCACTAGAGGTTTGTGTTCCCACCCCAGCTGTGGTATATTTGCTTATGAGTTGGAATTGGAATGTTTGGCACAGGTGGCTATAATTTGGATGTGTGCAGTCGTTCTGGCACCTATAGCTTCTCTTTGGGATTGCGCGCCGCATGGGTTTATGGGAGCTTTTGGCTTAGGGCATAAAAGGTCTGAAGCCCCGAGAGTTGGGGTGAGTTAGTTGGTGGTTCGTTGGTTGGGTTGCTGAAGCTAGTTCATTGAGAACAAAGGTTGGAGAGATTTGACCCTAGGATGGCCTAAAAAGAGGCTGTGAAGATTTCTCCCTTTCTCTCTTTCTGTATTAAGACAGCTTGTAAAAGTGGTAAAGATTTCTATCTTTCCTTTCTCCTTCCCTACATTGAAAGTAAAAAATAGTAGCGTACTGCTACAAATCCCTCCCAAGGACATCACCCCCAATAACCTATCTTACTCCTGCTAAGTTCTTCATCATAGAGGCCCCATCGCTAATCAACATTGCCATTCCAAAGCTTAACTTTCTAATATAAGAGTCTTTAAAGGACATGATCAGCCCATCTGCACCGCCCAGCAGGGACATCAGTCATCTGCACCATCCCCAGGACCATCTCTTCAGCATGCCAGTTGTATCACTGCTGTCCACCCTCGCGGACCATCAGTGACTCTTGCTGTAAAGCAGAGGGACTGTGGTCCCTTGGAAGGCTCGTGGGTTGCTAGCTTAGCTGCATCATTCCATAGGTAGGAGCTTGGGGACATTTTAATGTGAGCCTCATATTCATCATATATAAAATGGGATAACTCGGAAAGACACAATGGGGCTCATAGCGGGAGACAGTAGCTAAAGGATATAATGGTTAAGGTTTTAGACAGAAGGGATAATTCAAGAACTCTGTTGTACAACATGGTGACTTTAGCTAAAAAACAATGTATATCTGTGTTCTCACTACAAAAAAAGTGAGGTAATGCATTTGATAATTAGTTTGATGTAGCCATTCCACAATGCATGAACTTTTCAAAACAATATGCCATATACAACAAGTATATTTAATAATTTAATATTAAATAATACTAAACGATTTTGTAATAAATATAAACATATATAGACTTATATAACTTGCATTTATCAATTAAAAATAAATTAATTCTAAAATCAGGTTACATGTATCTGTGTCTTCAATCACCTTTTAATTCTTCATGGTGGAGACATGGATAAACGTATTAAAATATCACTTGGCTGCTGGGTGTGGTGACATATCGCAACACTTCAGAAGCAGAAGGAGGTGGATCTCTGTGAGTTCCAGGTCAGCCAGGTCTACGTAGTGAGACCCTGTCTCAAAAACAAAAAACCTAAAACAAAAACCTCAAAAATGAAAAAAATAAATTACACGGTACCCCATTTCTACCTGCAATTTTTACATTTTGTGAACCCATTTCAACAATGAAGATAAAACGAACAGCAAAAAATAAATAACACCTGCTATTAGTAACTGTAAAAATAAATGTTTTCTATCTTCCTACAAAAAAATTCATACTTTTGAGACAGTCTCATTATCTAGCCCAGGTTAGCCACAAAACTCATGCTCCTTCTGCCTCAGTTCCCTGGGATTAATGGAGGTTTTAAAAAGAAAATACAATACAAATAAAGTTCTTAGTTCCGTGCCTGTCACATGGCGTCAGTGCAATCCACTGCAGTCTCGGTCATTTCTATCAGTGAGTGAGTCCTGTGAGCAGGGGCACTGCGGGCCAGTCCACAGCTCCTGAGCACTAGGAGGAGCCGAGCAGCTGGAAGAAACACGGCCAGGGGAACCTGAGTATTGGCGGGAAACTCCACGTAGCTCCCCACCCTACAGCCTTGGCTCTCCCCAGGGTGGAGTCCAAGCCTCTCCCTCTGGGGCAGGCTTCTTGGACGCTGGCCAACGTGCTGCCACTTGAGGGTTTGTTTGTTTGCTTCTAAAGACATAAAATCCAGGCTTATCAAACAAAGTCACACTTGGCCCTGCCATCTTGAGAGGTAAATTCCACCATTATCTATGTACTTCAACCCCCACGCAGAACACTTAGTTCCCAGGGAAGCTGGCAGCCCCGCTCCTCGGTTGACCTTCACCGGCTCACCCCTTCAGCCCTGGAGCCAGCCAGTCATGAGGCAGGTGTGACAGTCACACAGACTAGGGAATTGCCCAGAGGTCCAGCTCACCAGCTGGGAGGTTTTAAAACCTCTTTGAACTTCAGTTTCCTTGTCTCTAGAAAAGTTGCTTGAGGACAATTGTCTCCTTACCAGCTGGCTTGTGACAAGAATTTATGAAAAAGTGATTTAAACATTGACCCCAGTGCTGGCCTCTGGGGAGCTCCACACAGAACATCTGCAGTCCCACTGCTCGGAGTCCTCTTGCAGAGCTTTAGCCTGAACCAGGTCAGCTTCTGAGAGCAGGGTAGAAGGAGGAGGTGTGACTGGGAAATGAAAATACACCGGGAAGAAATAGAGCCTGTGGCTAAAAATCACAAGGCAGAATGAGTCGGCTAATAGAAACTTTATCCAAAACTTTGCTAGTGCTCTCTTGAGCCAAAGTCCTCAAAAGTCACCAACTACTACCGTGTGTGCTCGAAGCCACTGAAATGGAAGGGAGCATCCTGGACTGGAAGTGGGATTCGTATTCGTTCCGCCTTTTCACGCTAAATACAAGCTGGGCACCGGAGGGGCAAGACAGTGGCCAGCCTTTGAGAGCATGCGCCCGTCAGGGGGAATCCCTGTAGCGCTTGCGTGCTCCTGCTCCCCGAGCACTGCGCAACTGCTTACTCACCGCTCCCTACCTCACTCGGAAAAGTCCACAGTCTCATGAAGCAAGCGGGAAAGAGACATGAACCACTTCCCGACGAATGCTGTTAAGGGCTGACTCATAATTCTCCTCGTTTTCCCCTCCCACCATGGTGCCTGGCAACACTCCAAATGGCAGAGGCGCCACCAGCCTGTGTCCTCAAATGGAGACCATGGGAAAGAAACTCAGTGGGTGAATAGTACGAGACCCTGCTCCTCTAACAGTTCTCACGCAGTAGTCACTGTGAGCCTTGGGGGACTCGGGGCTTGTTACCACAGTCAACCTGATTCATCCTCAGATGAGTGTGAGCAAAGGTTGGAACAAGAGGAAAGCAAAGCCCAGAGATGCCAGTGGGAAGCACAGCATCAGTGAGGGCTGGGTCTCGGGAAGGGAAAGCCGGGAAAGAACTCTTAGAAGACTGACCTGGCCAAGACGCTGGGTGAAGTTGTGGGTGACAGAGCTTGGGGGAGGTGGAGTCTGCACAGGGTGGGAAGCACAGGCCATCAAAAGCAGCTGTTCAAAGAAACTGTCTGCAGGAGTCTTGGGAAATCCTAATTTCTTTCTTCCATAGGCCAGACACACGAGGGAAACGTGATGGATTCAAAACCAACGCCAGGCCACAATGATCATGGCTGAGCTGCATAAGGTCTGCTGCCATCTGAAAGTAGAGGAAAGGGACAGGCTCTCAGGTGTCTAGCCCCAAACCTCTTCCTCCAGGAAGACTTCCTCGGATCATCTGCAGTCTCAGATAGCCTTCTCCCTCTCTGAGCAACCCGTCTATCATCTCAGGAAGCCATGTGTGAGAGTGTTAGCTTTCACATGACCCACAGAGGGCTCCAATCCCGCTTTCTGTCCTCTAGTCATCCGTTGGTACCCAACAGAATATACCAGACCCACTCTGCATCCTGCAGGAGTATCATAGGGAGCAAGATGGAGGCCTTCTTGGGTCAACAGCAACAAGAAGAGTGGAGCAGACATGCACAGAAAGTGTTTTTAACACCTGAGATAGGCGCACCTGCTCAACGTGATCAGATGGTGCCAGTCTAAAGAATGCTTGAAAATATGTATTTTATTTCTTACACATATAAATTTGTTCTTGTCAAAAATAAGGGTCAAATCAAATCTTTTTTAAAGAAATTTGAAAAAACGAAGAAGGATCAATTTTAAGTTGTGATACTAGAAATAAAGAAAAATAGGTTTGAAATAAAGAATATACAAGGGGCTTATTTTAGACAAAGCTGGTTAATGGTGATCGCTTTGAATACACAGCATTTAAAACTGAGGAAGACGGTAGGCAAAACAGGGAAGACTAGCTGTATTCCCAGGATCTTCAAGTGGGAAGAACTTGGGCAGGAACTGAGAGAATTGCTGAACTCTGAGACAACATCCTGAGCAAAGCATGGAGAAAGGGTGTGCCCTCTGGGCCACCATAGGGTGTGGATTTCAGATGATGCGAAGATGGAGGACTGCTGGAGAAAGCCTGGAGTGAGATGGGGGCGGGCACCATGTCAGCTTACTGGAGTGGCGGCTGCTGTAGGGAGAGGTACTGCTGGGGAAAATAGACCCGAAAGTGCTAATTATGGGATGGCTGGGGTCTCTGTGGAGGAGGCAATGGAAGACTAAAGCATCTGCCGATCAATTGGAAGGAAGCTCAAAGAAGTGCAAGATGAATTTGGGACCACCAGCTTGAAAGTGGTGTTGAAATCCATGGTCTGAGGGAAGCACCTGGAAATGAGGACAAGCTCTCCAGGGGCCCCAGGGAGCTCTCTCTTTGAGGCTGGAAAAAGGGAGGGCTCACAAAGGGCCATCAGGGAGGACGAAGGTGACCTGGGAGAGTCTGATGGCAGGTGCTCAGAGTTAGTCCTGACTCTGAGGATGAAGTCCAAGAACCAACCAGATGGGTCACTGGCAACCTTGACCAAGCCCTCCAGGGGAAGCACTGGGAGCTGGGCCAGGCCTGGGAGAAAATAGACACAATGTGAACAAATACGATTACTTTGAAAGCTGTGACTCTGAGGGCGAAGAGGAGCTCAGAGGCTGCTGTGCCAGAGTGGCTGAGGATCAGAGGATGAAGGAGGCGCTGCTGGATGCCGGGTGGATTGTCCAGTAACGAAAGGGCACTGAGCAGGAGGCCAGAGATACTCTCAGGGAGTGGAGTGGCTCACTCCAGAGCCCAGCTGGGAGGCCTCTGGCCATGCATGCGAGGAGGGGAGAGGCGTGGTCTAGATGAGATGGCCAACTTGACATCAGCAAGATGAAAGTTTAGTTAAGTAGTGGGATCACTTGGAAGAAGGAGAGCGCGGGAGTCAAGGAGGCAGGATGAGGGCCAGATGCAGAGACAGAAAAGCAAGCTGATCCTTTGGACACGGGGACCGAGATGGCAGGAGAGAACAATGGAATCCGTAGCCTAGCCTGGCGGTGTTGACCGCCAATGTGCAGGCTGAGCTGAGCTGGGAAGTCCAGTGCAAAAGCACCCAGCCCGAGTGTGCGGTCATCTCTCCAAACAGCCAGAAGCTCTGGTGCAGGCGTGGAGAGGTGGGAGGGCGGTCTCTCCGGGGTTGGGATTTTGCCAAGTAGCTGTGACAGAGGCTGGCTTGCTGAGGCAACTCCCTTTGGAGAAACCCTGAGAAGTAGATGCTGGATAGAAAAGAGGAGGAGGAGGCAGGAGGAAGGTGTGAGAGAAAGGAAGACCAAAATGGAGGGACTGGGTCTCCAGAGAAAGGTGTATGACATGCTGCACAGTCCACTGGATAGAATACAGTTGTCCCTGAGGACAAGGTACTAAGACACCATGAAGGAGGAGGAGCTAATGGCTAGTCTATGAGCCACACCCCTGGCAGGTCATTTTCTAACTATGCACCTCCCTCCTCTGCGCTTCAGTGTCTTTCTTTGTAAAAGTGGGGACAATAATTTATACCCACATCTTAATATTTATGGGAGCACAAAAGGAGATAATTCAGGTAAAACACTGAAAAGAGCACACACAGGCCTGAATAGCAGTCTTAGGAGTGAGTTGCATTAAGTCAGCAAATGGGAGCAATTTGCAGAGGCAGCCCGAAGAAATGAATGTCTTCCTCATGTGCCTGGCCCTCAGCTTTAGAGACTGACTTGGGCACTAAAGATTGAGCTGTGTGCGAGTGTCAGGTACACGGGGGTCAGTAGAGCTTGTGGTCCATCGTGGCTCACCTTCACTCTCAAATTGACTGGATTTGGAGTCACCTAGGAGATACACCCCTGAAATCATCTGTAAGGTTGCTTCCAAAGAGGATTAGCTGAGGAGGGAAAACCCACCTGAGCATGTGCAGCACTGTCCCATGGCCTGGGGAACCCAAACTGAAAAAAGGAAGAGGATAGATGGATGGAAGGAAGGAAGGAGGGAAGGATGGAAGGAAGGAAGGAAGGAGGGAAAGAAGGAAGGAAGGAAGGAAGGAAGGAGGGAAGGGAGGGAGGGAGGGAGGAAAAAAGAAAGCAAGCTGAGTTTCAGCATTCATTAGCTCTGCTCCCTAACTATGATGTGATTTGACCCTCCATGTCACACCCTCACCATGGCTGCCCCATGATGGACTCAAACTGTGAGCACAAAGAAATCCTTCCTTACTTTAGCTGCTTTTGTTATGTATTTTGTAAACTAAGTAACTAATGGGGTATCCTTCCAACCTCCATCACACGGGCGTCTGTATGTATGAACCTCTCTGCCTGTGGCTTTGCTCTGTTGTACATTCCTTTAAGTGCATTCCTGGTCCACTGAGCCTGGGATTCCATAAGGCACATTGCCACCAATGGCCAGAGATAGGCAGCTGGCATATACATGTGCATACATATATATGAGATACGGTTGAGACCAATGTCCTGGGGGGAACACCATCCTCATGCGTGATAATGTCAGAAAACGGGTACTATGTCTTTGTCAGATTGGGCATTGTGGGGACCACATGATAGATGGAGGAGTTCCTTCTTCTGGCCACTGCTCAACCCAAGACCTCAAATGGACACAGAAGAGGCTGGGCCCAGCCATCAGGGGCGGGGCTGTCCCTCCTTAGAGTTCAGCCTCCCTGATGGCAGAACTCAATCATTAGAATTGCTTCACAGAGAGCAGCAGGAGGTGGGTAGAAGTTATCTGGAGACCTTCTGTCAATCAATACTCAATACAGGACTGTGTCTTGTCAGTTTCAGACGCTGAGTCCAGAAAGCTTCAATCTGTTCTTGCCCTTTTCTTGAGTGTCTCTCCCTAATGACAGAAATGGAGATGGGATATTCAGGACGCTCACTGGGCTGTGCGTGCCCCCATCCTGGCTACTCCTCAACAGAAAACTGCCGGGCTTCAGGAGAATAGCTTTCAGTTGCAGAACACATAGAAAAGAAGGGTCTCAGCATTTAGGAACACAAACAAAGAATTTGCCCTCTGAATCTGGAGTTTCATTTGATGTTTTTGGAAAGAAAATACTTAACTTATTTTATATAGATCTACAGTTCTTCAAATTCAGACCAAAAAAACAAAAACCATAAATATTACAAAACAAGACTATGCTTTATCTTAGGACGGTTCTCATTTCCCTCCTTGACTCTTTGTAAGGTTGACTTGTGGACCTTGAAAGTAGTATTTGGTGGGAGGGAGAAACGGAATCTTGGTCCAACAGGGAGCACAGCTCTGCCCCTGGCTGGAGCACAGCTCTGCCCCTGGCTGGAGCCTTAGTCTGTCATGGAGGCACTGTTTACACACACGTTGACATGCAAGACTCTGGAAGACAAAGTCCTTCGGGCTTCACACCTGCCTCTCAGGTGTTTGTGCCTTTAGGAAAGGGGATTTGTTGACAGGGATATGGTCAGCTATCTGATAACAAGCTTTGGACACTCCCCTGACCTGGACACCTGGTTTAACCTTTGCCTTAGAGACAGGCCTCCCTTTTTCTGATCCAGGAGTACTCAGCCACACTGACCTCCTGTGGGAGTCTAGTCACAGGAGCAAGTGTGCTTACATGTCTGTCTGCCTGTCTATCTGCCCGTCTCCCTGTCTGCCTGCCTGTCTGCCTGCCCGTCTGTCTGTCTGCATGTCTGAACTTTAAAGCCCCACCAGGAAAGTCAATCCTGTGTTTTGAAATCAAGTGGAGGGAATAAGGCTATGGCCCATGAGGTCATCAGCTGAGTCTTTCTGATGCTCCGAGGAGAACTTCCAGAAGCCTCTGTCCAGACACCATCAGATAAGAGACATAGTGTCCCAAGGCTGCCTTGACCTCTGGTGTACAAGGATTTGAAGCCAAATTTCCTGTTGAAAAGAGTTCAAAGAAACCCTCAGTGCTTCTCCACCCCCCATCCCAGGCCAGGGCTATGCTCTGAAAGGCCTCACAGCAGACAATCCCACCAAGGACACCACCAGAGGTCAGGAGGGAACTGGGAAGGCTGCCCCTACCCAGTGTTCACTGTGTTCTAGGAGCAGCTATGGTCTTGCCCAGAAGGAAGGACTCTGCTCTCTTCAGAGTGTTGTAGGTGCAGGGGCTCACACAACCCTGCTATCCTGGAGCACTAGACCCCTGGGCTTCCTTGACTGTCCCCAGCCATTGCAAGCTCATTAGAACTGCAGTCCTCTGAGTGTGCACAAGGCCTACAGGCCAGACAATGCAGCTTGGAAGTAGCACTAAATGGTTGCTCAGGGAACTGATGGAGAACACATCCTATGGCTGTCTGGGAAGAGGTTCACTGAGCACTGGGGGCATCAGGTGGGGGTGGACTGGGCATTCTGGGAAGCAGTCTGTGGCATGTTCCAGGAAGGAGTCCAGATAACCAGGATTTATTTTTCCCAAGTGTCATTTTCTGATGACAAATGAAAACTGCTGCTTTACAGTGACCATCAGGTTCCAATAAGCAACATGTCTGAGAGGAGAGGCAAACCATTATCAATCATTCTTTCTGCGGAGGTTACACATTGAATCCGCCTCTGCAGAGCTCTGGGCAGAGGCTCTCACTGGGAGTCCAGAGGATGCACAGTGGCCATGGGGTCCAGGAGGGTGTGGACCATTTTGCCAAATGCCAGGCTCACTGCTTCAGAAAGAGGCTGCACATTTGTATGTGCCAGTGTTCTCACTCCTTAAAACAAAATTATTACATTTAATTCATGTGTACATGTATATGGACACACATGCGAGCATTTCTCAGCATGTATACATGTGGCAGTCAGAGAACCACCTGTGAGAGTCAATTCTTTCCTTTCACCATTGGACTCAAGTCACCAGGCTGAGCAGGAAGCACCTTTACCTCTTAGGGATCTTGATGGCCCTGCATTAACCACAGAGTTCTAACCAGGCATGGAACTGCCACTTAGCCATCTAGCAGGTGGTGTGTTGAGATGGTGTAGGTACAAGGTGCCAGGTACCCTATGGTCCTGCCAAGTCAGAGGGCTGACCCTCAGCCCAGAGGACTACTTCAAATCTCACTTGCAAGCTACATGTCCCTATGAGTGAACGGAGACCAGCTGGGGCACTCTGAACGACTGGAGGGGCACTTGGCCTGAGCCAGCCCCATAGGGGTGGGTGTGAGAGAGTCTGATCTAGGACAGGTAGCTGTCACAAAAAAAGCCATTTCTGGATGGGCTCATGAGGTACCAGGCGATTAGATAAAGTTGCAGATCCCCTTCTTAAAAACTCTCTCTCCTACCGGGGCCAATGTTGGCATGTTGGATGGACCTCAGTGCAAAGGACCAATTTCCTTTTTCTCTGCATACCTGGAAGTCTCAGAACCTCCTCCAGGCCTAAGGGGATGGTGGTACCCTCCTTGTGCCAAGATCCTGTCTGACATCAAACACACTGAGTGGTGTAAGAAAGATACCATACCCTCAGTGATTTACACAGTCTTTTGATACTTGCTGGACATGATAGCCTGCCTCTTCCACTGCCCAGAGCACACTCATGACTCCTCCTCCTCTGACCTCATCCAGACCTTTAGGTTTGTCAACAGCAACTGACTCACCTGATGACTGGGCTCTCCCCAGGCACACAGCTTGGGGCTGCCTCACCTGCTCCAACCATGGCCTTGGCAGCGGGCCCTCCAGCCCACCCTGCCCTCCCACTCACCCTGCCTTTGGCAGGAGGCACGGGTACCTGTGCCAGGGCAAATTGGCAGAGGGAAATAGAGACGAGAATTGAACATTTTGCAACTACAACAAATTTAAACAAACAGAGAGCACCTGTCCTTCAGCGTGTTTCCCCTGGGGAGAGGCAGCCACAGTGCTGATCCGATTCGGGAGTCATCCATGGGAATTTGGGGGAAGCTCTGATGCAGAAGCTATGGGTCTCAGACACATCTTGCCGTTACTTTTACAGTAGAGTCTCTGGGAGATTTGGAGAGATGGGCTCCTACCCCTGGTATTTTGTAAAAACAAAACAAAACAAAACAAAAAACAGAAACAAAAACAAAAAACCCCTTGGGGTTGAGGATGTGCCATTTCTGTACAGTCTGGTCCCTGTGATACTGGTGCTCCACGCAGGTTGAAGATCTGCCACTCATCTTCCACAACTAACAACAACAACAAATCTCTATTGGGGAACTGGGTGGGGGGGTGCAGTTCAATCAGTAAAATGCTTGTTGTGCAAGCATGAGGACCTGAATTAGGATTCTCCAGAAACCACATAAAAAGCCTGGCACGGCAGTGTGTATAAGCAAGCCAGCACGGGGAGGGGCGGGTACAGAGACAGGAGGATCCCAGACACTGGCTAGCCACTCGTTCAGCCCAAATGAGACAGTGATGGGTGGGTTGTGATTGAGAAAGACACCTGATATTGGCCTCTGGCCTCCACACATGCGCACACACAAGAGCACACAAGTGTGTACACACACACACACACACAAGTTGCTGTTTTGTGTCGGGCAGGGGTTGTTTTATGAGACTGTTTCTACGTAATTCATGCCTAAATACATAATGACACCTTGTTGAAGTTTCTCCCCACATTCATTTGAAGTAAATTGACAGCACTTCGTTTTTTATCTTGAGTATTTCAGAGAAAGTTGCAAAAGAGTGTAGACAATTTACTCAGAGCCTTCCCCCAGGCCCCTCACGTGACGTTACATTTCCTTTATCCTTTGTCCTCTCTGCCATCAAGCACCAAACCACTTCTGAGAGATAACACACCCATAAGCACATTTCCCCCCAATGTGGAAGAGACGGCGTTTTCTCATGTTTAAATACTTGAGTGCACACCTCCTAAAAATAGAGATTTCTTTAGTTTATTTTCTATTGCTGTAGCAAAATGCCTGAGGCTGGGTAATTTACAAAGAATGGTTTATTTGGTTGGTGGTTCTATAGCCTGGGAAATTCAAGAGCCTGGTACCAGTATGTTCCCAGAGTCTGGCTAGGGTTTTCTTCCTGCGTCATAACATGATGGAAATAACATGTTAACACAGAACAAGCATACTAGCTAGGGCTTCTTCCTATAAAGTTACTAGTGGAGTTTTGTGAATCTTCCCCTGTGGTGGTTTGTATGAGAAATAGGCTCAGGTATTTGAACACTTGGTCCCTGGTTCGTGGCGCTGTTCAGGAAGGTTACGGGACCTTTAGGAGGTGGAGCCTTATTGGAGGAAGTACGTCCCTAGAGGGTAGATGTGGAGGGCTTCCAGCCTCATCCCACTTCCAGTGGGCTCTCTCTGCTTCACGTCTGCATTTGAAGATGTGATCTCTCAGTTTTCTGTTCCAGCCACCTGCTGCCATACTTCCGCTACCTCTGGGACTGTAAGCCATAAGTAAACTCATCTACAAGTTTATCACAGCAATAGAAAAGTAATCAATACACTACTCATGTGACCCACCTAACCCCCCCTTCCCCCCAGGGCTCCAGTACAGAATACAGTGCCATATAGCTCTGGAAAAGGTTTCCAACACCTGAACTTTTGGGTGACACATTCAACTCACAGCAGTGACAGTCTCTGGATGACAGACCAATATTACATACTCACACATTTTATTCAGACGTTTTTACCATTTGTCCCCCAAAATGTCTTATTAATAAGCAGTAGAAAACCCCAGGTCACAGATGACTTTCAGTTATCAAAGTGCCTCGTTTTCTTTTAATCTGGAGTTCAGAGGGATCTTGCTAAATAATTTCTAGAAGCTAGTGGCACTCGTGGACGAGAGGCTTCCCCTACCCCCAGGTTTGGAGCTAGCTCAGTACTTTGAACATGTCCTTCTGGCCGCAGTCAGTTGCTCCTCATGCCCACACCCACTCCATTCACCATTCGTCCCAGCAGGGCCAGCCTGCCTTCTGGCTGCCTGGGATTATCACATCTACAGTCTGTCTGTTTGGACTACGCCTCTCTGGCTGCTTCTAGCTAATTCTGGGGTCACAGAGGACAGGCTGTGCTGGCTGAATCCCCTCCACAGAGTTGTGCCACTACACTTTGCCCTGTTTGTTTTTTACACTTTCACTAGACAGTGGAAAGTTCATTGAGCCGTTGGTTACCTTACAACCCATTGAAGATAAGTGCCTAGAACTCAGGAGTCTTGTCCTTAGTGATTACTAAATGTTTGGAAGAATTTGTGCCTGCCAGATAGTAGACGCTCAACCAACACTGGATAAAGGCATGAATAAACAAGTCTTTTCAGATGATTGGATTAGAGACAAGAGAACCCTTTCACCTACACCTAAATGGGATTGATACTTGACAGGGGTTGACGGAAGAGAAAGCTCTCTCTGCCCATCATGTGCCTTTCAAAATGGCATTCACTGGCCAAGAGGGCTTTGGTTCATACCTCTCCCCTTGTTTGTGCCCGGATTTGAAGGTAACAGAATTGATAAAGAAGATACGGCAGGTCTTCTGTCTCAGGCTTTGTGTGTGAGACTTCTTAGCAGAAAGAAGGAAACATATCAACGTGAGGTCAGGGCTGAGAGACAACCTAGAAGGAACTTCTGGGAACCTACTCCAAGGGCTAAGATGGCCCCATTCCCATCACAAGGGCTTTAAGCAGCCCCCAGCACCCTGGAAAACTACTCAGGCTGAGACTGGAGGCTCAGATTCATATCATCTCCCATGGAGCTCCCAGCTTGGGGTCCCAGAGAAGAAATAAGCCTAGAGGTCAGGGGTGAGCCAGGGACGTGGGACAGGCATGATGGGCTGTTCCCACCTTTGGGAACATTGGAAGGGTTCTGCCTTCACTGTGGGAAGAACCTTTGGCTGGAATCATGACTCAAGGCCTTCGAGCGAGCCGTACCAAGACCGCTGCACTATATGCTCGGGAACTTCAACGCGCTTTCTGTTCAAACAAGAAAACAAGTGCACGTCTCCAGAAGAGCCCTTAGCGACTGGGCGTGGCCCGTGTGAGTCCCTGGGATGCTCTCCTCAGGCCTGGGGCTCTACCTCGCTCTTGAGTAAGCACATGAGGCACTCAGTAACCCAAAGCCCAGCTCTCTCTCTCCTTCAGAATCCAGGGCAGCATAAGACAAGCAAAAAAGGGACAACTCTGTCAGCTAGGGCTGTGGCCTCAGAGCTCTAAACCTGTCTGGCAGGTGCTGTGGGGATGCTGAATCCTGGGGAAATCTCTGGGTTCAAAACACTCCCCTGTTCTAGGGGTAGATGGGTCTGGTTTCCATTGGATTAAAAATAAGGCCTTCCCCACCTTACCTGGGAGAACCACTTCCATGGCGCTTCTGATCCTGTTTCTCCATCGCCCTTATTGATTTGATGCCCTTCTTGAAATGACTTTAAACATGAACAAATTAACTGGGAAGCTAGTCTCGATGGTATAAGACATGTGCTGAATCAGCTGAAACCCTTCCTACAGACAGAATTATTGGGGCAGCCTGTATGTCAGCAGGCCTTTGGACTAGGTTAAAAACAGTGAGAGGTGCAATGTTAGACAAAGTACAGGACTAAACAGGAAATGAGAGACTAGACAGGAAGTAAAGGATCAAGCAAGAAGTCTGTAAGGTGAGCCCCTTAGGTACAGTTGAAGCACCCTGGGTGGCTGGGCAAGACTTGGACCCACAGATGTATTCCCTTAAGGTGGCTTTGGACCAAGCCACAGACTCGTGATTCCTCATAATCCCTGGAACTACTCCGCAGAAGGCTGCCTTCTAGAGCCCTGCTGGAGGCAGTCCCTGGCTGCCTCAGCCTCCTGTTCCAGCTTTGCTGGACCAGGAAAGGAACGGTGGGAAGTGATCAGATATGCATGCTCAGGCTATACCATGCCCCAGCTCAGGGCTAGCTCAGGGACCTCCGTCAAATGGCTTAAACTGTCTAACTCAGTTTCCTCATCTGATGGCAATTTCTTGAAAGGGATGTTTGTTCTGAAGTGATGGAGAGATACTTCGAGGCTTGTCTCACGGGTAGCAAGTGCCCAGAGGTTAGTGGTCATTATGGGTGCCACCATAGCAGGCCCTGGAGGCCAGGAGGGAAGGGGGAAGACACCCCACTGAGCCCTAGGTCCATCACACTTGCTTCTTGACCTCCTGCCTGGAGATCAACCTCTGACTTCTCCTGTGGTCCTTCCACAGTCTCTCTGGTATGTCCTTCATACCCTGTGCTAGGTATACGGTAGGGCCTTAAAGCCTAAACAAGCTTAGACATTTTTATGAAAACGGCCAACTAAATTACTTTTTAAATGGATATCTAGTGTATCTTAAAGTAACTGCATTTAGTGTGTATGTGTGTTGTTTGTATGTCCTGGTGTATGTGTGATTGTTTGTACGTCATGGTATATGTATGTTGCTTGAATATCATGGTGTACGTGTAGAGACCAAACACCAGCTTGTGGGAGTCAGGCCTCCCCTCCCAGCATGTCAGTCCCCAGGATTGAATTCAGGCCATCAGGCTTGTCATAAGCGTCTTCACCTACTGAGCCATCTCTCCAGCTTTTTAGTGTATTTTCAAAGATAAGGGCCGAAGTGTGCTCCCTAGACACCAGATAGAGGCTATTAAAAGAGTTAATCCGCCCCAAGCTTGTTTTAAGGAGGTGAAGCCAAGTAGATATCAAAGTCTTGCTTCCCTGGGCCCCCTTCAGCAACACCTGAAACGAAGTGATAACACGTGGGAAAGCAATGGCCCGTGACGGTTGCAACAGCTTCGCCTTGGTGATACGGATGAGGATTTCAGGAGAAACAGCCCAAGCCCAGTGCCATACCTCGCTTCTCACAGCCCTGTTCTGGTCTTGCCCTACAGGGCACTTTAACTACCAGCTTGCTGCCCCACACCCCCTGAACTCACATTGTTTGTAGAGAACTTGTTGCAACCCTTTTATTCAGTCCTCCTGACAGGTAGCAATGAGTCAGCAGTTCAGTTGCCAACAACACGGGCCAGCTTCAGCTGATGGAGCACAGAGAGAACTCACTGGAAGGACGGGCACCTGCCCCACAGACCACAGAGAGGAAACAGTTGCTGGCGGCTAGGCAGTGGAGCACCATAGCCAAGTAGGGGGCAACACGCTCCTGGTAGCCTTAAGGATCTGTCCTCTGGATTACACTTGTTCCAGACACAAAGTGCTGGCAAAGAGTGCTTGCTTGGCCCTGGGCCTGCCCTCAGCTGCACCATGGGCAGGGGAGAGAGAGTATATCCAGGGACACTGGGTATCAGGCACATAAAGAGAGCCATGCAGGGAAACAGCAGGCTGGATTCCAGATGATGCATATCCCACTCTTTGAATGAGCCGGGACACTCGGAGGTACAAAAGGAAGAAAATATAAGCGCACTAAATTAGCCAAAGCTTCTCAAACCTTTTCCACTTGTGATCATTTTACGTCAGAGAAATAGTTACATACATAAACCGGGGCACACAAGTACATCATATAGGAGCACAAATCTTTTGCTGCCGATAAATAATAATCAGAACAACTTTTAACACACATAGGGTTTTACTAGTTATTAAAAACAAAAGCAAATTTGCATATTAAGAGATGAGCTCATTTTTCACAAGGAATTAAATCTTGGCTCAATATCCAATCCTGCAGGATATAGAAGATCTTCAACAGTTTTTCAGTTGACTGATGTTTTGATTTTATAATTGTCAGTGCTGGGCTGAGAATACTACCTTGAATAAATACATAGTACAAAATGGCAGAAGTTTATTTAGGAAATTCTTTCCTAATCCCATGCCAAACTTCACTTGTGTCTGTGTATGTGGTGCGTCCCACAGCGTGAAACTCAAGTCAGCAACTCAAACAGCAAGCCCCCTCTCTCTCTCAATGTCTGGTCACCTATTTCTTACCCTTTTAGCATATTCTGCAGCCTCCCCATCTTTCTTAGTGTTGTTTCTTCTCTACATTGGTGTTTGTATTGCAGGACACATGGAGTATCAAAATGCTGAATCTTGGGTGCTTTGGTCCTAGGCTCCTCACCTGCTTTGTTTAAGGCTATCTGACAGTGTATTGGTGGACATCATCTTCTTTAGACTGAAAAGCTTTCAGATTCTGTGAGCTCTTTTGGGCTCCAACCACTGAGGCACAGGAATATCCTTCTCTCATTAAGAAAACAAAAACAAAAACAAAAAAACAAAAAAACCAAGGTGAGAGCACTCTGATTGGTTCCTACAGTCTATTCCAGAACAGGCTTCCTCTCTTCAGGTCTCCTTGCTCTATAACAAGGATGCTCCTCACTCCTCAGCAGGCACACTGCCGTGGGTCAAGACACCTTGCTTCATGGGAAAACCTTGTTTGTTCCCACCACGGAGTCTGGCCACATAACCCTTCCTCTCTTCACCCAGAGCACCAGCAGCTACTTCTGTGGCCAGGCGCTTCTCATAGAAAGGAAGTCTGCGTTCATCACCCACTTCAGAGAGCTTCTGACAGCCCATGGCTGAGAAGGACAGTCAGCTTCATCTCAGCACAGCTGACTGTGTAAAAGGCGCCATGAAAAAGAGCTCAAATGGCAGTTTTTGAAATCAAATGTTCTAACACAACCCCCTCTAGAGATTCGCTCACGGTACTTACAGGTTGAAGAACAACAGTAAGGAAGTACTAAACCCCTTTATTTTTTGTAATAAAGCCACTATGAGCAAAAGCATCCTGCACCAAGTTCAGTAAAACTGCATCCAGGACATCTTACGGTCTCGGCTATGAGCCGAGGTAGCATTCGCTTATGGGACGCAGCACAGCACGACGTAACCGCACGCAACCAGCGCTGCGGCAAACATCGCAGGACCCAGTATGGCTGAGCAGGGCCAGGATATCCCCGATTCAAGTGTTTCATTTCATTTCTGATACTGAGCATTCAGAACCTTTCACACGACCCTCACATTCAGCTACATGTAGGAACCAAACAGGGGAAATAGCAACTCACCCCTAAGTTAATGTAGAATCGTCATCTTGAGAGACCCCCGAAGAGCTTCTGAAGATGCACGTGGAAAAGAGAGAGCACTGAACACATAAACTAATGACTAATACGAACAGAAAGACCGATGGAAGAAGAGTTGAGACACAACGGTGTGTTAAGAGGATTAGGATGTATTGAGCCACTTCACGGCAGACAGAAGCAGATAGTTCTACAGAGCGAACAACAGTCTTCTGGTATCACGCAAAAGCAACTCCAGGTGGGCTAAGAAGAACCAAACTGTACGTTTATGTGAATAGTGTATTTAAAACTTTGACATAGAAAGGTTGTCGCGGCAACACACAAAATATAGAAATCTAAGCAAACTACTGAATTTGGCTTCTTAGTTGGTAACTTATGCTTTGAATGAGAACAGTCACAGCAACTTGGCTCATTGCCATTTTCAGTGGTCAAAGTTCGGGTGCCCATTAGACAAGGAGCCAGTGATCCCCGGTCCTTGTGACATGCGTCTCCAGAACTTGTCTTGACAAAAGGGACCAGACACAAGTTATTCCATCCGTATTAAGTTGAGAAACAAGCAGAAGGAACTTATAGTGGGAAAAAACTAACAGAGGCCACTCCTGGCAGCAGAGGGGTGGGGTGGGGGTGGACAACCCTGGGAAGGAACTTTCTGAAGTGGTGGTAATGCTACTTTGACAGGTCCATGGACGGCAGCTGCTTCCTTAGCTGAACGTTAGCAAATGCATGCTGAATACACATATGTATGTTTTTTTCTTAATGCTCATTTTTATTCATGTTTATGTATGTGGGGGGAGGGTAGGCAGGGGACCTGAGGCCGAAAGAGAGCACTAGATCCCTTGGAAATGGGTGTATAGATGGTTGTGAGCCACCGGTCATGGGTGCTGGGAAACAAACCCGGGTCCTCTGCAGGAACAGCCAAGCACCCTTAACTGCCACGTCATCTCCTCAGCCCCACATCTGTGTTTTATTGTATGTAAACTTTATCCTAAATGATAATTATAAAAGATGGATGGTATGTATGTTGAATATTTAGGAAATGTCCTGATGACTATGACTTACTTTGAAATATGCAAAAAAAAAAAAAAAAAAGGTCAGTAGATGCTTCCATGCCACCATAGCAAAGTGTTCAAAGCCAGAGCTAGGAAGTTGTGTGGGTGCTGTCAACTCCTGTGAACTTTCCCATGTGCTTGACAACTTCACAATAAAATGCAGGAGAAAAGAAGCCACAGACTGAAGGATCATTATATACGAGTTGATCATCAATTGGAAAATGACACAAATGGCTGAAAATAAGACCACTCCCTTCAGACACAAAGGGCCTGGTGTCATCCTCGCTGTCAACACAACAGTCTGATTTAAACCAGGAAGACCACTGCCTCCTCACTCACCAGGCAGGGATGAGCATGCCACTGACTTCCAAGAGTGAGCGAGAACTCCAGGAAGCTGCTGCTGCTGAGCCAGCCCTGGAGTTCTGTCTCAGTATCCGATGCAGTAGTCACGGTGAAGTGGAATCCTTTAGAAACACCTATTACCTGTTTCTAGGTAATGGATGTAGTTACAGCATTTCTGTAAAATGTCTGAGTACACATGCCTACACTCACTGCTGGAAAGGGCTGGGGGTGGTAGCTCAGACAATTTGCTCTGCAACAGGTTGATGAATTTTACAAAGCCACTTGCTTAGTTAACAGCACTTCCCCGGCACCTGTTTCAGACCCAAACAGGAATATCCTGTACTTGGATTCCCCCAAGAGCTTCAGTTTCTCTTGCTCACTCCTAATTTAGTCTACACCAAGTGGACTAGAGAGGTCAGCAGTTCTTCTGTGAGGTGACCAGAGAACAGCTGATTCATTACCTGCCTCTTCTTCCCAACACCCTTCCACCCAAGTACTGAGTCACGGCTGCCTCTGTGGGCAGGATGTTCTGCCATCCACTTCAAAAGTGTACAGCATGGTTTGCTTTTAACTGCACCACACGAGCCGTTTCTAAGAAGTTACTACATACGGCTAATGTCTTCTGACTGATATGTGGCAGGTGTGTCTCTACCCATACCCTCAGTTGTTGGCCGTTTTTAAGAAAACAAACAGCTGCTCACAGAAGCTAGTTGCAAGTTTTATTTATATAAAATTCATTAAGAACATAAAAGATTGAGTTTTTTAAAAAAAAAAATCTGCAGTTATTTACAGCAGTATTGCACAAGTACAGTGGCAATTACCCTGTCAAAATTCATCAGTGCAAAACATAAAGGAAGCCAGGGAAACTGCAATACAAATGCTACATACGCTGGGTCCTTGGACAAGTTAGTGATGGGAAACTATACACAGAGATCAGTGCTATTTATTAAAGGGTACCTGACAGGTATGGATACAGTAACCGGCGGTCACAGAACCAGACATTAAAACCTATTTGAACTACTAAAATTTGAAATTCCCAAATAAAAGCAGTCAAGTACTTTGCTGGGAGTTGAGGATGCTTTGTGCAATGCTGTTCGGAAGGGACTCCCACGGATTTAGCGACACGTGTGGACACAACCCAAGCACATACTGTACCGAGCGGACACACACAGGCACCAGGCTAAATCACCAGGGAGGACAGAGCCATCTGCATGGTGTCACAAGCCCCTAGAGCTTCAGTGAGCTTTTCCATCTTACACCCAACCCCGTGGGGACCCTGACATCTCTCCAAGGGCATGGACCCGCAGAATCAGGCGGACCTAAATGCAGTGAGCAGGGGGAAGGAGCCAAATTGCATTGCTCCTGAAGTTCAGTCCACACACCTCAAAACATAGGAACCACACAGTAGGTGGGGACAGTAGCCAGCAAGTGTCCTGGGTGAGACATGTGGTCTTGGCAAATGCTCTAGAAAACAGGCCCACCAGCCCTCCTCCTACCAAGGACAGGCGCACAGCAGCACCTCAAGAGGTGGCAGGATTATATTTCTCTCAACACTGAGTTGTCAAAGATGGTCTTTCAATTAAAAAAAAAAGTTAGGGGACAGGCGCACAGCAGCACCTCAAGAGGTGGCAGGATTATATTTCTCTCAACACTGAGTTGTCAAAGATGGTCTTTCAATTAAAAAAAAAAGTTCCCATCTGCTGATAATACTTCTCTAAAGATATGGCCAACTCACTGGTAAACCTGCCTCTCTCTGAAGCTAGCTGCTTTAGAACAAATGGGTTTGATGGGTATTTTTTTAGAGTCCAATCTTCCAGCCTACCACATCTAAGGTATATCACAGACAGCGGAATACGAATTTCAACAGAAAGGTGGCAGAATCGAAGCTGAATGCCAGGAGTCAAAGCAGGGGCCACCTTGGGAGAGCGGAGCCAGTCACCGAGGCCCACCTCAGGAGCTGAAGCAATTCATGGGATAGTAGGGATGTGGGGGACAAGGATGTCAACACTTTCAAGAACTTATGACATTAAATAAGCAGAAAATAAATATACAACATTTCTACAAGTTACAGCATTATGAAACAGTAGGGCACATTACACAGAAAAAGAACCTACGATATTTACAATCCTTAACTCTGAGAAGTTTAGAAAAACAGTTTATGCAGTACAAAATTTTTACAAAGAAAGGTAAAGGAAACACAATTGCACACAGACATTTGGCTCAGTTGATGAGTAAAACATGGCTTACTAATCTAATAAATAGTCAAAATATATACACCACTAAGAAGAGGAAAGAGGAGAAGCTGTATACATTATCCATTACATACTTCAATGAGAAGATTTTAAACTGACTTTTCAGACACCCCCCTCCCCCCAATTCATCAACTCATTTCTGGGAAGGAAATCTGAAGAATTGCTCAGAAAGTCATCCTGCATTTATTGCCTCTTGGGTGAAGTCACAGGACACTTTTTACAAACCTCACGTGGAAGAGGCTGTCAAGGCACAAAACCCGCATTGTTTTCACATAAAAAAAGGAGTGGGGGGGGGGCATCTAGCTTCTGTTTCACCAAAAAAAAAACAAAAAAAAAAAAAACATAATAATAATAAAATAAAAATTAAGTACAAAGGTCTGCCCACAATAGACAGGCAGGAGGCATTTTAATAAACAGATACAGTACAGGGACATCCAGTCATGTCTAAGTTCCGGGTGCCGCATCCTGTTCTTGAATACTTGTACAATTCATAGAATCTCTTATTGCCCCATAAGCTGCTTCGATGGCCAGCCCCAGGTGGGAGGCCACTCGGCCAGAGGTAAGCATGCTTGAGGGGCCGCACATGTCATTGGCACCTGGCTCTGGGGGCCTTCTGCACCTGCCCAGGCAGTACCACAGAGCCACAGGGCTGGGACAGTAAAGTGCTCCAGTCAGAGAGACTGGCACATGAGCATGCAGGTCCTAGGAGGGGGTGGCCCAGAACCATGTCTTTGGTGTGTGTGTAGCAGAGCTATGGCTGCAATCTTAACACCACCTTACAACCCTGGGCCACATGGGAACCTGTGAGCAGGCTCAACATATCAGGAAACAAGGTGAGTGCCAACACAGCTTTCAAACTACTAAAAATCTAAGGAAGCTGGGAAAGAAGTGGTTTTAAAAGGAAGAATATTTGAAATCAATGATCTCAACCTAGAAGAAAAGCAGATAGGCAATCTATATACATATAAACACAAATACATATATATACATATAAACTTAGGAACGTAGGGATGAATGGATTTTTCTACTGAATAACATAAAAACCACTGGCCCTCATACAGGGCAAAAGCAAACACAGTCGTTGGCACCGCTGACTTACTTGGAAGCTCTAAGCAAGCTGCCTGATGACTGAAGTGTTCACAAGTTAGAGGGCTCACAGTCCCCATAGCCCTCCGCTGCTCCTTCTTCTTTGACCATTTATGCATCTTCCCTGGTTGTCCACCTACATGTGTGCTGTTTGTTTTGGGAGGGGCTGGGACTAGAACCCAGGCCCTCTGCACATGCTAGGGAAGTGCTCCTCCACCAGGCTATCTACCTCCAGTCCTGCCTGCTTTTGAAATGACTGACCAATGTGTGTGTGGGCTCTGGTGTACATGGTCCTAAGGGGCAGGTACCGAGAAAGAACACCCCCCACCCCAGACACAAGGGGCCCAACAAGATCCAACTGTCAGGAAAATGGAGAGAGCAAAGCAGTCAGTCATCTTTTGGAAAACCAAAAGGAATGTCAAACTTGGTGTAACGGAGATTTCCTATGTATGGTCACTGGTGAAGTAGAGCCAGCCTCTATTTCAAGTTAGGTTCAAAGGAATGGGGATGAAATTCAGGTGTCATGGGCCAGGTGGGATGAGTGGGGCTAAAGACCAAGAAGCATGGAAAATGACTGACTGAGCCCCTTGCTCCCAAAATGACCTGGCCGATCCCCATGACAGTGTAGGCTCTGGTCCAGCTGGTACTCGTGGCAAAGCAGAGCCTCTGAAAGCCGTGGAGCCTGCAGCCAGAAGAGCTAACAGCTTCAGGTAAGTGTTGTAGGTCTGCATTCTCTCAGGATATAAGAGACAAACAAACCCACCACAATGAAGTGGACAAGAGCCCTTCCCATGAGTCAGCTTGATTGATGGAGCTGGGAAAGGTGCCAGCAGCCCCTAGCCCTTGCAGACCCAAACATGTTGCATCATGAAAATACCCTGGGACAAAACCTGTATATCAGTGTGGAGACAGACTGGGGAGTACGAGGAGATGAGGAAAAACACGAAACGTGTGAAATTTTGCCACAGAAGCAACTGAGCTGAGGAGGTAAATATTTACAAAAGGGGAGTGGCCTGCCAGAACAGGCCTCTGCCACTCACTCCCTTCCATTCCACAAGAACTGTTTTGGTAGTAATCCTTAAAAAAGAAACTGGAAGAGGCCATGGCGGAAGAGAGGGCAACACCATACTCTCCCTGTTTAAAAATTCTGTACAGTAATCTCCAAAAATAAACCAAGACAGCCTTAAAATCAGCTGGCTCAGTTCCCACTGCAGGTTTACATAATCCTCTGAGAGTAGGCAACGGGTTATTAGAATTTTAATATAAAAACCATCACAAGTTGCTTAAAAAGTTTTCATTTCCTTTCTGAAAAAACAAAAACAAAAACAACAAAACAAACAAACAAAAAAAAAAAAAACAGTTATAAAAAGAAAGTGGGTTAAAAAAAAAAACACACACCAAGAATGTAAACACCTTTCTCGCACATGACTCTGCTCCAAAGACCCAAGATCTGATCTGTACATTAAAAAGAGAAAAACTCTCCCTCGTTTACATTCACAACAAACGTCTACTGGAAATTCTGTCATGTGGTGATGAACAGAAAGGTCAAGGTCACAGCGACACAGTGCGGCGTGTCGTCCACCCTCAGCGCACCGTGCTCTCTGGGATGGAACCACTGGCTGCATCGTCGTGGCACCAAGAGACGGAAGTGCTGGGGTTCTGCTGGTCTGAACAAGAGCAATGTCCGAGTGGATCCTGGCAGCCTGAAGATCTTGTCAATGCCTTCTCCATACTAGACGGACGATGAAGCGTAACAGTTGTAAGATAACCATTTGAGGGTGGTGAGGGTGGTCTTCAGCCTCTCGGTAATCATTTACAAACACCTGCAAGGATACAAGAGGAATTCTTAGTTACTCCCTAATACCTGGAGAGGGCACTTTTGGCAGAGAGGGTTTCGGGACTGGGTTTCTCTGTTGTAACTCTGGCTGTCCTGGAACTCACTCTGCTGACCAGGCTGGCTTTGAACTCACAGAGATCCGTGTGCCTCTGCACATGTGCTGGGATTAAAGGTGTGCACCACCACCACCTTGGGAGAGGGCACATTTAAGGCAAGAGACTCATCCTGTCTGTCCTGCCATGGAGGACGATGTGACATCACAGAGTACAAGCGTACCAAATAAATTCTCCATCCCTGGGAAGATAAAGCAAACAGAAGACCAAACTACCCCAAAGGGATCTCAGAACTGTACAGCTTCATGGGGGCGCTGGACAAGAGCCACACCAGGTCACTGATGTTGGTGTCTCCGGAGGCGTGGCCGAGGGTGTGGGAGGGAGCAGAGAAAAACAAAGGGTAAACTTGGGTTCCCTTACTACCAACCACATTCACTGCCATTCAGACATGCTCAGACTCCCTCCAAGGGGGATTCTGGTAGTTGTAATTGACTTGAGAAAGCAGTGATTTGGGGGTAATTTGCCCTAAGAAGCTAAATAAAATAAAACAGTGATGTGCCTCTGGCTACACAGAAGGATAAACAGTGACGGTGACGGGGAGGGCTGCCCACTGGCAGACACGGCTGAGTCACCCCCCCAACCCCAACATCCCCCCATTTCCCCCCCCATCCTTGCTATCCCACACCAGGCCTGGGAAGGGAAGGACAGCTACGGACAAAGCCTCGCTGCCCGTGACATAAGTAGGTCTGTTACAATCTGAAGACCGTTCTGAAGGAAACCTTAGATTTTTTAAAAGATTTCAGAGCCCCTTGCACGTTTTTCAGAGTAATGATATCTGGGTTCTAATTCATCTCACTAGAGAATGAAAGGCAAGAGAGTACATCTGCCTCCATGTCATCAGGAGCCACATAAATTGAAGTTGGCCCTGGTCGTTTCTTTAATGACGAACCCACAAAGGGGACCTGGCTGCATGGCCATCCCAGCCCCCCACAAGCCCCCCTTCACACTGGTGGGAAATGCTCCTAAAGACTGTCTGGGAACAACCATGAATCAGACTGGACCTGTCTGTCCCCTCTCAGACTCCAAAGGTCCCCGCAGACACCAGCTGTGAGGGCAGCTCCCCTCTCCCCGCTGTTTACACAGCTCTCAAGCTGGAGGGGCTAGGGCATTTCCCCTTTTCTTTCCATAACAAGATGGGAGGAAATCGGCTTTATGTCAGCGATTCCTGTAGAGGAGCTCCCGTGACCACAGGCTGCGATTTTATCGGCTCTACACACAAGATTGCTTTGTTTTGATTTAACTTTCAAAATTACTTTGCTCCTTTTGTGTGAGAATAACTCAAGGGGGAGGTTCATTTTGGCGAAGACGAGTATTAATAGGCTGAAAGAGGCTTATTCAAAATAGAACCGCAACTCACTGAAACAAAGACAGCGCGTGCTACTACTGACTACGCCGTCAATCCAAGGTGGGGAGACGTGTACCGACCTGGTGTCCCTGCTGCCCTCTGAGTAACCAGACGACAGGGCCGACTGGGTGTCTACAGTCAACACACCAAGAATGGGTCACCCAAGGCCTCAAGCGCTCACACTGGTGAGTTTCAAATTCTAGTCCCGGTAACATCTGGGGAGACATCAGCTGGCTAACCCCTCGAGGATGACGGGTCGGCGATGGTGGCTGCGGTCAAGGTTAATGAGAAAACATGTACAAAGGACGCAGAAAAGCATGCCAGGCAGCGCTGAGGTGGGAGGACAGGCAATTCTGGCAAAGGGAAGATGCAGTCCCTGGTAGAGGGGAGTACTGCCCTCTCGGGCGGCGGTGTGACAGCGCGGCACGTGCCTCTAACAAGTGAACAATTGCTTTTGGACAACATTCAACGGAGGAAGCCATTAGCACTGATTCAGAGCACACTGCCAGTCCAGAAATCCCTTGGCAGCTGGCACGGTGGCTGGAGCTGCTCCTCTGGCCCAGCACATGTGGCCCACACAGCACAAAACAGCTGGAGGACGGCGGCTTTAACTTACATCAGATTCAGCAGTGAGGCTGCTGCAGGTGTGCCTCAGCCTGAGCCTGCCGGAGCTCGTGTGTGCGGCAGGAGAGTCGCGAGCTGGAGCAGAACCAAGACAAGAAGCCAGGGCGAGAGGGCACTCCTTGTGACATGTACACGGGGACCCAAAGCTGAGCCTGAGCTTCCGTTTTCAGCTGGTTTACGGGTCAGGAGAGTTGTGCAAAATCCTCCCTCCTCCAACAAACACAGAAGAGCACCTGATGAGAGGTCAGAGGAAGCCCCTGGGCACCCTGGCCAGGATGGAAGGTGAGACCTGAGAAAGTCCATCATCTGCAGTGGGGCTGGGGGAGCCATCGGGTAATGTCAGTGCACAGGAGAGAAGCCGCCCACTGCTGCAAGGCCCCTCACAACTTATACAGAACGAGAAACACAACAGAACACACGAAGGAGTAAAGGCATCAGATCCTTCTTCCTGGGCCTGCAGCTCTTGGCAGTCACCTTTTGGCCTGTGTCCAGCGAGTCTGCATCAGTAACTCACACTCAGATTCTCCTAGAGGCGTCTGTGTCCTGAGGATCCAGTCCACTACCACACCTATGCTGCCTGGTGCAAAACAGACTGCTTTTCCCGATTAAAATCACGAAGCAGAAAATCAAGTCCATACAATAAGGCAACCTCCTGGAAACCCCTCTCTAAGGGCCACAGTGTCCCCCAAATTCTCAGGCTGCAGCCCTGGCCCCAGTACCGCAGAATGTGGGTGTCGATAGAGACAGGACCTTCAACAAGGTGATTAAGATGAGCTCACTGGGGGTGGGGGGTAAGGTGTACGTACAAAGACTGAGATACAGACACACCAGAGACGGGACGGCATGTAAGGACATGGAGGGTCAGCATAGACAGGCCAGAGGGAAGTGTGAAGACAGCACTGCTGCTGAGGCTGATGCTGGACTTGCAGAGTGATTAACACCTGCTGTTGACAGCACCCTGTCGGAGGCCCTCCTACTGCAGGTGGGGTGAATCCTTCCTCCTACTGATCGACCATCCTCAGTCCTTCACCTTTTAAGGGGAAACACTTCTTAGATGAAAGTTTAGCAACTGTTTTAGACTAAATCACAAAGATACTTGGGAGATCCATTACACTGACGCAGTTGGGTGAAGGGGTTATTTAAAAGGCTTCAGAGACAAGCAGGACCCTGAAAAGGTGGCCTAAGACATTCGAGTGCCCTTTGGACTGTGTCTAGGCTTAGGGACAGAAGAGTCAGCCATTGCCACTGCTAAATGAGATGACTAATCATCGGCTTTTAAGCTTCAAAACAACCCCACAGCCAATGTGGCTCTCCCAACACTGCAACTGGCTGGAGGAAGCAAGGTGCAGGGCCAGGACAGGTACCCTGGATCCCACACCCTCCTAGGATGCATGTGTCGCCTAGGGCCACTCAAGCTCCCAGGATGGAGAGCGATGATGTGTACTGGCATGCCGGAGGCCGGACAGGCCGGACAGAAGTTCAGAGGTAACACTGGAGTCAACACAGTTTTGAGCCTTGGAGTGATTCCAGCAATTCAGCTCAAACTTCATACAAATGCCAATCTCCAATGTCAAGCCCACACTCAACACAACACCATGCAGACAGCTGACTTGAGAGGGGTTTAGAGTGACAACCACATCACAATAAATTAAAAGTTGAGAGAGATTTAAAATCACATCAAGGAGCAGACCCTGTAAAACCTAGGGGTGAGACCTGTGGCAGTATAACCACACTTCAAGTCGTGTTTCCTGATAGTCAAGGTAACAGGAGTGAACACTGGTGGTACTGGGCCTGGAAAGATGGCTCAGTGGTTAAGAGCACTTACTGTTCTCCTTGTGGACCTGGGTTCTCTGCACCAATGTCAGATGGCTCAAAACTGTCCATAACTCCCAAGTCAGGGGCTCCAATACCCTCTGTCCACTGAGGGCACCTGCACACATATGATGCACATAAACTCATACACACATACATAAAAGATAAATAAACAATTCCCTTTGAACAATGACAGTATCCTATGCCAAGTTCGTGGAGATAAAGCATCCCAGAATGGGCACGCCCATAGAACTCTGAGGTATAGAGTTGGATGCGTGTCTCACATAGCATGTCCACATCGAAGGCTCCCGATGTCTTAAATGTGAAGCAAGTTTATATGTAGGCGGTAATTCATAGGAAACTGAGTTTTGGACTACGAGACCGGGAAGGACTCTGGTAGGGAGTCTCTGCAGCAGGTTCTGGCTCCTAAGAATGAAATGCAGTATCCACTTGGATGGTACATTGCCCCCATCCCTGCTCCTTAGAGTGAGACATCCAAGAGGCTGAGGGCACCCAGAACATAGCTGTACCACCTTGAATGGGATCCTAACCCAGCCATCAAAACAATGTCTAATAGTAGCTATGAAGCCTTAGGCCCTCCCCACCTTCAGGCAGAATCTGCTGAGATTTCCATGCTGGTTCAATGCCCACTGCTGTCCTCAAGTCAGATGACTGCTGCCTAAAGGCCACATGCACTTTCTATATTTCCCACCAAGGGAACAAGTGCATTTAAACAGCTGGGGTCTGACAGCTTAACCATCACAGTGGCTGGAGAAAGAGCGCCAGAGGTAACTCCTCCGAACATCAAAGGAACAAACATGCTTCCACCCCCACCCCCAACATTGCAAGTAAGCAGACTGTCACAGATCTACCATAGCCACACTGGCTGGAAAGTCACACACAGGCCGGAGACATTGTCAAGAACCAAACTTATATCCTATCTCCTTTTATGTATCATGTAACAGAAACTGTTCAAGTCAGGCCTTTTATAGGGACACATAAACCACTTCACAGGTTTACCCTCAGTGGGGGCTACCTGTCTAGTCCTCCTGGCAGCACGATATACACTTCTCCTTGATGGAGATCTTGCCAGGCAGGCCTCAGGACTGGTGCTGGGTCCTGCTCTATGGCCAGCCAAGCAGGGTTCAAGATTGGTATTGTGTCTCCTGTGAGAGACACAAGGGACAAAATACTCAATTCGGGGCAGGAACATGCTGTTCTGAAACGCTAAGTGGGATGTAACACACTTTAACCACAACTAAAACCTCCTGCTTTGGTTCAGCGGGGTGAAGTCTAGCAAGGGATGATGCAACAGCTTTATTATTTTTACAGTCTGCAGAAGGGCCAAACCTTCCTTTCTTTGCATCTTCATTTCCTCCTCCAGAGATTAAAAAAAAAAAAATCACCCTGTAAACCTGCCTGAAGTTCCCCTCCTGGCACCTGCATCTTCTTCTGGGTTACATGCTCATGGCTCACCGTCCCACAACTGCTGGGGAGTCCTGCAAGCGTAGCACCTGCCGGCCACCAGAGCACTCACACGTGGTGTAGATCAACATGAGGATGTCTAGCCCAACACCCACTGGCCATTCGAACACACTCCAGTGCCTCAATCTCCTCTCATATTTGCGTACACCCAGAGAGATGCAGCTTGAGCCTGTAGGGTCGAACGCACTTGCTTCAAGAGCAAGTCCCCAGCATCGAAAGGCAGCCAGGTGGACAGAGTTCCTGGCACTACTCCACGTGACAGAGAATGGAGTGGTAATGGCAACCAGATTCTCTAGCACCCAATGGTCAACATTTGACACTAGAGTGGACCCAGGCCCCTTGATGGGATGCATTTTCTTAGGAGCCAAACTGTCCCTGGTAGTTACAGAAAGCCCTCATTCAGAAAAGCAGCACAACAATACTGAATGAATCTAACACAACTCCTTCCACTTGCTTCAAGGGAGAAACTGAAGCGTTCACCACCTCTAGCCACCCAACAGAAATGGTGTGGTCCAGGTCAAGTGTGAACAGAGCCTAAAACCAAAATGCCAAACCGCTTCCTCCAACTGCAAGGGAAACACATGTCATTGTGTCACAGACAATGGCAGGTAACAGTTCATCTAACTTCCTAGTGACTGCTTTGCTACAAGAGAGACCTGCTCATCTATAAATTCATATGACTAACATGTGAAGCGACCCATCCTTCCGTGAGTCAGGTCTAGTGTGGATTTTACATTGGATATTCATGTCTTTAATGGTGCTTTTCACAAGTCTAAGAAAGCAGCTTATCTCATTAAACTTCAGCTTTCAATTAATGAAGGCCTCTGGAGAACATGCCCCAAGGCCATACATCTCTGGTTGGTTTCATCCAAGCAAGCTATAATTTAGGCCTCTCCCTTGCTCGTGATTTATAGGTACCACCTTCATTTCTAAATGCACGAATTCAGCACAGTGGGTTTCCTTCCTTAGGAAGGAGAAACACACAGGCTTCAGGTTTAAAACGCGCAAATGCTGGCAGCATGCATAACACTTCGATTAAACTTGTTTTTATCAAAACTGATCTGTGGGCGATCTTTTCGGCCCCACTTTATCTGATGCCGGGCTCCTGTTGTCTTCTCACACTTCAATCAGTTCATGCCTGCGCATGTCCTGGGACTGAAGAGGAAGTAGGCTTACCCCAAAGACGCACTGTTTCTTGTGACCAGACAATGGAAGCGTTTCCATTCACTCGCTGTCCTGCCTGCAGGGTCTATGTGAGCCTTAGGTGTCCACTATCAGGACATCCCCAAGTGACTACTAACCAAGAACAGCCTCTACAAATACTGACTCTGAGTGGACACTCTGAGAGCCCAGCTCAGTGTTGGGATGGGTCGCAGAATGTGTCTAGTGACTCCTGGAACAGTGGCTGACAGGCTGACAGGCCTCTCACTGCAAACCCAACCTGCAGCCAAAATGCCCACAAGTAGACATCTTGTTTCCAGAATCAGTGCTCACAGGTGCTGGGGACTATCTGACTTGCACTAGACGTCACCTCCAGAAGATGAGCTGGTCCAGGTACAGGTACAGGAGCAGCAGCTAAGCCATGCAGACAGCACGGCAATGACTCCTGGAGATGAGGGAGAAGTGAGCGGTCTCACATTCACGCATCCTCTTCATCATGAGGATGAAGAGGTTTCAAACAGCCTGCAAGATACACATGACCCTGCCCCACTCAGCCAAATGCAAACTGCTTGCTTTGTCCACACAGCCAGTTTCTCTGAGCTTCTCTCTGGGCCTGCTGACCTCTCTGTGCTGTCCAGCTTTCCCCAAAGCCTCTGGCATCCTCCTGAGTCTTCCAAGTGGGTCCTACACCACAGAGTGGACACCAAGGGTTAGGATGGTTGGCACACCACCGGGGTATAACTAGATAAGGAAACATCTTTCAGGAGGCCTAGTACCTCCCTACTGTGGCTTCGTCTCCTCCACCTTAGCTCTCGACTCCATTACATGGAAAAGTATTAATTCTACAATGGAAGACAGCACCGTGGCTCTACCTTACCAGCACCTGAAGGCCACCACACACCTCTACGTGAAAGGGACAAGGACGGCTTGCCTCTGCAGCATTCCTACAGACAAAACCTAACTCTTATCCCATGGAAGCACCAAGTCTACAAACTCAACACTGCCTAAATCGACAGGTGTCACCTCTCCAAAGACTGAGAACTTCACAGAGCCCAAGTGCTCCACGACGCATGCGTCTAGACTGGGTCTTGGATCAGTTTCCCCTATCTCCCTGGCCAAAAGGGACATTTTGGGACAGATGAGAAGTTTAAGTCTGCAGTCTCAAGACAGCACGGGCACACTATCCATTTGCTGATAGTGACTGCTGCGTGAGGTTGAGAGGATGTTTTTACTCCCAGGAAGCATACACTGGAGAATTAACAAGGAGCGGGGTCTTGTGAGCTACTCTCCAGCCCCAGCCACTGCATGTCAGGGTTGCCCTTGTTCGGGTCTTGTTTAGGTGACCATACCAGACTCCACGAGAGCAGCTCCCGCATCTATACAGAAGACACACTCTCAGAGCAAACGTCCTGCTCCTTTGGTTCGTACAACCCCTCACCCTGTGATGTTTCTGACCATCCTATGGATGGACACTTGTAACAATAATAAGTAAAGCAAGAGAGAACACGAAACTGGGTGAATGGGGAGGTGGGGGAGGGTCTGGGAGGGATTGGGGGAGGGGCGAGTATGATCAAACATAGTATATGAAGGTCTTGAAGAATTAATAAAAACGTTCTTTTTGTTCTTTTAAGAATAAGCTAGGGGGATCATGGAGAAAACAGCACACACACTGAAAGCACATGTGACAAGACATATGCCGGGCGCCAAGGTGGCACATTAAGAGTTCTCTGTATGTTTCTCGAAAGTTTTCAAAATGAAAAGCCGCCCTAAATTTCCATGATATAGAGTGTACGTGTTCCTAATGACAGCTGCCTGCAGCCACCCGGGAGTCCAGCAGTCGGAAGCTTACAGGATCGGGCATTCACGCCTGACCTCATCTCCACCTGCAGGCTCGGCCTCCACAGCTCCGTCTCACGCTACCCCACGGCTCTTCAATGTTCTCAGCATACATCAACTACAAGACAGAGTCTCTGCTTCCCTAACCAGGGAGGATATCCTGTTAGGCTTTGTAAGGTTGGTGGCAACCAAAGCTAACACTCAAGAGGAGATAACCGCCCTGGTGCAGACACTGTCCTTTAGAAGCTTCAGTGCATCCTCTCAAGCAGGTGAGAGATGGGCACCAGCTCGGCAACGGATCATCTGAAGTCATTATTTTCCCACTTCCTGCCTGGCTTCCTGTCCCCAGTGCTCAACAATGGACCATTAGTGGATGGCAGACAATGGCGGCTCTTCTCACTAGCAAGGCTGGCGGCTGTGGCTTTTGGGGTCACTGTGTCACTGTCCCAAGTTTCAGAGTCTGACACTTTGGACTGGCTGCTGATACCTACCATCTGGAGAATATCTGCCTTCGCTTTAGAGGAATTAGGGTCTAGCCTAGAATATAACCCTTTCCCCCAGCCTACTAAGAAAGCTAAAGTCCTTTATCAATGACTGCATTTCAGCATTGAGTTAAGATTGCTAAAGGCTGGCACTTGCCACAGAAGCTTTATCGTACGGGTTAGATCCCTGGAACCCACATAAAAGTGCTGGAAGTGGTGATGGGTACATCTGTAACCCCAGGAGTGGTGAGATGGGGGTGGAGGGGAAGGAATGAGAATCGCCTAGAAGCTGACAGGCCTGCTAGTCTGAAGCAGAGACTCACTCCCAAAAGTTCTTCTTTGTTCTCTGACCTTTACATACATACAGTAGCCCTCCCTATATACATACAGACACACAGAGAGAGAGAGAGAGAGAAATAAAAACAGATATACGAAATAAAGTATAAAATCTTGCAAAACAATGCAACAATGTTTATTTACATTTATTGTATTAAAATGATGAGAAATAACAATGTCACATCTTCTTTAAAATAAACAGATGCGACCATGACAAAAATGCTTAAACAGGAAACTATAAAATAACATTGGGGGGAAAGCAGGAGGCAAACCCCACACAGCCACGGTCTCATCCTCTACAAGGCAAACTGGGGTAGTGAAGAATCTGGGACAGTCCACAGCTCACTAGCATACAACTTGAACCATTCATTCATCACCTGGATATTCTTCCTGAGGGGCCAGCCACAGAACATGACCGCACTCTCCCAAAGCTACCCCTCCCCTTTGACCATTCCTAGGCACATATGCCATCGCTAACCACTCCCAGTCCCCACGGAGCTGCATCACCCAGGCTTATCCGGGAAGGCCTTCTAGTTCTCTATCCATATCTGATGGTTTAAAGAGAAACTTGAACAAAATATCCATTAACACACCCAGCTCTGCAGACTAAGGCTTTGACACGACCTGAGAAGTGGGGTGTTCTGCCAGCACATCTCGGTGAACAAGTCCCAGCAGTACAGAGACCTGCCCACAGCCGCGTCCCTCCTAAGGCAGCCCGCTCACTAGATCCAGGCCTGAGGGCATCTACAGTATTCTAAGACAGAGGACGCGGCTGAACAGCACCACAGCCAGTTTGTCTCTCTGCTCATCAGAAATGCCATGTCCTCCTGGACTCTGGGCCCAACTTCAGCCTGAGATTCAAATGTAGCCCACCCCCCGCCCCTCCCCGCGCACCCTCAACAGAAGGACCAGACTCTCGAACATACCATGGCCTCATAGAGTCAACAAGTTTGGTCACCAACAAAAACACTAAACTATCTTTAAAGAATCCAAGGCAGAGGAATTAGTGTCTTTAACTTCAGTGGTAAATTATGAAATCAACCAATCTTCCAAAAAGATTGCCATTTTGGATTTAAGCTGAGAAGGAATTTACATTCTGTGAAGTGATCCATGTCAAGGGGAGGATGCCAGGCTTGTACCAGCTAAACACAGCACCACAAAAAATTTCACAAAAAAAAAATTTGTCCATTCATCAATGTGACAGTTCCCACTTAATGACAGAAGCATGACTATTGCACACACAGACACACCACACACTCACACACACACACACACACTCGTACACACTCACATACATACCACACATACACACTCACACATACACACCACACACACACCACACACTCACACACTCATACACACCACTCACATACACACTCACACATACACACACACTCATACACACCACATTCACACACACACACACATACCACACACACTCGCACACACTCACATACACACTCACACATACACACTCACACATACACACCACACACACACACCACACACTCACACACACACTCACACACACCACATTCACACACACACACCACACAATCACACACACCACACACTCGCACACACTCACATACATACCACACACACACCACACACACACCACACACTCACACACACACACACACACACACCACACACACACTCACACACACAACATTCACACACACACACACCACACACTCACACACACACACCACACACACACTCACACACTCGCACACACTCACATACATACCACATACACATTCACACATACACACCACACACACACCACACACTCTCACACACTCATACACACACACACACACACACACACACACACACCACACACTCACACACACACACACACACACCACACACACACTCACATATCCACCAGAAAGCAGGAAGGGGAACTGACATTATTCTCAAGGTCTGGGACTCCCTGACAGATTGGCTACTCAGAAGGAAGAAGACTCCTCAGTGGGGGTGGGGAGGAGGCAGGGTCGCGGTGGAGGTGTTCTTGTGTGTCTGAGGGAGGCCTGAACAGACCTTCAGACAGGCAGAAAAAAGATAGCAAGAAATTCATGGGGAACACCCACTTGGACCGACTGAATAAATCAAAAATTAAGGAGACGACAGTGTAAAGACAGAAACATCTCAGGGTCCTATGCCTGGCACCTCTCCTGACAGAAGGAAGGTTGCATCTGAATGAATGAGAAGGAGCCAGTTACCTCAGGAGACTTTAAGTAACCTCCAGAGGACCTGGTCACCCGATCACAGAGGTCCTGCACCCCAGAGTCAAAGCCGACACCCTCAAGATTGGATTCCATGGGAAGAAGGGCCTTAAATAGACAAATGTTTTCATTCCTCCAAGAAAGTATAGAACTATTTTTAAACATACTGCTTCTAAAGGAGATGTCAAACTAAATTATTGTTATTGCCAATTATTATTTAAATCAAGAGCATAGCTGAGAAGTTACAGGGCAGCCAGCTGGGCTCAGCCTTCAGTAGGTCACATCACAAGCTACTGATTCCTACTCTCCTAATTTCAATAACCAAACATAAACGTCAGCCAGCCACAGGGCTGAGGGAAGAACCCCGTGCTGGAAGTCCTGCCTCAACGACAGTGCATAACTGAAAAGCTCTGCCTGCGTGGAGAAGCACGCTACACGAATCGAAAGCTAAATGCTTCTTATTTACATGGGACTATTTCGAATTGTATAAATAACCCTTTAAAAGAATTTTAAGCACTAATATGTTGAGGTCTCCCGTGTATAAAATGCCTCCTGCAGTTCCACAATCTATCTTAACCAAAGCCAAACACTTCGATGCAGCAGGAGCAGACAGGTTGGAGAGAAACAAAAGGTCCAGAAGTAGCCCGCATCTCCTCAGCTTTTTTCATGGGAGTGGGAAGAGGTCCTTACCCTCCTTATGTAAGATTCGTTGAACTCATCTCCAATCCTCCGCAGCTCCTGTGCAATCCATATCTCCGGGCGCATATCTGCAGGTTCCTCCTGAGACTGCCTAATGGAAGCTGTGTGGGAACAAAAAGAAACCAGAAATCACGCCAGTGTCCACGGTACTGACCACCACACACATGAGCTTCCAGGAGCAAATCCATCTCACACACTCTCATCCTCCCGGGAGCTCCCTGGCCTCAGGGACTCTCCGTCCTGTGTTAACTGTGAAGGTAGTATCTCTTTAGTTAATGTCTTAGTTAGGTTTCTGTTGCTGTGATAAAATACTAACTAAAACCAACTTGGAGAGAAAAGGGTTTATTTAGCTTTCACAGTTGATCACAGTCCATCAATTGTGAGAAGTCAGGGCAGAAACTCAAGGAGCAAAGGCAGGAACTGTGGAGGAATACTGTTTACTGGCTTGCCTGCCATGGCCTGCTCAGCCTGTTTTCTTATACAGCCCAGGACCACCTGCCCAGGCGTGGCCCTGCCTGCAGCGGGCAGGGGTGTGGGCCTTCCCACATCAATTTTTTATCCAGAAAATGTCCCACAGATTAACCTACAGACAACCTGATGGAAGTAACTCCTCAATCAAGATTCCCTTTTCCCAGATGACTCTAGCTTGTGTCAAACTGACGTTTAAAACAGAACCAGCAGAAAATTAGTGACACAGAGTAACTTCACAGAATTGCAGACTCAGACTTAAAAGAATTAAAAACATCTTGGCCCGTCCATACACATTCTTATTTCAAAAAGAATCCCAAGTAGTAACAAGGAAGATCACCAAAGAACTCAGGAAAGGCACTTGCCGCCAAGCCTTACAACCTCGAGTTCCATCCCAGAATCTACACGGTGAAAGCAGAGAACCGACTCCCACAAACGGTCTTCTGCCTTACACACACATCCACAATAAACGCAATAATAATTTTAAAGTAACCAGTGATAAAGAGTCTGCCTAGCATGCGTGAGGCCCATCCTTGGGATTATACTGGGGAAAAAAGGTACAAAATATCAGAGAGCATACAATTTTAGTTTCTCGGTGAAATGCGCACTTTGGTCTTAGAACGAGGTACCTGATGAAATGCCTGTTTCTTCCAAAGCCAAATAAGGGGAAACCTGAGATACCTAGAAGGTGTGTTTCTACTGAAGCAGGGTCAGTGACAACAACATCCACATGGGAGCATAACTGCATGTTTTGACTGAATATCAACTCAGCAAAGACGGACTCGAGTCTGCAAACACCACGCGAGGGAGGAAATGTTTTGGGTTTAGGAGTAAAGGATAGAAAAAGATTGGATTGTGACCGGGTGTGGCGGAACATGAACATGCCTTTAATTCCAGCACTGGGGTAGGTGGGTGCGGGAGCAGAGGCAGGGGGATCAGCCAGAGCTACATAGCAAGATCCTGTCTCAAAAAAAGATCATAACTTTAGGAAGTTGATGTAATACCACAAAAAGACACATTGCCCAGAGTTAGTAACACGCCCAGGGAGAGACAGGGCTCCTGGACTTCCATGTACACTCTCTCACTTGAAAATGAGTGCAAGAAACTCAGAACTGAATTTCCCGCTCCGTAAAGTACCAAAAACCCAAGATTCTTGGATTTCATAAAAACGTTAGAGAAATCTCTTCATTTTTTATTTGTAACCGGTCCATAAAACTGCAGATTCATAACTCTACAAAAGTACATAAAGGTGAACACTTCAAGACTTTTGCTAATTTTTTTTAAAACTATTGTCACATCTTCCCTGACTAAGGAAAGCCAACAATGGTTTAGCCGAGTGAAGGCTCAGCGTGCAATCGGCACTCTAACACCTCAGACAGGAGACCGTGCTGGGCTACAGAGTATATCACCAGGAAACAAACGAACAAACAACAAAAACCCCCAAAGACCGACGGCTTAAATGAGAAACAGGTATTCCATAAGGCCTCAGTGAGGGGAGATCTGTGTCCCCCCAAACTAACTACTCTTGAGTATCAGAGGGGACATTACTGTAGGAAGTGTTAGTGGAGACAGAAGTCTTGTAGATGAATTAAATTTTTAGGCTAAGTTAGGCCCCTGAACACACATCTAGTCACAAAAAAATTACATTTGCCATACTTTTTAGCATAATTATTTCTAATATTACTGTTACTAATTAAGTCTATTAAAGTTTAAATAATTGGCTTAAAAAAAAAAATTCAAGGTAGACACCATGCCAGGTGATGACATTGTTCCCTGCCTCCTCCTGAGTTCCAGCTCTTCAAGAATTTGGTATCTTGGGTGCCAAATCATTATCTTTGTTTATTTGGGACATTCTCACTATGCAGCCCAGGCTGCTCTCTCAATCCTCCTGCCTGACCTTCCTCAGTGCTGGGATGACAAGCACGTACCACCACCCTAGGTCTTGACTAGTGTTTCTATGGGCTGGCCAGCAGGCACTCTCTCTGAGGCACACCTATTACCTACACAGCTGAGCAGGCCAGCGAGGTGCCCCGCCGCCATCGACACGTCCCATCACCCACCTCTCTGGGCTTCATAGTCCTCCTGGTTCTCCCTATACACACTGAAGAGCGATATCTACCTTCGACTCTGGGGTTAGAAACAAAGAAAGCCCGATTACAGAAAAACCATGGGTAAAAAATAGACCACGTGCTTTATAAAGTCAATGGAGTGATCAAGGTTACTGACCAACTCTCCTAATGGTTAATACGTGGCAAGACACACCGAATTACTCAAGAAATGACCGCCAGGAAATGTCATTCTAGGAGGCCAAGCCAAGCTCGCAGGGAGCTGAAGTTCTTGTGGACTAACACACACAACAAATCCCTCTCTCCCACCCACCCCCTCTCTCTTCCTCCCTCCCTCTCCCTATTTCTCTCTGGAGACAAGATTTCATGTGGCACAGGCTGACACTGAACTCCTAGCCTTTTGCCTCCACGTCCTAAGAGCTGGGATCGCAGATGTGCCTCACCATTTCATCTGGACTCAGATACTCACGGCTTGGCTCACACGTCTGTCTTGGTCTATTTGGAAAAAACAAACAAACAACTTTATAGAAACCTTTAGCTCTCAGCCACCCATTCCAAGCTCAGAGGAAGCCTGCCTTCTTTGAGCTATCCAATCTTTCTTCTCAGCAAAGGACGTTTGGGACAATTCCACTTCCCCTCTCTTGACTGGACTCTCTCTCACAGAGCAGCGTGACCTTTTCTATGCATCTCACGCCTGGAGCTACGGTGTTCTTTATGTACGGAAAGAACTATGTTTTCATAAGCACAGCCATCTTCTTCCGCTGTAACCTAAGACAATTATGATGAGGCCTTCTGTATTCTAGCTAACCCTTCGTTTACACGTATGTTTCAGAAGGTGGTCTGGGCTCATGATTGGCTGGCAACTCCAAGCACCATCCAAGGAGCTAGCCTGGGTCACAAGTTGGCTTATCAAAAGTAGCACTTAGCAAGCTCACTGACACTGCCAGCGGCTAAGGATCTCTGGTGGCCAAACTCAACCTGTGTAGAGATAAAAGTCCTGTTGTTTAGGGAGATAAGCAGGCAGCCTGTTTCTCTCATAAAGAACAGACCAGTGGCTGTTAGTACAAGTAGGTACACAGATATAAACAGATCCCACAGCCCTGGAGGCCCCAAGGTTCACAGACCAGATCCTGGGAAAAAAAAAAAAAAAACACTGAACAAAGGACCAGAAACAGTGGGTAAGCCCGGGGGCCTGATCTGTGTTTTCAGAGAGAGGGCACTTAATAGTCAGAAGGATACATTAACCCAAGATAATAGTTAGACCAGGCTTAGCCTACACTGTAATTGGCTGGCAATAGCTCTGGGTTAGTAAGCAAGTTACCAACTGTACTTAGGTGTAATTTTGAAAAGCTGTTACAAAACAGTATTGTACAGTATAAGCGCCACTCGCAGAGGAGGCTAGTGTGGATACTGTAACATACCACCCAGCCAGGCCTGGCTGAGCGGGGACTGGCTATATAGACTAAACTGGCCTCAAACTCAGATCCGTCTGCCTCTGCCTCCTGTGTGCTCGGATTTAAGGCGTGCATCATCATGCCTGGCTAGTGCTTTGTTTTTTTAAAGCTTAAGAATGTTTATTTCATTTTTTGTCTGTGATCCTAGACATCCCAAGGCCTCCAGAGTGATGGGCACGTGTTCTGCCTCTGAGCCACAGCCTCAAAGGTAGTTGTGTTTTTAATTTATTTTTATTTTATGTGCATAGCTGTTTTGCCTTTATGTATTTATGTACACTCTGTGTGTGCCTGGTGTCTGAGGCCAGAAGAGAGTTTCAATTCCCCCTAGAACTAGGGTTACGGATAGCTGTCAATTGCTGTGTGGATGCTGGGAATTGAACCTGGGTACTCTGCAAGAGAAGCCAGTGTTCTTAACCGCTGAGCTATCTTTCTAGCCCCTTTGGTTGGTTGGTTGGCTTTTTGTTTTGTTGTTGTCTTGTTTTTTGCTTGTTTGTGAAGCAAATACTATTCCTCTGATCAAAACTGAAAATTAACAGTTAGTATCCATTCGATAAGGCACAAGTAATACACACACGGTAGATATACACTGAGCTATACACTATCATAGTTGTACCCTTTAAAAAAAATCTGTATGTCTGTCTATGTGTGTGAGTATATGCTTTTATGCTGGTGTATGTGGAGTCCAGTAGAGTGAGCTGCCATTCTCATCCCTCTTTGCCCACTGTTTTTTGAGGCAGGGTCTCTCCCTGAACCCGGGGCTCACATTTTCCTCCATTAGGCTGGAACCAGGCAAACCCCAGCAATCCTGTCTCTGCCTGCACCCTGAGCTGGAGTTACAGGCATGTGTGTCGAGGCCTGGGTTGTTACTTGGGTGCTGGGGCTGAACTCTGGTCTTCATGATTTTTCAACAAGTGCTCTTAACCACTGAGCCATCCCTTCAGCCACAATATACTAAGTTTATACAACAAAAATCTAAGGCATCTTTTCCTTTATATTAAAGGTACACTAGTTTTAATATGGTACACTATTCAGTTAAAACCTTACATTATTTCTCAGGTAACAAAATATCTCCTTTAGGGTATAGGGATGGGGTATAGGGAAGTTTTCCATTGAGCTCCCCAAACAGCTTAATGCTACTGACCGCCATAATTGGTCCTGTGCCACAAGAACAAAGCAAAGACGGGTCCAGCTCATCTGTTCCACCATGTGCAGGGGAGCGAGAAGTGAGGTTTTCGTTCCCAGCACTAAGTGGCTTAGTCTCCTCCCACAGTCAGCCTAAGCACAGACAACCACAGGACACAGACATCACAGTCGTTGATCTTCTGGAGGTGCACCTGGAGTTGGGGCTGCAGACACGATGCTATAAAAGCATGCCACCCACCTTCTTGACACCTGATACTGTCCTTCATGCACCCACCCACTCACTCCACAGTCAGCCCATCAAAAGGTGACCACTGTGATGTTTCTAGTCTTTAAGATGGGTAAGTACCAACCATAAGTATTTTATTCTGCTACTGGTGATGTGCCTGAGAATCACAAAGGTTGTTAAGGGTTCCTAAGAACGCTGTTTACAAAAGCTCTTCTAAGCAGGAGGGCCACACTTTTAAATCGACAAGGATTTCTTTTTTACAATCACATAAAAATTCTTCAAAGGGGAAGCTCTTAAGTCACGTTTCTACTCCCAGAACATAATTTTAGTATTTAAGAAACATTTCACTCCATGAACCTGGCATGAGTGTGCATATACATATCTCATACGCGCGCGTGCACACACACACACACACACACACCCCCCCCAAACAGATGTTGCAGAGCGCAGAGTCCATAGACATACTGTGAAGCTATGACTTGCAAGCAAGTCTCCAACCCTGCAGGCCACTAGGCTGCACGCACCAGAGGGGACTTCCCAGGCCCAAGTTTCTTCCTCTTTACTGTTAACAAATGCCACTATTAAAACTTTCTTATGTGTTGGGTCACACCTGCAGCTTTGCCAAGTGTCCCCTGCCCGCTGTTTTTATCCAAACTCCAAGAAATAATCTTTTGAAATCCAAAATGGGTATCAGTAGCATGATTTCCTATGGCACAATACCAGTTCATCTCTGCAGGAGGAGGGGAGGGAAAGGAGGACATTCCTGATGCCAAAGTGCCTTAGTGATGCAAGATGTGGGTCACTGGGCTAGCAGTTTTCCAACTTATAAGGTCACAAGATCTTCAAAGCTCAGTAATGGAAAGAATTAATATCACCAGTAAATGGGTGGTAGTGAGATCAAGCTGTTACTTTGTTGCACTGAACAGCAATGGGTTCAAAGAACTAAGGTCACATTGTGACATTCACTGCCAAATGTCCTTGCCTGCCAGAGCTCTGAGAAACAATACAGGCACAAATCCTAGCACAATGACCTGCAGTCTGGGCTGCAATCTCAGCCCAGCTCAATCTTCATGGCTAGGGGAGGGCAGCGCCTGTCCTGGTGCCATAATTACCCCTAGCATTACCAGTGCCACTAGGTGATCAGCAACGCTCAAAGATGAGATTTTTAAAGCAACCAGAATGAATTAAATAGAATCAATATTCAACTCAGAACAGAGAAAAGATTTCCTGATGTCCAAGTAGAAGCAGAATGTGTGACTCTGAAGAAATCGTTGCTTATTTCAAACACCCCACAGAAGACACTGAGACAGTCAAGGCGCAATCCGCCCATGGGCTGTAGGAAGAAAGAAGGCCCCTCTGTAGCCATCTCAGAGCTGTCTAGCTCTGTCTCTGAGGAAGCTCTGACTAGACCACCCACACCTATAAAGGCCCCTACAAGAAACCACTTCCTTATGGATTCAAACCAGCTATAAAATAATCCCACAAAAAGATACTCAAGTATGGTGGGTGGGTAGGTGACGTCTGTAGGTGGCCACTTCAGTGCTCAGTGTTCGAACACTGGGGCAAATAAATTCTGGGATTTTGGCACAACACATCACCTGCTTATTTAAATATCTTCAGAAACAATCTTTCTCCATTTGGCATCCCCACAGCTCACAGGAAGAATAAAGCAACCAGCCAGTGTGCAGGGGCAGCTTTCAAAGCCACCTTAAAGAGTCTTGTCCTGTCTCTTCCCAGTCAGCCAAAGGACAGCTGCTGTAGTGAGGACACTAACTGCCACCAGACACTCCTTTTGAAATGTGTACTCACAAACGCCACCCAGAAATCAGTAAGTCTCCCTCCTCTTTCCTCATCCCTCCCCCAACCTCCTTCCAGGACTATATTTTACCTACACCATTTTTTTTTCTTGATAGACAAATCTATCAATTCCACTGAGCCACTTGAATAAAATGAAAGCAATTAGAAATAAAAATACAGGGGGCTGGAGGGAGGGAGAGGGCACAGTCAGGGAAGTGTCTGCCGTGCAGGGATCAGGAGTTTGCATCCCTAGCACCCAGCTCTGGGGAGGGGGAGACGGGAGGACCCCAGGACTCACCAGCTAACCAGCCTCATGGAATCTGTGGTCTTCAGGTTCAGTGAGAGAGCCCTGTCCTCAAGGTCTAAGGATCAGAGTGATTGAGGAAAACACCACCTCTGGCCTCTGCACACTTGAGCATGCATGTGCACACACACACACAATTAAAAGGAGAAGGAAAAACAACAAAGCCAACGGCACGCAGCTTAGGAGCCTGAGTTTCCCTCAATCTGTTTTTCTCTGGTGCACATTTGTGTCAAGCCTGAGTTGTCGTATGAATTCGAGACAGCGCCTTAAAAACAGCTGCTAGAATAAAACGCTCACTAATGAAGTGCACGACCCAGAGCCAGTCCTTTCCGACTCACTCTCCCTGCGTGCCCTCCCCGCTGCCTTCATGTAGCCCTGAGCTAATAAGTCATAACGGACTGCTTTCATCCATTTCCAGCCGGATGGCTTGCAAAGCCCCAGTTAACCAAGGCTGAAGTTGGACAGAGACGTGGAAACTAGTATCCACAAGGCCTTTCCCCTTTCACCAAGTCTGTTTCGTGCCATAAAGTCCAAACTTGGTGGCACTGAGATCCAGGGCCTTTTCATTCATTTCTGATTCCACATCAGAAGCCCTGGTTATCGCTTCCATCCGCGCTGTCCGCTAGACACACCCTAACACGCTGACGAGGCACGGGAGGCGGGCCCAGGAGCCGGGTGGCAATGCCCATGTCCAGGGACAGCTCAGTCCCTGTAGAAGCACAGCACCTAGCTGTGGGAGACCCGGGTGGGCACCCTAGGTGACAGGCCACCTGGTGTCTCCGGCCTTCTGCTCACTTCCAGGGCCAGGTGCCCTCTTCTTACGGAGCCGCAGTCCCTGCTGAGGGCACACAGCACCACAATGTTCTCTTTGGGGAACTGAAATGACCTCTTCTAACCTTTCACACCAATCACTGATTCTGCACCTAGGGCTGTAAGACAACCCATAATAATCCCTCTCAACCACCACCACTCTTCAAAAAAATTTTTTATTTTAGATTTTACTTATTTTTATTTTATTTATTTTATAGGGGTGTTTTGCCCGTATGAACATCTGTGCACTGTGTGCATGTTGTGTCCGTGGAGGTCAGGAGGGCATCAGATCTTCTGGAACCGTGGTTAGATAGTTGTGAGCCATCACATGGGTGCTGGGAACTGAACCCAGGCCCTCTGACCTTTAACCACTGGAGCCATTTCTCTAGTGTATCACATCTCTTTTTAATCAGCAAAGGGGCACCACACTTCCCAGCCCTGAGCCTAAGCCAGTTCCTCTCATCAACAGCAAGCCCCAGGAGGCTCCCTCCTCCATCACGGTGCCCCCCTTCTCCTGCCATGCTCCTGAGGTCACTGCTCTGAACAGCACACGGCAGCATTCCATACCCACCAGACAGGGCAGGACACTAGACATTCCTGTGCCTTGGTCTCTCTGAACTGATCCTGTCCCACTAAATCCTCAGGACAGCTCCATCTGTGTCCATCGCTGTTGCTCATATCCAGAAGGTTAGGGAGATCGGACTGTGCATCTTATTTTAATAAGCAAAAATAACTTAAAAACTCAATATGCCAAATGAAGACCAACCTTATACTTGCTTTAGGACAAAACCATAAATTCAATATCCCTTCCTAATTAAGACAGCTGATTTCACCGTTTACTGCACTAGACAATCGAAAGAACCATGTAGAGACTCTTTAAACACAAGGGCTGGAGATGTAGCTCAGTGGGAAAACCCTGATCTAATGAGCAAGAAACCCTGTGCTCCACCCCCTGCACCACAAGTACGGCCTGGACTGAAGACATAGCTCAGTGGTAGGATATACACCGGGTACAAGTGAGGCTTGGATTGATTTTAGCTGGTAGCTTACACAGATAATGCAAATACTAGGAAGACCTGGGCTACGGGGTGTTTGAGGCCAACCTGAGCTACTTAGAAAAAGTCTAACCCCAACCCCAACACCCCAAATGCAAACATCCTGCATCCAAGTCCATATACAGGAATTCACTTAAGACTATTCTCCAGAAATAAATAATTTAAAAATCATATTACTACACTACAATACGAAAATCCTGGGTTCTAGAGTTAACTAAGGCTTCCTGTATGTAATTTAAAACCAGTAGCAGAAAACAAGAGATAATAGTTTCCCTCCTAAATTCATGTAAGGTTTCAATTTGGACTGTTTTTATCTCAGTGACAACAAAGACTAAGACACAGGCTAAAAACAAGGGCAAAACAGCATCTGCAAAAGTCACCCCTTAGCTTTTTTTTTTTTTTTAAATGAAAGCCTTAGTTACAAACTTAGCATTTATAATAGCCATATACAAACTGAAGCAGTAATTCAACACAGATGTACGGTCATTGCAGGGAACTTGCCGTAAGGACAGAGACAAGGAAAACTTCCCACTTACCCAAATGCACAAAGGCAGCTGCTTCCTTTTACCCATCTTGTAGGAAAAGAATAAACCCTTCTACCTCAATTCCAGACGCTGCTTTGCATAACTGCAAAGACAATCATTGTGCTTGGACAGTTAATGGCTTAAATGTTTGTCCCAGCTGGGCCTTGAGACACTTCCCTAGACAACCCCCAAAGTCTGTGTATCCTGAGCAAGCATATTAGACACATTCAGGCTGAAGGTGACATCTGGCCACTAAGGGACAACACACAGGCCAAAGCCAGCCCTGTGACAACATAAAGAAAGGTAGAAAGAGCTAATGCTGCTGTCAAAGGAAACTTGATGGTTCATGAGATGACACTGAGTATAAGATTAGTCAGTCCGATAGGAGGTGGGAGCCAAGTTCCTTCACTACTGATCTGATGGGCTACCTTCAGGTGATACTTAACTTCTGCACAATGGACAAGTCTGAGGGAGGTTGCAGAGAAACAGCCTAAATCGTACAAATGTTACATAATTGTGTCCCATGCCCTGCATCCGCACAGGTGACTTCTCAGTCGGGAATACACCAAACTGAAATAAAGATCAAAGTTAAGAGTGAAATTCAGAGCTATGCTCAATAGGTTCGTTCTGATTACAAACGCTATCTATGGTGACTGCAGGTGCAGGAAGACACGGAAAACTGCTGCTGTCAGTGTGAGTTTATGGTGGCGGTCTGCTCATCTGTGCAAACTCCTGACATGCCTCTCCTCTCACTCACAAAGGCAGGGCAGACACAGCTGCTGGCAGCTCTGTTGGCCAAGACACTCCTATCCCAAACAAAACAATTTGAGCCCATTCTGAAAACTCCTCTGTAATCCAGGACACTGGAGAGTTGCTCTCCGGTTCTCTCACTAGAGACGACTCCACACTCTCCTGTCTCAGCAGCCTATGATGATAACGGGACTATCATAGTGGAAGGACCAAGACTCCATGGAGGTCACTAGCTAAAACTAGACTTCTTCACACTACCAGGACAGGAAGGGGGTGGACACAAAGTTAACCCTTAGCTCTTACACTTAGTAGGCCAGGCTGGGAGAAACCTTACAGAGCTAAAAATCCAAGCAAAAGTAGGTGAGCTGCTGCAGGGCACAGCATGCAAAACACCACTAGCTCCTCCTTCGTTAACAAATAGTCAATCTTTTTCTTAAGTCACTGAGTTGCTTCATCCTGTTCAGCAGAATTTACATACTAGTTTAAGTAAAACTAAGGTTTGAATTCTTAATACTGATGTCATTTTTATCCTGACTTCGTTGTCACTACTCTGTGCTAAGGAATCTCTCAAGGATCCAAAAGCCAGATGAATCAACAAGAAAATAAACTTTCTTTCACTTATTTGTGGGGCTGAGGATCAGATCCAGGGCCTTGGACAGGCCAACAAATGCTACTCACTGAGCTACACCCCGGCCCCAAGAAACTTTCTTGCATTTTTCTCTAGTACAATTATTAGCTATTCTATAGAACAGTAACACTTAATGCATTCTGTATAGCTTTATATACAAGTATTCCTAAGGGAAAAACAGACCCTTTCCCCCTTAAGTGGCTGGAGAGGAGCTCAGTGGTTAAGAGCAATTGCTACTCTTACAGAGGACACAGGTCCAGTTCCCAGCTCCCATGTCAGGCAGCTCAACGTCTGCCTGCAGATACAAAGCCTTCTTCTTGCTTCCTCGGGCGCTTGTACAAACATGTGCATAAGCAGACACATGTTTATACATTCACACACACACACACACACACTAATTACAATAAGAATCTTTTAAAGTCTCAGACTGCTCATTTATTCTTCTCTAAGCTGCTTCTATTTAAAAGTTTAGGAACAAGAGTGGGAAACTACACTCTGGCACCTGAGAATATAATCGATTCTGAGGGAGGTGGAGAACTCATAACAGCGGGCAGCTGGAAACTGTTACATTCAACCTGTTCCAACTTAACATGTACACTCATCTTGAGCTGAAAGGGTTGATTTTATTACTTTTCAGTTTCAACTTCAATCCCACCTTCATTCCTAAGGAAGGGGAGCTAAGTCCAAGCACACCAAGTAGCCCATGTTGTGCAGACGGCCAGGCAGTGTCAATGACCCTAAGGCCAAGCTTTATCGTCAGAAAACCGACTACCAAGCTCTCGCATTGGGAAAAGGCAGAAAAGCCCCTCCATGTCCACACACACAAGCCGTGCTGGCATCAACTGTGAGCCCAGATTGCACACATGAGCCAGGGTGACACGCACTCCGAGGGGGAGATGAGTCACCAGCACAGCCGTCTCTCTCGTCCCCTTGACAGTGGGTCAAGGCAGCAAACAGGAGGAGGCAGTAGCCCTTTATCATCATCGTCATGGGGTGGGGACGGGGGGTAGGTCACAGCTCTCCTCAGGAACAGGAGGCTCTGGTTTGGGGAAGAAAATCAGGGTTAGAGAAAGCAAAGTGAAGTCTGGGCTACCCACAAGACATTGGGGACTCAAAGACTCATCCTAAGTAACACTCAGAGACCAAAGAGGCCTGGCCTCTTACAAACACAGGCTCAGCTAATCATTAGGTAGATTCCATTTACACTGTGAACACTGGGTCCCCACAGCACAGCAAAACCTCACCTAGAAGGGCTTGGAACTCCCCACATCAACGCTTAGCTAAGGATAGCTCATCACCTTGCAAGTGACAGGGGAAGGAAGCACTTTTAAAAGTCTTGACTGCTCAGACAATGGGCCTTCCCAACAGTGACAAGCCACTGCCATCCCCCTTACTTTGAAAAGCTGTTCCAGAACACTGACCCACAGGGGAAAGTGGTTCTCCGCCTCTGTCTTGAGACCGTTCTCTTTTCAAAACACACATTTCTGAACTCTAGTCAAATTTCTACCGCATCAAATGGTCCATCTGCAGCAGATGGTCTAGGTTCAGCCCCAGGCCAGGCAGGGCTGCTGTAGGCTGGGCTTCCAGATGTCCCTCTATGGTCCAAAGATTTGCTGAAAAAGTCAAGGTTCTTCTGAGGGTGAAGTTCAGGTCCACCAGCACACCTGCCACAGGTTCGGACCTCCCACTCCCACTCAAGTGCGTTTCTAGTAAAATATTTTCCCTTATTTGCTTGTTTGTTCTGGAACCAGGGGGCTTTTGAATTACACACAGCGGCATCCCCACTAACAAAACTTCCCTGTGAGTTTCCTAGGCTCCAGAAGGGCACTTCCTTCCCACAGACATCAGTAGGGACTGTTGCGTATCAGCCAGACCTATGGAGAAGTGATGAGATTTTACGGGGCTATTCCTGTCTACTGCGGTATCCTCAAACTCCCACAGCACGTAGAGAACTCGGGTCCTCACTCAATGGACGAGAAAACTGGAGCTCAAATAGACTTGACAGATGCACTGTGGTCCTTGGTTCGGCAGAGAAGCAAGCCAAGATCCCACCCGGACTTGCTGTGAGTGGTTGTACTAGGCTGCAGAGGGAGGTGACCAAGAAGGGCAGCTGACAGGGTTCCAGGACCTGGGGACGATGCTCTATTTTCCCAGTACAATAAAGGCGGCCCCCAAAGGCATCAACTAGAGGTGGTGTCTACCTGGAAGACCTCTGATGGTAGGCTGTAGCTTGCTTGACATTGTCTCACCAGCACCAAGGCTCTAATAGTCAGTGCTAAATCACACAGGAGGTATGCATGCCCAGTGATAGGCGGGTGCAAATGCCAAAAAGAATGTTACAGAGCCAAATAGACAGTAGAGACTGTGAGATTTGCCCAGGTGAGGGGTTTTTCAGGAGCAGAAAGTCACACATCTGCACTACTTTTAGTTAGGTACATTTTCTTCATCTTTTTAGGCTTATGAACTTCTTTAAACCCAAACTTGCTGTCAACAACTGTGTCATCTTTTAAAAAGAACATGCCAGGGCATGCCCCTCACACCATTATTACTTGTTAGATTTACTCTATTGTGTCCCTGTGCGTGTGCACGCACCCTTGAGGGCAGAAGAGGGTGTCAGACCCCCTGGAGCTGCATTTACTGCCATGAAAACCTTGTCCCGCGTAGCAAGGCACCACTGCCCAGGACACCAGCAGTAAGTACACAGATATCGTGCAATCTGCCCTCACCAGCACCCTGCACACAAACTAAAACCAATCCCTGGCCAGTCTTCTTCCGCCTTATAATCCAATCTCATATACATACATACATCTCAAGACTTGTGACTTATTTTCTCCTTAAGACTTATTGTCTTTTAATTAATTAATTATAATTAATATAAGACTTAATTTCTTTAATAAATGTCCCCAAGGGGCATTATCTATTATGAAATTAGAGCCGGTTACCCACACCCACAGGGAGCAGCAAAGCATGGTCTGGGGCCATACTACCAGTCTCACAGGGTAAGTGAGAATGACAACCAATACCGCACATACTAAAAAGAGGATCGTGGTAAATCTCTTTCTAAAGTTATTCCATGTAGACAGCAATAGCAAAAAGCAAAAGAGGTGATTTCTAAAATTCTGAATTCTCTGTGGTCCAAGCCCATCAACATCACCTTGGCCTAAACTGGTATTCCATACCCAACAATAAAGTCTTAATACAATAAGACTGTATTAAAATGTAGTCTTCTGGGTATGCTAACTGCTTTTTTAGAGACCCCAGAGACACCATAACCTTTTCTCCCCCAGTGATGACACCTTGGGGTGCTGCTGTTGAACCAAGAAGTAGGAGCCTCTTCAGTCACCCAACTACCTTGATCTTAGATTACCAGCCTCTGGAGTTGTGGGAAGTGAACCACCACTAAGCCACCCAGTCTGGGATTGTTATGGTATCCTGGATGAAGTAAGACAAATACAAATGACAAACAAGACCTAGTTGAAAGATAGATTCCTGGTTTCCCGAGGGAGGGACAGCTTCATAGCCAGGCCCTCCACACTGATCACAAGAGAGCCTTAATATTGTGTGCAAAGCACAGGAAAATGGAAAGAAAGAAAGAGAGGGGCTTCTGGGGCTCTCAGCACTGTAAACAGACACTGGGTGGTTATCTAGTCTTCTCATTGCCTTAAGGCCATGATCGGATGCTGTAGAAGCTTCTGACTGGGAAGCCTCAACAGGCAGAATGAGGGAGAACACACCAAGAACTGTTTGTTCTTACCAAGGGGCCCAGGAAAAGGATGATAGAACAACATAGAACCCTACTGTAGTAAAGGAAACCTACCTCAGTTTAGGCATGGCCCCTAGAAATGTATCTTCCAGCCCAGCCCCAGGCCAGGGAAGATCAGGGTGTTCTGATTCCACCAGGAGACACCGTGGGCTGAGTGTCTGGTCCCTGTCTGGCAAAGGCAATCCTACGACCCTGCCACAGTAGTACTGGTGGGACGGTATGGCCACCTGGCTCTCTCTCTCTCTGGCAGAAACAGTCAATGGCTGGAATCCTTTATCAAGGTAGCAGTAAGGATTCTAGTTGCAAGGCAAATCTCCAACTAAGTAACAAGGCAGGGTTAGTTACACACTATACACCCACTAAAGGAGTCAGTGCAAAAGGATGCTAGCAGGCACACACAGTATATAAGACAATGCACTTTAAATACAACGCATGTATCTTGGGGACATGAAGGACAGAGGAAGATAGACCCTATTGACATTAATCACTAAATTGACATTGCATAAAGCAAAGTTTGCAGCAACAGAGAACCAATCCAGTAGGAGACACAATAGGTAGGTTTTGTTTTGAAAATTCATGCATCAGTCTTTCAATGGCTGAGATGACACCTCAGCCAAAACAGAAACAAAAACAAAATCCAAGCAACTTTGATTAGTTAACAAAACTATAAAAGCAGCAACAGAAAGACAACAGGAGACCCTCATATAGTTAGAAAGGAAACACTAAGCTTCCAAATGGTCCTCAGTCGGAAGACACCTCAAAGAAAACAAAGAAAAACATAAGTTCAACAAAAATGAAAACCAATACACCAAAGCATGTGGGCCACAGCTCGAACACAGGCGAGCAGCAGGGAAAGGCTTCAAAACCGTATTCCGCCTTCCTGGGCTCAAGGAGCTGGCGGAAATCATAAAGAACAACGAGACGAAAGCGAAGGGTGAATACAGGAAAATAACAATAACAAAAATCAATGAAACAAAAATCCGATTATTGCGAAAAGCAAGAAAGTTAACTCCTAAGAAATACTGAGAGATGTTTTTGTTTGTTTGTTTTTGACACAAATTATCAACATCAGGCAAGGAGCTGATTTTTCTATTACTACTTTTCTATTACTTTTTTCAGCCACTTTTCTACCAAGATAAAACACCAAGACCAAGGCAACTTATGAAGGAAAGCTTAATTGGGCCATAAGATTCCAGAAGGCTAAAGTTCATGACGGCAGAGATGGTGTGGCAGCTGACAGCACCTGAGAGCTCACATCTCCATCCTCAAGGCAGGAGGCAGAGAGGGACCACTATTGTTGACTGCAAGCTTTCAAAGCCTTCCCCCAGTGACACACTTCCCCCCACAAGGACACACCTCCTAATCCTTCCCAAACAGTTCCACCAACTGGGGACCAAGCATTCAGACATGTGAGTTGTGGGAGCCACCACGAAAGCTATCACCAGAGTCCACATTCATCTGAAAGGGCAACAAGGGTGCTACAAACACCGTTCACATCCATAGATCAATAAATTCAACAGCTGAGAAAAATGCACCCCCTTCTCAAAACCCACAGACCACTGAAGTATAATCAAGATAAAACTAACAATCAGAACAGACCTATAAGCACATAAATACACAAAATTAAGTCTAAAACATATCCCCTTTACCTCACCCAAAGAAGTCTAAGACTACCATCTCACAAGAGAAGAAACACTGGCTGAGATTGTGGCTCAGTTAGTAGAATGCTCGCCTACCATGTGTGAAGTCCTGGGTTCAATCCTCAGCATTACACACAACAGAGCATAGTGGTACAAGACCTATAATCTCAGCCCTTGGGAAGTAAAGGCAGGAAGATCAGAAGTTCAAGCACAGCTTTGGCTACATGAGGCCCTGACTCAAAAAAGAATAAAAACAAAAAACCCAAACCATTAATACTGCTTTTTCATAGTTTCTTTCTGGAAATACAAGACAGGGACTATTTCTCAAGCCATTAAGGCCTCAATATTGAAAGCAAACAGCCTTAACACACACCTCTTAAGGTGTAAAAATCTCTCAACTTATTCTGCCCAAGTAGGATTTATCCCAAACATACAAGAGAGCATTTAAAAATGTAAATCAAACACTGTAATACACCATGCTAACAGAATCACAGGCTCATGGAATCACAGTACAAGCATTTCATTAAAATCTAACTCTGAAAATTCTCAGGAACTTAGGAGTAGGGTTAGAACTTCCTCATTTTTTCAACAAGTATCTTCAAAATACTTAACAGAAAGCTGCTGTCCTAGAGACAGCTTTGATCTCTTCCATCCAGCATAATACTAAGTTCTAGTCAGTGCAATAGGGCAAGAAAAAGAAATGAAACGCTCCCTGTGTGCAGATGACAAGACTGTGTACAGAGATCATCAAAGATATTCCTTCATTTGCCTGTGTACATGAATGCACGTTCCTGTGTGCTATGTCTGTTGACGGCAACACAGACTCAGAGGTCAGAGGACACCTCCCACCTCATCACAGATGTGCTGGGATTGAATATGTACTGTCAAATCTGTTTTCATGTGGGGTCTGAGATCCATTCCTAGCAACCCTAAAAACAGAATACAACTCCATGGACAGGCTCACAGAGCTCCAGAGACCCCAGCATCATGCTGGCAGCTGCAGGATGTCCCACCTCCGCCAGGGAACTCTCAATCTGAAGAAGGAACCAACTCCCGTAGGATGCTGAGGGGTGCAAAGAAGAATGAAATTAACCCCCACTGGTGAATTTTGCTATGACAGGAACAAGTCCAAAGTTTAGGACATTCACAACACCTCATGGAGACGTTACTGAAAATCAACATTCATCTACTTTGCACTCCTAATTCATACTGACTATGCTTCAGATTGAGGATGTGTGCAGAGATCAACTGGTAGGAAAAACACATATGGCATAAAAACACTAGAAATGGCAGCCAGTGGGTATGAGGAAGGTTTTTATTAAGATAATTAGTTGTTCACCAAAAAATGGTTTGGAAGCAATCCTCCACGAGTGAAAGGGAGTTTCACTACACTGACCTCCAAAATGTTCTTTCAAGATGTTTTCAGAAGAACCAGACATGGAGAAAACTGTGACGACGTCTCTAATAGTACACAGCAGTATCTACCTGCTGTGCATCTCCAATGAGACTTTCCTTTTCCTATGACAGTAAAGTTACAAGGAACCAGGGTTCAGCCCAGTAGGAAGAGAATCTGCCTTAGTTGGGGGAGCCCTAGGTTCAATCTCGACACATGAGAAGGTAGAAGGATACAAGGACTTAGCTTTTAAGACGCATTCTATGTCTCTTACCACAAGTTGCCAGTGGAGAAGAGGAGCCCCTGGCTAAGCAGGACCTCTGTGTGTCCTCCCATTTGTGTTCCAGTGGTTCATACCAATCATAAAGGCTCCTTTGTGAAAAAAATGTATTTTGCAATAACTTATCAAAAGCAGCATTGAAGATCTTAATGGTTGAGTAAAAAACTTTAAGTCCCAAAAGATAAAGAGACTGCTTCACAACTCACCCTGAGTAGTCTACAGGCAGAATTAAGATTGTGAGGATGGCCAGAAAAAAAAAAAAAATCAGTTATGAACAAAATTCTGAGTGTATTTAATTTAATAACTCACATCTGGCTAAGTCCTCTTACCCTATCAGTAATTTCTGCCTCACCCTACCCCACCACACACTCTCCCCAAACAAATCTCTCAAGAACTTACTGTTAAAAACCTACCTTGGTGCATTAACTTAACACAAACCCCAGTAGTCCATTGTTTAAATCCACGCATTAAACTTTGAGCTAACATCCCATCTACCAGAATGTAGTTAACACCTCACAGGTATGACCATTAACTCTGCTAAGAATCTAGATTGCGATCTTTAAAGCCCTGTATCTGTCTTCTCAAATCACGGTGAATTACATTGCAATTAGCTTCCTAGATAGTACAGGACCCAAAACAAAACAACAACGGTGACCATCTTCATATTAGAAAATGCACTAACTCATCCAGTATTCCTAGTTAACAGGGAAGGAGAAAATATTTCCCCAGATTATCTCACCACCTGTAGAGACCATTACCCAGGCCAGCAGTGTAAAACTCTTAATAGCTTCCAGAGGGTCCTTAAAACACACAGGTTTTTAAGCACAAACACCAGGGAGCCCTGTTAACTCAGCACATGATGTAGATGTATGTATGCGTTGGGTTACTATTCCATGGTGGAAAGAGCCTGTTCAGAAGCACTACTACAAGCAATAGCTAAGGTAATAGTGGACATAAGACTTCTAGCTTCTTTCAGTTAGGAGGGCTTAACAGTCCCCAGAACTTGGGCAACGTGCAGCCAACATATGCCTCGGATACCATATGTGCTAACTGACACCACAAACAAGTTCCTGATGTCTCCTGCAGGTCGGGCTAGCCGGACACATACCAAACGTGACTGTGGGCGATAAGGATCAATAAGGATCAAAACACATACTTTTCCTTTTGATGGAGAAGCAACACACAGAGCCATCCCTTCCCTGGGGTGAACCAGAATGTGCATAGCCCAAATCACATGCTAGGAGGTCTAAGAGTCAAATCAAGTCTATAGATGTCTCAGTCTGGCTTTTAATGGTGACTAAAGGATCCAAAGTAGTTGTCAGAGTTTAAATGTTGGCTTCAAAATCTGCAGGCCTGGTTATGGTGAATATAGAAACACTTGCACTCTAAAACCTCATGTCCCCATGGCCATAATCAAGGGCAACCTTAAGGCTGATGGGGCAAATGCTCTCTAAAATGCCACGGTCCTCAACAGCTCTGTTCCCTCACCACTTACTGTGCATCACCATGGATAGTGTCTGCCAATTTTGGTTAAGATTCTCCCACTGATCTGGGAGGTGTTAAGGGGAGGAGTGGGGAGGGATGAGTTTGATCAAATGAAATTATATGCATGCATGAAATCTCAAAAATAAGAATATATTTTTTAAAAAGGTTCTAACATGGATTTTAGCCCATGAAATATAAACCTACAATCTGATCTCATCCATATTAAGTCCAATATCTTGAAGCAAAAAAAAGCTTAGGGCATAAACCATCTTCAGGGTCTATGTTGGCTCTGCAGAAACACACTTCGTCTTTGCTGATGCTGTCTTCAAAACGATCGACTTGTTCATCCTGGTGGTTATTAAACTATTTTATATATCTGACGCGGTCCTTTTCCAACACAACGGCATTAACACCTAAGTTTAGTTGATTAAAACCAATTGTACCATGGCTAGAAGCTTTGGCCTGAAAGCCCAGAGATTCAAACTTTGCAGCTCACTAGGTTGATGTCTGTACCTCCATAAATTCATGCCACAAAATTTACAACTTAGAAAATTTTGTTGAGATCTCCACACATCTGTTTCCATCAAAATACAGAATAAGTCACTGGACGGACTCTTAGAGGCTTTAAATGCTACCCACAGCCTTGAAACCGATATTTAAACAAGCACGTACCAACTGCCTCTTACCCAGGTATGGCTTACCCATTGCACTGAGATAATGGTTGAAGGCCTGGCAAGGAGGACTTGGGGTTTGTGTTGACTTGTCACAACTCATGGGTGCCGGGCTCCTGTCTGTGTCAAAAGAGAAATACCCACTGGAGGACCGGGACAGCAGAGATGATCTTCTCACAAAGATGAAAAGTGGGGATCTGGTAGCAAAAGGGCCAGGGCTGACCGGTGGGGCCAGCGGGCCCTGAGGGCTGCCGTGGGGGCAGCGGTCCCCTTCGCCTTCGGGATTACCTTGCGGTTCTGTCTGTAGGGAGGTAGGGGCCCCAGGCCTGAGCTGGGGAGGCCTCTCAGCAGGCTGCAATTGTCCACCTTCTCTGTCACACTCAGAACTTACATCAGAAGGTTGCTTGGCCATTTGGTCTTTTTTTCTGCAGGGAAACCGGAGAGGGGGGAAAACATTATCTTCAGCAAACTAAGTTATAAAGTCATTTCACCTACTCGTTAAGAATTCTAGAGTCAACCTCAGATTTTTTGTTATGTTGTTTCCTTTTCTGACTACCTTCCAAGTGGGATTAAAAGCATACCCAAAATAATAAAGGTGTGTTTATTTTGGTGTAAAGTGGAACTAAATCAGACCGCTAAACAAAACAAAGTATCAACTCCATAGCCTGTGGAGTTTGTGCGCTCACATACTCAAGCACAGAAGTTTCATGAGAAGCAGCTCGTGGGAAGCCTACAACATTTCGTGCTTTTCGTTCAGGACAAACTTGAATCATGTCTGAAAGTCCCAGTGGGCTCTCATTTCCCGGGCTCAGACACAGCGCTGGAGCACAGGAGCGGGCGCAGATGCAGAGATTGCAGGCTGGCCGCCTTCCCTGCTCCGGCCCCATTGTTTGCCGAAAATGCTGAGGGCAGCAAGTCTGGGGAAGGTTTGGCAGCGGCCGTCAGTCGTAGTAAGTGCGTCACAATAGAGTTTGTAACTCCGAGCGCAGCTCCGCCCGGGTCGGGCGCCCTCGGCCGCAAGGTCCCTCCGGCCGCCAGCCCGCGCGCCACCCCAAACTTCTCTCCGGTGCAACCCTGCCGGAAGGTGCATACTTCTAGATGGGGGGTAAGGGGTTCCAGAGCCACCCCCTTGCAAGCTCCACACCTAGCTGCGGGCGCTCGGCAGTACCCGGTGCGCGGCTGCTTCCACCCCCTAGACTCCTTTCCCTTCCCGGGCCACCACACCGAGACTCACGTCCGCCCCTTCCCTTCCGAGCGCGGTGTCCTGCGCCGATCGAACGACCCCTGCACGTCGCCACCGAGGAGGCAAGGGAAACAAAGCCCGGCTCTGGGCTCCAGAGCCCCGCGCCTGCCCGTCCGCCCGCCGCCACGCTCCGCCCGGGAGCCCAAGGTTTCGCGCGCCGCGCCTCTGGCCCGCGCTGCACCGGCCGCCGCCGGGATCATCCTCCGCCTCCTCCCGCTCCGCCCCTCTCACGCTACTCCCGCCGCCGAGCGGGCACCGCCAGCCCTGCGCCCCCGGCGCCGGCTGCCAGTGCTCCCCATTGGCCCGCGCACGGTCGCTCCTCATCGTAGCCAATGGGCAGGGGCGGCGGGGGCGGCGCCTACGGGTCAGGCAGCCGAAGGCGAGGCGATTGTTGACAAACTCGCCGCCCAGCGCCATTCAGGCTGTGCCGGCCGCCGCGGCTCGGGCTGGAGCTTAGGGGGCCGGGCTGCTGAGCTCCGCGCCCCGCCCAGCCCCTGGGCCCGGCCAGACCGCAGCGCGATCTGCGGGAGTTCCCGCCGCCTGGGCAGCGGGACGCAGAGACAAAGCGAGACCCGGGGTCCCCGGAATCCGCGGGGCCACGATCACACTCCAGACCGCCCCGGGCGAATACCCTAACGGCCTCCACAGTCCCGAGCCGAACTTCTCTGCAACTTCACCTGCTGTGCTCCATGTGCCACCGACAAGCAGGACCATCTCGGGTCTCGGGCGTGCACGTCCAGGCCCCCGCCCCCAGAGTCAAGTCTGCCTTTCTGGAGCAGCTCCTGCCCCGGGGGCGACAGGCCCGCAAGATCACCAGGCCGCCAGCCTATGCTACTGGGTCCCGGTGCGATTCGGCGCGATGGAGCCGACTAGGAGGTCAACTGGGGGCTTGGAACACGAGTGGCCTGAATGATGCTGGGAGGCCTATGGGGTCTCTTGTCCCCTGTAGACGCTGTGGCCCGCGGTATCCAAGGGGTGCTCTCAGACTGGACAGGGCCGCCAAGGACATCCGGGAAGGCGAAATCGGCCACCGTGTCCAAACCTTGTCTTGAATGAGTGCAAGCAAAGTCTGGGCGCGTGTGATTTTTATACTCAAACCTCCGCGAAGAACCCGCGCCAGCGAAGAGCCAAGTCCACAGGCCCGCTGCTCCAGCGCGGCTGCTTCCCCCAGCCGCATGAATCGCGGGGGCGCTTCCCCGCTGGCCCAATGCCGGGCACCACGGAGCGGGTCTCCGGCTCCAAGCCGAGACCACGCGCTCTCCTGGCCCGCGAGATGCCTCACCAGCCCCTCGTGCGGCATCCCGTCCCAAGCGGGACTTCCGCTAAGTGCCCGCAGCTTCCGTGCCTACGACCCTTCCCCAGAAGCGCTCTGCCAGGCAGGGACCTCGGCCCGCCTCGCAGCGTTCGTCTCCTGCAGCCGTGCGCCAAGTGGGACCAACCAGCGCCTCCACCCGCACGTGCGACACCAGAGACAGGTGGAGCCCTGCCTACGGCGCCTGCCTTCCATCGGTCCCCGGCCCCGTGCCCCGGGAATCGCGGAGTGTTTACCTTGCGTTTCTCAGTCCGAGAATCAGAGTCAGACATTGGGGGGACGAGGGCCAGGGGGAAGAGCGCCGAGGCGGTGGCGGCGGGAGCAGCGGAGGTTGTGCAGATCCCAGAGGAGCAGAGCGAGCGGACGCAGAAATCCGGTGACGGCGAAGGCGGCGAGGACCGCAGAGCTCCAACCAGCTGGTGACCCAGTGCCTGCGAGGAGCGAAGTGAAACCAGCCTGGCCCAGCGACTCTGCTCTTACTGGGCCCCCGGTCGGGCGCCCAATCACCGCGGGCTCCGCCCCTCGGTCCGGCCCCGGGCTAGCAGGAAGGCAAGCCCCACCCCCGCGGCCCCCGGGCCACTGGCGCTTGCAGGCTGCGACAGGTACTGGCGAGGGTGGCCCCGCCAGCTTTCCTGCAGCGAGCGTGTTTACCCTAGTGACTTGCCCTGCGGGCGACTGCAGGCACTCCCATCCTCCACCCGGAGTGTACCCGCCTCTCCTCGTCCGCCGGTGGCCGCCACCTCGCAGAGCGGAACTTAGGGGGCGCTCGGGGCTCGCTGCTGTGTGTCCAGCCTGGCCGCAGGAGCGAGGGGAAAGCCTCCGGAGGCGCCCCTGCGCCCTCGCTTTGCGGGAGCTTCTCAATCCCTAGCTACGGGGCCTGGGTTGGTGCAAAGATGGGCACTGGCCTTTGACTTTCCTCTCCAAGAATTCATGGCCTCCGGGGTGGGGGTGGGGATGGGGGGCAGATCAGCAAGATGCTGACCCCTCCTCGGTACGCCTCACGCGGGGACTCCTCTGCGCTGCCGCCTTGTGTCCCCCTGTAGGCGCTCCCTGTTTGTTTATTTGGTTTTTTTTTTCTTCCCCTGTGCCCAGTTACGAGGCAGAGCTGGTGGTGGGAAGGACAGTTGAGAAAAGGCTAGGAAAGATCCTAGGTCTACAGCTCAGTTTCAAGGGCGCGATGGGCGTGCACGACAAGCAGATAAAACAGGAGTGAGAAAGTAACTCGAAAAGAATAATTAAAAGGAAAAGGGGGACTACTAAGGAAGGACGATTGTGCCCAGCGCTCTGTTGGGAGCCTTGAAATTTACTTGGCTCACAGAGTACCTCCAGGAACTGTCTGCCCGTCGGTCGGCTGAAGCTGGTGACCGCGGGGCAGCGGAGTTCAGGCGGTGCTGAGATAGCCATATGGGGTCAAAAAATTCCCGATCCTTCAGAGGTCTTCGCGTCCCCAACAGAAGTCTCAAAGCCAACGGTGCCATACACCTGCACCCCCACCAGCTTCTCTCCCGCGGAGCTCGGTCTGGAATGGAGCATCAGGCATCCAACGCGTGAGGATTAAGGAAACTCGATTTAAGGGTTACCCAACCCGCATCCAGGCTTGCGGCGAGAAGGAAGTGGCTTTGTCTTAAAGAACAAGTGACGCGCGCAGCCTGTCGCCCCACCATCGGGCCATTTTGGCCATTTCGGTGTTTATAAGCGGATCTAACGTCAGCGTGACACAGCACAGCCCCGGTATAAAGTCTTAGTTCTCAGGTGAATCCTGAGACCAAAGAAGCCACTGCTTCCCGGAGGAACTGGAGGGCTGGCAACAAAGCCGTCCCTGCTGGGGGGCGAGGGGTGTTCACCACAAGAGCGCACAGGGCAGGGGCGTGGATACAAGCAAGTATCCAGCAGGTCCAGGTCTAGTCTGCTCCAAGGCTGCGAGCTAGTGCTGAGCCTTGGCCACGCAGCAACCCAGTCATGCAAACCAGTCTGCCGGGGCTCCAGGACCCCCAGTCAGTAACAAGTCTGCCTGCGCTGCGCTCTCATTGGGAACCAGGCGCCTCAGAACCGGACTAGAAAAGAATCATACAGAAAATTAAAAAGTCTTAGCGCTCCTGTTTCTTTGTAGGAGCAGGCTGCCCCGGAGTTTTCCGATTTTGCAACACTGGGCATGCTAAAAGAAAATATACAGGCACTGGGGAAAGCAACGGGCTAGGCTATGTGCTCTTATTTAGAGCTTAATCAGGAAGCCGGCTTGGAGGCGGAGGCTCTTGCATCACCAGTGAACAAGGCAGTCCGGAGCTTCCACCAAGTGCTTCACGCCAGGTGGCCGCGGCCCTGGGGCCATTGCATCCTTCTCTGGGCAACGTCAGGGGTACTCCTGAAATCCTATTTGACAGCAGAGAAGAGTAGCGTGGGAAGGGCCAGTGGGTCACGGATGCCTACCCTAGGCTGGCAAGAGGATGTGGAGGGAGGGAAGCGAGACGATGGCTAGAGTTGAGAATGAAACCGGGCAACGCAGAAGTCAGGACATAAACGAGAAATTCATTTCCGCCTGTGTAATCTCCCCAAATTCCAAAGCCAGTTTATTGCAGCTATTTTCCCCAGGCCCGCCTCCCTACCTTTCCAAGCCGTGAGAGCATCTTACTATTGCTTAATTTATTAAATTTTGCATCTACAGGTTTCTAAAGGGAGGATTACAGTTTGGGGCGGTGAAACGTTTGTCGCGTGGTTCTGCGTCCGGAGATCGCCTTCCTGGTGGGACCAGCAGGACTCTAGGCTCAAGCTCTCCTCTCTCTCCAGCGCGTTTCCTTGCAGAGCTGGAGCAAGTCTGATTCACTAATCATCCCTTGCTGAACTTTTGCCCGAGTTTGGAGTGGGTGGAGCTTCCCCCACCCTTTTTGCCTGAGGGTGTTTGATTTTTATGTTTTGATTTTTTTTTTTCACCTAGCGCCAGAGTTTTTCTTAGTCACTGGGAATCCGAATTACCGCCGACAGCAGAGAACTTTGGTGGTCCCGGGCTCCCGGCGACCACCTAATTGGGGATCTGACGCCGCGACTGGGAGAGGTCAAAGCAAGGGCCAGGCAAGGTTACCAGATTCAGAATAAGTCACTGTGCGCCCCGGGCATCCCTCTCCCAGACATCATGTCCTGCGCCTTGCCAACCTTATCCGGACCTCCTCCTCTGCGCGACCCAAATCCCCAAGGGTGGCGGCCCTGAATGTGCCACTTTGGCCTCTGTACCAGCTCTCCGAGTTACTAGAGAGAACTTCATGGCAAGCTACCGAACGGCCACTACATTTCTCGCCACGCCGGGAATGGCCTGGCTCACAGCTTGGACTGCCGGGAGAGCGCCTCTTCCCCAACCAGCGGCTGCGTGGGAGCGGGGTGGAAGGCCCAGGCAGCCCCGGGGTTGGGTGGGTGCATAGAGGTTGGTGTGTGGAATGTTGAAGGCAGAGGCCACCTTCAGGGCGTCGTCCTTCACCGACTCGCACAAATCCAGCAACTGCAAAACAAGACACAGAGGGACAGATCAGATGTGGGCGCGTTCGCGGAGGACTTTCCGTCCGCTCCCAATCACAAGTGCAGAAATTCTGGGCTCCCCACCACACAAGAAGTTAGTCCAGATTGTTTCTGTCTTCTTTAAATTTTCTAAGTCTCTGACTCTCAGGTCCGGCTGAAATCTAGTCCGTCCCCCCCACACCCCCTTTAAGGGACTCAGGGTAGCGGCTCTTTTTAGATTATCCTGGTAGCCAGAGACCAAGGTCCAGGAATTAACGCTGCCTCCTCTCCGCTCCCTTTTCTTCTTCCCGTCTTTCTTCTCCACCTCTGGAGTGCCACCCTCTGGCGCGCAGAGGCAACTGACAGGAAGAGCCTCTGAAAAGACCAGCAGGTGAAAAAAACCTGCCCCATCTCACCAGAAGGGTGCCAACAGACCCTGAAAGGCAGCCCGCGAGGGTCCCTGAGAATGGACCACCATGCACACCAAGCCTAGGCACTGGTCGCTTTCCACGCTCTCCGACGCAAAGCCTACGAGCCATCGACCGCACTTTGCAGAGTGCCGGTGAGGACAGACTTCCAAGAAGGGAGGAGACCTGCAGGCCAGGCTTTGGAGAAGGGGCACTGGCTGTGTTTCTATTTTACTTTCCATGATTTGGATGTCAGCACTCCACCATCCCCGCAAAAGGCAGACAAAATAAAGGCTTATTTTTCTGGATCCGAACAAGGGCCACGGCCCGTTTTCCTTTCCCCCAAGCAGCTACATACTGCACTTAGACATTTTTTCCAAGTCTCCATAAAGCTACAAATTTCTTTGACTGACTAAATCACAACAACCTCCGAGGCTTCATGGTTTGTTTTTTATGGTTTTAAAAGCCACTTTTGCGGGTCCCACCTTTGTCCTTGAGTGCTGTCCACATTTTAAGACCTTTGTTCCCCCTGAAGAAGCCCCCCAAAAACATTTCAAGTGTTTAGAAACAATAGGTACTCCTCAAAAGAAAGACGGAGAGGAGAAAGAAGTATGGAGGGGAGGGCGCATTCAAGGGCTTCTTCCTTCAGAATGTGCCTGTACCAGTGATTTCTAATGAAAAGCTCTGTTCTTCACACACCGTGGTAAGGCACCATCAAATAAGTACTGAAAAGACTTTGATCACATTTGCAAGATGCGACAAGACGAACTGTCACTGACCAAGATTTCCAAGTCTGTAATTAATACTCTTGACAAATCCCCAACTAATCTGTCAACTCTTGATGTCTTGAACCACACATTTCAAAAGCGTGAGCTGGTATACACAGTCCCTGAACTTGCCACATAGAGTCATGTAATTATTCAAGATAATGTTCCCTTTGGGGTTCATTAAGGCAGCTAGTCCAACTCTTGTCATGTAGAGTCACCAATAGGGAAACTCACTTTGAAAGAAAGTCTGTGAACACTATGGGTTTGGTTTGTCTAGTGCTAAATATAGACTTAAAGGTCAGAGGTAAAAATTATAGAAAGTGATTTCTATTTGCTATAAGGAGGAATTTTTGTTGTTGTTGTTGTTGTTTTGTTTTTAAGAACAAAATAACTGGTGAAGAAGAGCATTTCTATACTCATAATTCTCTGGGAGTAACCCCACTACAGACACTGGAAAAGAACATTGAACTGGTTAGGTACACCAAACACTGACTGGCAAGATAGTTTCTAAACCTCCAGTTCTGGGGTAGTTTAAAGCTCCCCTCTTTTCAGCTTTCCCCATCCTTACTGCGACAGAACTCCAGATGTGTATATGAAGAGGAGGGGTTGTGTAGGGCCCCTGTCGCGCACCACACTCCCATCCAGCTTTGCCTATTAGTAAGATCATAGTCTTCACCCTCCTTTCACTTACAGTATGCAAACTGTAGTCCTGTCCTGTGTGGGATGCCGTACCAGACTTGAGAAGCTTGCAAGCATACTGCATACTATGGACAAGCATGGCCTCCTACATCAGGAGCTATCACAAAGTTTCAGAGGCTTTAAAAATACAATCTGAGTAGGGACTGGAGAGATTTCTCAGTGGTTAAGCATACTTGCTACTCTTGCAGAGGACCTAGGATCCGTTATCAGCACCCACATGGTGGCTGACAGCTGTCTGTAACTCCAGTTCCAGGGTATCCAGTGCCCTCTCCTGGCCTCCCTGGGCACCAGGGACACACATGGTGCACATGCATACATGTAAACAAACACTCATACATATAAAATAAAAATAAATCTTAAAATAAAAAAATATAATTCCCTTAATATATACACACATACAAATAAACAAAAAAGTACTTGAGTAGGGAGAGATGGCTCAGTGGTTATGAGCTCTTGCTGCTCTTTATCAGAGAACCCAGCTTTGGTTCCCAGCACCAGGTCTGGTGGTTCACAACTGCATGTAACACCAGTTCCAGGGGATCTAATGCCCTTTTCTGGCCTCTGCAGGTACTAGTATGTATGTGGTGCATATATAGACTAGCACACACACACATAAGATAATAAATAGTAAATAAGAAAGCAAGCAGAAACTTGAGGCATCAAGAGACCCCTAGTGTGGATATGTTACTGTGTAACCTGGGGAAAGGAATTCCTGTCTTGTTTGGCTCCCTCTGCCTACCTGCTTGCACGATTTTCTTTCTTCTCTCCTGTTTGACTTTCCCAGCACTGTCATGTCCAGTTAGGAAAATAGGATGGCTAGTTCCAGCAATCTCTCTGAGCTTCCCACCCTCCAAGCTCTATTTCCATTCAGCAAGGCCTGACCATGTAGGAATTTGCAGGGTGACACTCAACCACTGCTTGCACTCTGTGCATGGGTTTTCCCTGCTTCTGTGCATCTTCCCTCTGTTTCCAGCTCTAGGAGCCTTCGGGGAAACCCATGTTGAAATGCCCAGAGATATAAATAGCTAATCAGATGAGCCCCTTTCCTGCTTGGACACTGTGCTAGGGTCTTTACATCCATCCCGTGAATTTGAGAGGGCTTGTGGCTCATTTAGCCAGTAAATGTAGAGAAAGTGAATTCCACAGCCTCGGCTTTGCAGTCCCTGTTCTTGCTCTCCTGTGACCCTGATACCACTTTCTGTGTAGTATCACCTTCTGGAGGATGGAAACCTAAAGAAGAAGGGCCAAGGAGCCGTGGCCAACAGCCAACACCCATTGCTATGACATCAAGAGGCCACCTTGCTCCTCATAGCACTGTTGTGCCCACTTGACTGTAACCCCAGGAATGATCACACGTAAGACTACCCAAAGAACTGCCAAGGCCACAGCCTCGCAGAACTGGAATGAATCACTATTGATGGCTAATGCCCAGAATAAATAAATAAACTTGCTATACCAATTACACCCCGTTTTCAAAAGGAACCAGTTGGAGTTGGCCTCTATCGCCTAAAGGACTGTTTGGTATTACATAATTTCCTGTCCACTACTTGCAACCAACTTGATTTTTTAAGAATCTGTATATTGGGAGAGAAACTAAAAAAGAAGAGGAGTTGATGCTGGGGATGGCTCAGCGTTAAGAGTGATTGCCGCTCTTGCAGAAGACCCCAGTTCAGTTCTCAGAACCCACATATGGTCACGACTGCCTGTAACTTCAATTTCGGGGAGTCATGTGTTTGTATACTACACACAGACAGAGAGAAATGCATACACATAAATAAAAAATAAAATGAATCTTTTTAAAAAGCAAGGGGATCTTCAGGGCCAGAGAGATGGCTCAGTTGTTAAAGAGCTTGCCACACACATGTGAGGACCCATATCTATGCTATTAAACAAGAAACATCAAATAAACGGTACAGTATATGCATTGCCATGCCAGCATCGGGGAGGTGGGGTGGGGATTCTGGGAGCTGGCTGTCCAGACAGTTTGGCCCAGTCAGTGAGCTCCAAGTTTGGTGAGAAACCGTATTTAAAATAACAACAACAACAACAACAATAATAATAATAAAATAAATGAAGGAAGGAAGGGGAAGACACTCGACATGGACTGAGGAAGACACTCGACATGGACTCTGGCTTCCACACCCATGCACATATGTACATGGACACCATGCACATACATACACAAGCATGTATACACAAAAGAAAGAAATTTGCAAATAATGGAGAAATATTATTTAATCTAAAGATGTAATGAGGATAAAACTTAAGCCACTGGTAAAATGACATTTCTGTACTACTTTTGTTTTGTTTTTGAGACAAGGTCTTATTGTGTAGCCCTGATTGGCCTGGAACTCACTATGTAGACCAGGCTGTCCTCAGATTCACAGATATTCTCACTGAACACCCACAGGCCTTGTTCTGGTTCATCCCCTACCCATTTATCTCCCTTGAAAATTTGTACCTTGAATAAGTTTGATTGTCAACTTAATTGGATTAAGAAACATCTAGGACCCTGCCACTGCCTTTGTTGTGGGGCTGTGCTTGGCACCAGGCTGCAGCAATCATGATGAACTTACTTCAGCATGTAGGTGACCACTGGTTCCATGTACCTGTCTCTGTAGGGCTTGTCTTTAGATGATATCTAGAGAGGAAGGACTAGGAAAACCTAGCTGCCTTCCGGAGTAAAAACATGTCATTTTAAAGGGGCCCAATGAAGAAGTTATTTGGAAGTAAAGACTTTGACTAAATGTTTACATTTTAAAAGTTATTGGAACTGGGTGGTGGTGGTACATACCTTTAATTCCAGCACTCAGGAGGCAGAGGCAGGTGAATTCCTGTGTGTTCAAGGCCAGCCTGGTCTACAGAGTGAGTTCAAGGATAGCCAGAGTTACAACAGAGAAACACTGTCTCGGAAAAAAAAAAAGTTATTAGAGAAATAAAAACATGTTCATTATCTTTTTAAAAAAGAAACATCTAGTACATTCATGAGACACACCTTTGTGCATGTGTATGTATGTGGCTGGGGTGGGGGTGGGGGAGAGTTCTGAGACTTTTAAGCAGAGGATGGCCCTGAGCCAGGACAATGGCTTTGAATGCAGGCTGACCCACCCCCATGAGCTGGACGGGCTGGCTTTTATAGAAAGGGGGAAAGGAGAAAGCCAGCTGGCCAGTACTAACCACTAATATGAGCAACCTCCTGCTGCCAGGCCTTCCCTACAATGATGGACTGAGCCTTCAAGCTGTGAAAAACCACATAAACCTTCCCTCCTTTAATTTGCCTCCCATCAAGTATTTGGTCACAGAAATGAGAAAAGTAATTCAAATTGCTTACTTAGCCTTTATAAAGACAAATGCTGTCTAATAGGTTAGCAAGTAAGGCTTTCCACAGATAACACATTACCTTAGCCAACGTCTGGCCAGTCGTCAGCACCCACGAAAAGCATAACATTTCACTGACAATGAGATCCTCTCTCCCATTTACTCACCCACATGGAGAGGGGCTCTCCTCCTTTCTTCACTGGACACAGGTCAGTTCCTCATGGATCAGGCATTAGCTTGCTCCAGGTCCCAGTTTAAAAAACACGTACAATCTCATGGTGTCCTTTATAGTCAAGATCCAATATCACAAAACAGAATTCTGTGGGTCTAATCAGCCAGAATTCCAGCTGAACATTGTGCATCCATTGAAATTCTGGCTGATGGTATTTTCCTAATCTGAAATGTTATATTTGGAGAGACTGCCTTCCAAACCCAACAGCAGCTACATCACTTCATTCAAGCTAAGCGGAGAATGTGAGGACAGAAAAAAGTGCCTTCAAAAATGCTCTTTCCATTGCAGTTTTTTCAACTGAGTAACATGGTATGCAACCATTTGCTAAGAATTCCTAGAAATGCCCATTTCAGTGAAAGAATAGAGCTTTGGAGTCATAAGTTTCCTATGACTATGATGTGTTAAATGACTCTTGCATGGATTGAGCGTATAAAATAATATTATTACTGGGCTGAGGAGATGGCTCAATGGTTAAAGTGCTTGCTGACCAAGTTTGAGGACTGGGGTTCAGATCCCCAGGGCTCATGAAAACGACTGTTGGTCATGGAGGTCCACCTGTTTTCAGTCTCAGAAAGCAGAGGCAGGATCTTCAGAATAAGCTGGTTAGCAAGACTAGCTGTATCAGTGAACTCTGGGTTCTATTGAGAGACCTTGCCTCAATTAATAAGGTAGAAAAAGATCAATTGAGAATGATTTTTTATATCAATCTCAGGCCTCCACATGTATGAACATACACATGGACAAGCACACAATTGTGTGCCCAAACACATGTAAAAACATGCATATGTACATGCCATACACACATAAAAATGAAGAAAACAGTGGTGGTGATGATGCTGCTGACGATGATGATAATGATGATTTGTGGGTCACGGGCTTGAACCTAGGATGTCCTGTATGCCAAGCGAGCACTTCACCCACGAACTACATCCCTAGCCCTCCGTGATTGTTCTCATGGATTCTCTAGGTTCTCTAGGTAGCAATAAATGTGATATCTTTACGCTCTGGCGTTTCCTTTACTGAGAATGCTTAATCACCGTTACCCAAAACAAGAGTGCTGACACGGAGGCATCGACTTTAACCACTTAATAAGAGCATCCGCCATTGATTCAAACTGCTGCTGATTCATAAAAGGAAAAGTTTCTAAAGAAGTCAAGTGCACATAGCTTTCCCTTTAGAATACAGGAAACCATATGAAAGTATTGGCAATGGAATTAAAGTAACCACAGGGCCACGCTTGGTAGCATTTTTAACAGACAAAGGCATTTACACAAAGCGAGAAAGAATATTCAATTAGGTGGTTATCACAGAGCTGCAGCATTAGTTTCGCACCTTTTAATACCGAAGAAGAATATGGTATTTTAAACAACTGATGGTTTAGCTTGATAAGTACATAACCGGGAGGGAGTGATTTCCCGTCACAAAAATTTCCCCAAGGGCAGAAGCCTCACAAACCACCAGTACTAAATACAGCCATCCCGCTGGTGTCTTCAGGGAGTGCTTCTGAGACTGGGATGCCTTCTTGCAGATATCAAAATCGATGGGTGCTTAAGTCCCTCAACTAGGATGCTGCGGTATTTGCAACCCCTTTGGAGGGTCCCCGTGCTTTACATCCTCACCAGTCTAACATTCAACACAACAGAAGTGCTGGAGCAGTCTCTGCTGCTGTGCTTCAGGTTTCCCAGTTCTGGCTATATTAGCCAGATAGGCCACACTGTGCCTGTCTGCATTCCAGACAGCCGCTTGCCCCACATTTGTGCTGCCTAGGGCTTTTGGCTTATCCCCAAAGACCTCATTTCTCTATGAAGTTACTTCTTCATTCTTCCTTAAGGTGATGCTGCTCCACAGTATGGCTTGTAATTTGTCCAGATTCTACATCTTCTTCATGTGGGAGCAAAGTTCTCTCGACTTTGTTCACATCATAACTAGAATTAGGGGCCCTTACAAGTTGCTAGTCAAATCACTTGTGTCCATGAAGGTAAAAATCCCAGGACAGATGCCTTCTTGATTATATTATGATAGATGCATATTCTAACGTTGGATACTTAGAGAGGCTGGGAGTAGGATGTGGACTTAATAGGCTTAGATGTGCCAGCAAATATACAAGAATAATTGTGTGTACATCTGGAGCATGTAATTGGAATATGTACAATTAAAATATACCATTTAATAGCTTTAAGAACCTACAAATTAAGGCTAAATATAGTGAAGCATATTCAGGAATTCTATTATTGATTAAAAATGATCTGCTGGAGAAAAATGACTAAATGGATTGACACACCATCTTCACAGATGGTTTGAGTATCAGTCCTTTCCAAACTGAGATTAGAGTCAATGTAAACATAAGCAGGAAATGTAACAGGCAAATTCTAAAATACATGGAGAAATACCAAGATGCCAAATTAATTTTGAAAAGGAATCAATATATAGGAGATTTGTATTATCCACTGTAATAAGATGGATTGTAACAGTCAAGACAAAATTAGCAAAAATAACAGACAAATCAGTGAATGCAGTAGACTATGAAGTCCCAAACATCCCCATGATTATATGTTTAATTGATTCTTCCCACAGAAGGCAAAAAACTTCAATTGGAAAGGGAATGGTTTTTTAAGAAGTAGTGATTAGATACTTGGATAACTATGAAAATTAACCTATCTCTGTATCATCTTATATTCAGAAATTAATTTGGGATAGAGGGTAGACACCATTGTAAAAGCAAACTTAATTTACTCTCTAGGAAAGCAGAGGGGTCTTAGCCTTCGGTTAGGCCAAAAGTTTTCAGAAAAGGCACAGGGGTCCTAGTAAGAAAATTAAAAAGTGACAACTTATATTTCACCAAACTTAAAGCCTGATGCTTTTCAAAAGATACCATTGAGAAAATGATTAGGCCACAGGATGGGAAAATTAAAAGTTCTCGTATCTACAGTATCTAGCAAATTCTAACCACATAACATGCAGCTTTTAAGAGGGCAGAGGACAAAATAAAATCTTTTACACAAATATTAAGACATATAAATAAGCACTTGAGAAAGTGCTCGACATCATCAGATGTCATAGAAATGACTATTAACAGGATGAGATCGTATATGCGTTAGTAAGTGTGGCTGGGGACACTCTGGGACAACGGGGCTCCCACACTCTGTGAGTGTGCCTGAGGTCAGCTGGAGGTGAACGCCAGCTGCTGGAGGCCATGACTCAGCAGAGTTTTAGAGCAAAGAGCCTTGGGGAAGGAGAAGAGGCAGGGCAGGGCCAGGCCAGCGAAGTCTACACAAAGAAATACTACCCAGGGAAAAAACAGAGTACTGAGCTAATGAGTCCCGTGCACCTGCCTGGGTTCTCAGGAAGCTCTGCAGCAGGTGAGCTGAGACAGACACACAGCGGGGACTGCAGGGGACCAGTGTTGGGGGGAGCTGGGGGTGGGGCCAAGAGCGGTTCCCAGAAACTTCTTGGACAATGGACACTTTCTCCAATGTGATTAGAGTTCATGTTATATAGTTTGGCCTCTGCCAAAACTCACCAAAGCATACCAAAATTTACATATTTAAGTGTATGCAAAATAAGCCCCACTTTTTTCGTTTACAATTGTTACTAGAACTTTTAAGTTAAAAGAGAGACAAAAGCAATTTTAGGGGAAGCAGTTTGTGACTACAAACTTTAGTTTTTTTGTTAAGGATAACAAAAACTAGCATCTAATATCATTACATATAAAGAGGCATTTTGACACCTAGAAAGTAGGAAGAACATAATAATACACTTTTTCACATTTATGTGTTTATGTGTGTGCTTATGTGCATGAGTGTTTGTGTGTGCATGCGTGTACACATGTCATCAGGCATGTGGAGGCCAAAAACAATTTTTGGTTGTGGGTTTTCTCTTCCACCATGCTCACTCCAGGGATTGAAATCAGATCATCAGACTCGGTGGCAAGTGCTTTAAACCCACTGAGCCTACTTGTTGGCACAATAATATAATTTTTTAATTGAAAATGCAATGCATATTGTGTTCTTCATTTAGCCATCAAAGGACGTCCCATTCCAGAGGAATCTCCCTAACTTGGAAGTAGAGCTGTATGGTTCTCAGGCCGGATATTACTGGGAGGGATCCACTAGATTAGATGGAGGGCCATAAGGTCTCAATGTGAAAGGTAAGCTCTTTAGCATGAGGTCAAGGGACCAAATGGCTCAAATGAGACTCCAAGAAGCAACTGACTTAGGGCCTGAGGAATTCAGCAACTTCTCTAGAAAGCCCTCTGACTGGGTTACAGCTGTGGTTCAGTGATAGTGTGCTTGTTGAGCTTACCTGAGGTTCAATCCCAGGACACATCGCAAAACCCATCCTATCTGACCCTACTCTGCTTTTGCTCAAAAATCATCGTCAGTACTCATTCTGGGAAGACAGATTCCTGTTTTCTCCCTTACGTACAACAAACATCCTAGATATTATAGTAAAACAAACCTGAGAGGACTCCAAAGGGTGAAGAAAAAAGCAGAGTGTCTAGGGACCGTGGGCTCCTGGGTGACAGTGGCAATTTCTTCGGTTTTCTTCTGACTCACATACATATCCCCATTGTAGCTAAATAAACTAGAGATACAACAGATGTTGACAAATAACCCAATAGAAGCCTGCTGACTCTAGCCAAAGGACCAGGTAAGAGCAGCCCCACTACACAGCTTTGCCATGTGATTGTTCGAGTTCATCCAAGTCACACAGAAGGCTGGATCAGACTCCCAGCAGCTCAATGGGCTACGTGGATAGTCTTCTACCACAATAGTAGTGTGGTAGTGTAGTGAAGCCCTCACAGGAAGCCATGCCTTCCCCCTCTTACGGTGAAGAAGCCCTTTCCTCTCTGGATGCTGTCAGAGAAGGTCTGGTGAGAGTCAGAGCTTAGCGGTACACGGAAGTGACAAGGCCACTTGGGGAAAGTGACCAGGCAGGCCTGTCTCTCCCTCCTAGGGAGGACTCAGTGGAGGCCTAGTTGAGCCCCCTCGCCACTCCCTTGAAGATATCACCCCTTGTATATTGTTTGAGTTTCCTCTCTGTTTCAACATTCTGTGACTAAACATTATCACTAAAGCAACTTAGGGTAGGAAAGGGTTTATTTGGATCATACCTCCAGATCTCTGTCCTATATTGAAAGAAGTCAAGGCAGGAACTTGAGTAGGATCTTCAAGCAGAAACTGGAGGAACATTGCTACTTGCTTGCTGTGTTGCTAGCTTGCTGATGCTCAGCTAGCTTTCTTATACAACGCAGGGAATAGTGTCAACCACAGTGGAATGGGTCCTTCTGCATCAGTGAACAACCAAGACAACTCCCCTTGCCAACCTAATCTGGGCTATTCACCAGTTGAGAACCCTTTGAATCTAGACTGTGTTGAGCTGACGAGGACATCTATCAACATAGACTTAGTAGGGAGCTCAGAATTTTTAGCCTTGTTACATGATGATAAGAAGAGATACCCCTTTTCGTCCCCACACAGTGCTAGGGGAAGCTGGCTAAAGAACCTCGAGCAGATCCAGAGTATTTTGTGACATAAAGCCACGAACATTCTGATTTCAATCAAAAGCCACTCATCATACCCCAAACCAGGAAAATGTCAAGCTAAACGAAGATGACAAATAACGAGGTCAACATTGAGATGACACAGATATAATGGGCTGAGATTTTTAAGCAGCCACATAAAAATGCTTCAGTGGTTGGTAGTGAGCATGCATAAGCCCAAGAAACAATCTCCTTGTAACTCTCAGAGTGGTGAGAACAGAGAACAGCGGCACAAAGAAAACGAAACACCTGGAACACTAACACTGTGGGAGTGTAAAAATGTCATATCCACTCTAGAGAGGAAGTTTGGCAAGTTCGTAACAATATCAACATGTATTCACCGTATGATCTAGCAACAGAGCTCGTGAGCATTTACTCTGGAGAAATCAGAATTTATATCCACACAAAATCCTGCACACCAACGTTGAAAGTGGTTTTAGTATTAACTGTTAAAAACTGAAGGCAGCTCACATATCCTTCAGTGAGCGGCTGGTTATTCAAACTGTCACATCCCCTCGGTGTGAAATACTACTTGGCAATTGCTAGGCAGGCTCTTGATACACGGAACATTATGCAGAGGAGGGAAGCTGATTCTGACGCATGTATGTCGTGTAACCCAGCACTGAAATGATTATTATGCAAATGGAGAGTAGTGCATGTGAACTGGGATTAAAGAGAGGGAAAAAGGAAGAGAGCATGACCATAAAAGAGCCACAAGAGAGACTCCAGTGCTGATGGAAGCATGCTGCCCCTCTCTGCGTCAGGGTAACTATATCCAAATCCTGCTTGATGTTCTAAAGTGTTGCAAGGTTTACCAAAAGGGGAAAGCAGTTAAAGATGGTGAAACTGCTGTGCATCCCTCTTAACTGCTACACATGAACTTGTAATTCTTCCAAAACACAACATTTAATTAAAAAAGAAAACCAAAGAAATCACAGAATAGATTTCAAGTTAGATTCTAACAGAATTTTATATAAGCCCTAGAAGCCTCCCCATTTAATTTTTATGCTTTTGTTGTTGTTGTTGGGATACAATGTCCACAGAGAGATCTAAGCTCATCAGCTTGCTAAATTACCCCAGAATGAACACACTTACCACACAGGTTAAGAAATAAAATGTCTGCCTTCCAAAAGACTTTCAAAAAATCTCTTATGCTCACACCCAACATTTTTATTACACTGACTCAGCAGTAACCCAATAGCTTAACAGAACAGATGCCTGTGGCTGTGCTGGGAGCCTGCGGCTGTGACATCAGTCTGTGGTGTGAGCCTGTGGCTGTGCTGTGAGCCTGTGGCTGTGAGTCCGTGGCTGTGCTGTGACGTCAGCCTGTGGCTGTGAGCCTGTGGCTGTGCTGTGAGTCTGTGGCTGTGACGTCAGCCTGTGACTGTGAGTCTATGGCTGTGCTGTGAGCCTGTGGCTGTGACATTAGCCTGTGGCTGTGATGTCAGCCTGTGGCTGTGACATGAGTCTGTGGCTATGACATGAGCCTGTGGCTGTGAGCCTGTGGCTGTGGCGTCAGCCTGCGGCTGTGACATCAGTCTGTGGTGTGAGCCTGTGGCTGTGCTGTGAGCCTGTGGCTGTGAGTCCGTGGCTGTGCTGTGACGTCAGCCTGTGGCTGTGAGCCTGTGGCTGTGCTGTGAGCCTGTGGCTGTGAGCCTGTGGCTGTGAGTCCGTGGCTGTGCTGTGACGTCAGCCTGTGGCTGTGAGTCCGTGGCTGTGCTGTGAGCCTGTGGCTGTGAGTCCGTGGCTGTGAGTCTGTGGCTGTGCTGTGACATCAGCCTGTGGCTGTGAGCCTGTGGCTGTGCTGTGAGCCTGTGGCTGTGAGTCTGTGGCTGTGAGTCTGTGGCTGTGAGTCTGTGGCTGTGCTGTGACATCAGCCTGTGGCTGTGAGTCCGTGGCTGTGACATCAACCCATGGCTGTGAGTCTGTGGCTGTGCTGTGACGTCAGCCTGTGGCTGTGATGTCAGCCTGTGGCTGTGCTGTGACATCAGCCTGTGGCTGTGAGTCCGTGGCTGTGCTGTGAGCCTGTGGCTGTGAGTCTGTGGCTGTGAGTCTGTGGCTGTGCTGTGACATCAGCCTGTGGCTGTGAGCCTGTGGCTGTGCTGTGAGCCTGTGGCTGTGAGTCTGTGGCTGTGAGTCTGTGGCTGTGCTGTGACATCAGCCTGTGGCTGTGAGTCTGTGGCTGTGACGTCAACCCATGGCTGTGAGTCCGTGGCTGTGACGTCAACCCATGGCTGTGAGTCTGTGGCTGTGCTGTGACGTCAGCCTGTGGCTATGATGTCAGCCTGTGGCTGTGCTGTGACATCAGCCTGTGGCTGTGAGTCCGTGGCTGTGCTGTGACTTCAGCATGTGGCTGTGAGGCCGTGGCTGTGCTGTGACGTCAGCCTGTGACTGTGAGTCTGTGGCTGTGACGTCAACTCATGGCTGTGAGTCTGTGGCTGTGCTGTGACGTCAGCCTGTGGCTGTGACGTCAACCCATGGCTGTGAGTCTGTGGCTGTGAGTCCGTGGCTGTGCTGTGACATCAGCCTGTGACTATGAGTCTGTGGCTGTGCTGTGACGTCAGCCTGTGACTGTGAGTCCATGGCTGTGCTGTGACGTCAGCCTGTGGCTGTGAGTCTGTGGCTGTGAGTCCGTGGCTGTGACGTCAACCCATGGCTGTGAGTCTGTGGCTGTGAGTCCGTGGCTGTGCTGTGACGTCAGCCTGTGACTGTGAGTCCATGGCTGTGCTGTGACGTCAGCCTGTGGCTGTGCTGTGACGTCAGCCTGTGACTGTGAGTCCGTGGCTGTGCTATGACATCAGCCTGTGGCTGTGCTGTGAGCCTGAGGCTGTGAGTCTGTGGCTGTGACGTCAGCCTGTGACTGTGAGTCTATGGCTGTGCTGTGAGCCTGTGGCTGTGACATTAGCCTGTGGCTGTGATGTCAGCCTGTGGCTGTGACATGAGTCTGTGGCTATGACATGAGCCTGTGGCTGTGAGCCTGTGGCTGTGGCGTCAGCCTGTGGCTGTGACATCAGCCTGTGGCTGTGATGTCAGCCTATGGCTGTGAGTCTTTCTGTGACATGAGCAACTAGCTGCCCAGGAAAAGACATGCAAGAGCTTCTATTTCCCACAGATGTACCAGCTCCCACAGCTCAGTCTTGTCACTTCTGTGTCACCCCTATGCTATCCTTGTCTGCTTACTAATCCCAAGCATTTTGAGTCTCCCAGAAAAGGGAAAACTCTAAGTTTCACACAGCGATGCTTTTTCTCTAAGATGAAAGAGCAGGCTGAGGCAGGGGAAGGCAGCAACTCTGGAGAGATGACTCAGTAGTAAGAGCATTTACTGCTTTTGCAGAGGATCCTGGTTTGGTTCCCAGCATCCATATCTGGCAGTTAACAACTACCTGTAACTCCAGCTCTGGAGAATCCAATGCCCTGTTCTGGCCTTCTCAGGTTTAACATGAAATGGCAGACAAACTCATACAGGCATGCACACATACACGTATACATGCACATGCACATACTAAAATAAATGAATAAACCTTAAAATAATAATTAAAGGGAATAGGTGACTTACCTTCAGAAAATGAAAAGCAACCACAAGTAGATTTGCTTTTATAAGTGTATAACTTACATAGAAACGGATACACTGGGGATTATTTGTTTCTATTGCAAGTGAAATTCATTACATTTTATAGGAGTCATAATAAACTCATTGTCCATAACTGTGACTGGGGTCTTTTTGGATTCATCTCCTGAAAGGTCTTTTTGGTACAACACAATCACTCTTAGGTACAAATTTCAACCATCAGGAATTTGTGAGTCCTGGGTGTGAGCCGTCACAGAGAAGAGTATCCCAATTGCCCAGCACATTAAGCATCTTCCTAAGGGACTCGGGGTGATGCTCCTGCCAGAACCCAGAGCCTGGAGATTGCAAAACAACTTGCATCTTCTGCAGTTACAACACGTTACTCTTGAAAGAAGGAAATAGAATGGCCCTGGTTCATTTCCCCAATACACAAAGCTCTACTGTAGACATGAGGTCTGACCGGGTGGCTGCCAGGTGGAAATCAGGACTGGGGGTTGGGTATGTCCTCACAATCTCCTGCTACTGATTAAACTGAAGAAACCAAACCCCACTTATATTTTCTTAACTTCAGCTGAATCACTCCATTTCTCAGTTCAAGCTTGTGTTTTATGCCACATAGGCACATACAGGGGTCAGGGAGGGAAGGGAGCAGGAGAGATCCCCACTCTTAGCAGTGATCTGTGGCTTCCTGTCTTCCTGTCTTCCTGTCTCTCTATTTTAAGGTCTTTGGCCCTAAGAATTGATGGTTGGCTAGGACAGATGCTCTAGTTGTTCCCTGCTCTTCCTTGGAGAGGCACTAGCATCCCTATAGAAGTAACAGTGGGTTCAGCCCCATTCTGGTTATCCTTTCAATTCCAATAGGATTTTGAGACTTGGCTAGTTACATGTCCAGTGAGACCACTCCAAAGCAATTCCATTCCAACACCACTACCTACTTACTTCTTGGCCTTGGCTCCCAGGCAGGACCTATGTCTTCTTTCCCCGGCAAACTGGATCTCACCACCTCCCCCTCTTTGGCAAGGATATCACAGCCAGGGTTTCTGTACCCCAGCACTTGCCAGCAACCACATCAGATGGGCTTAAACCGGTGGGAAGAGGGGACTTTCCTCATACTTCTTACAAAGGAAAGTGAGAGTTGTAAGCACTAGCTGAGGCTTTAGGACCAAAGAGGCCTGCCTTGGTTTCCTACTCCTGTGGCTATTTTCAACATCCACTGCTTGAACCCTCAGCTCATCTGCATTGGATCTTGTAGTCAGGACACCTGCTGAGCAGCCTTCATCCAGGTGGCTTGGGCAAAGGGAAACAGAGGGGTGGGAAATCAGTGTTCATCAGAAAGAACACTACGGAGAATGGAAAACAGCCAAAGCACCTGCAGGAAGTGAAGGCTCCATGTTCCCATCTGAGCTTCACAACTTTGAATGTGGGCATCCATTCTCCTGGAAGCTAAGACTGGGGAGAAGGGCCGATAGCCCAACACCATCTTCCCTTACAGCTCTTCTCCTAATTTTTTCTATGATTTTTTTTCTGCCCCACTTTTTTCTTTTAGCCACTGGACAATATTTGCATTTATACTCTATGCTTAGTTCAAAATAAATGAGTAATTTGAGTGAATAAATGCTCTAAATATAAATAAATTGAAGACAATGTAAGGTACAAATGTAATAAGTGAGTATTACTATCTCCTGCATTCAAACAGTAGCCCAGAGACTCTTGCCTTAGGGACATGGGAACAGCCGCACTTCTGAACGTGCGTATTCCAAGACACATATAAGAATAAAGCCATGTGCCAGTAGTACTAGGAACTACTGGAAGGGCCCATCAATCATCAGTCCTGAATGTTTTTCCTCCACAGCAACTCAACTATTTGATTGACTGAACTGAAACTCTAGCACTAGGGGTCATTCTAGTAGGAGTAAACACGAAGAGCCCAGATCACACACCATCCGGCAGACTCCCAGCAGCTATCATCCGTGCTGGGAGAAAATGAATCATCCCTTCCTGGGGGGGCAGACTGAGGCTACCGGGCTTGCTCTGCTTTCTCTTACCAGCGAGGCAAAGCAAGACCTGGGCTCTGCTTTGCACATCTGTGGGAGCATTGAAGAAACAGCCTAAGAGTCATGGGAGAAAGACTCAGGTGGGCTTAGCTCCAGCAGGGACCTGTCAACTCAAAACAGGACATCTGGGCAAAGTAGTGAAATGTGCTTGAATGTAGGGGTAGGTGTGTCAAGATTTCTTGGACGTAGTCCTGGCTGGTATTTCTTTTCTCATTTCATGACTGAGTTTCTAGTATTGGACCTGTGACCTGTGACTCTCACAGATGATTGATTTCCCATGGCCTCCGAGAGGTACAGGATTGGCCCTCCTCTAGCTGGGCTTGGGTTTCCCAAGCCCCTTCCCTGCCTGGCAAGTCCTTTATCATCTGCAACTTGTTGACTTCCTTATTTCGAGTTCAGCAGGAAGCAGAACCCGATTCAACTTTTTGCTAAATATTATCTCACCACACTGAAGAGGGTCCTCTTAATCTGTGGCCCACAGCCGGACTGTGGTTCTCTCAACACACACCCACTGGAAAGCTTCCTTGTGTGTTGATTCTACAGCGTGATTAGACCGCATCGCCACTCACGCTCAATACTTCTCTGCATGTCCTCCAGGGAGGAGCACAGGCGCAGAGCTGCTGGGGACTGGCAGCATCGTGGCTGTGTCCAGGTCCGAGAGCAAAGTGAGATGATCACATTCACAACTCACACGTACCTCAGAGGATGCTGTGAACGAAGAGACTTGGAGCTAAACTGAAACATGCATATGTATTCAAGTTTGCTGATTTCAGAAGCTGAGGTTGCAATTTTATGTTTTTAATCAAAATGAAGTTTGGGGCTGCAAAGGCGGTTCAGTGTATGTACAACAGACATTTACCTATACCACACCACAAGTACATATGCGTGTGCGTGAGAAGGCCAACACCAACTCTCCTCCTCAATTGTTCCCCACCATATTTTTTAAGACAGGGTCTCTCACTAAGGCCTTTGACTAGCTAGACTGGCTGGTCACCAAACCTCAGGGTTTCTGTCTACTTCTATTTCTCCTCCAGCATTACGATCACAGATACCTAGTGCCACCATGCTCAGCTTTTTACGTGTGATCTGAACTCAGGCCCTTCTACTTTCATGGCAGGTACATTACTGACTCTACTTACTTACTCTACTTCCATGGCAGGTACTTTACACTTCCCCAGCCCTGTGTGCTGAGCTAGAATCTTGGACAGTTTTTAACCTCTGTTACTTTTACTCACTTATTAAGTGGGGATTCTATCAGCCTTACATACCTTAAAGGTCTTTGGGAGACCTTTAACAAAACATTTTTTTTTAGTATAAATATGTGCATTTCCAGCTATCCATAGACCACAGCTTCATTGTAACTCCTGGGTGTTCTGGAATCAGTCCTCAGCTCATTGCTCTGACCCACACTTTGTTGTTGTCTTTGTAACCCTTCTCATCTGGAATGCTTTTATATTTCTAGAAAAGTGTCAAAGATGATCCAGAGAGTTCTCTTATGCTCTTAACACAGTTCACCTACTGGTAACATCTTACATAGCTCTGGCCCATTGTAAAAACTAAAAAGCAGCGTCAGAGCATGGCTACCAGCTAAACTATAGCTGCTGTTTATATTTCATCAGTTCTTCTGCCGAAGTCCTTTTCTGACCCAGTGTTCGGTGCTCATTCACACATGTGGGTCAGTCCTTAGGTCTGATCTTCTGATCTGAGAGGGTTTCCGTCTTTCCTTGTTTTTGATTCACTCTCCATTTTGGGGCACATTGGTCATGTTGTGTAAATCACTTTCCACTTTGACTTTGCCTGTTGTTTGTTTTCTGAAGATTAGACTAGAGTTACGAGTTCCAAGGAAGAGAGAAGTGCCTTCTTAATCAGAGGCACACGCTACGAACACATCCTGTCACTAGTGAGAGCAACATTACTCACTTCCTTTACAGTGAAATCTGTCAGGTTTCTCTCTGCATACTCTGTTTCAAAAAAGATTTGTTTTATTTCACATCATGTATGTGAGCGTATCTGCGTGTGGGCAGGTGCACATGTGAGCGTATCTGCGTGTGGGCATGTGCACATGTGAGCGTATCTGCGTGTGGGCAGGTGCACATGTGAGCGTATCTGCGTGTGGACAGGTGCACATGTGAGCGTATCTGCGTGTGGGCAGGTGCACATGTGAGCGTATCTGCGTGTGGGCATGTGCACATGTGAGCGTATCTGCGTGTGGGCAGGTGCACATGTGAGCGTATCTGCGTGTGGACAGGTGCACATGTGAGCGTATCTGCGTGTGGGCAGGTGCACATGTGAGCGTATCTGCGTGTGGACAGGTGCACATGTGAGCATATCTGCGTGTGGGCAGGTGCACATGTGAGCGTATCTGCGTGTGGGCATGTGCACATGTGAGCGTATCTGCGTGTGGGCAGGTGCACATGTGAGCATATCTGCGTGTGGGCAGGTGCACATGTGAGCGTATCTGCGTGTGGGCATGTGCACATGTGAGCGTATCTGCGTGTGGGCAGGTGCACATGTGAGTGTATCTGTGTGTGGGCAGGTGCACATGTGAGTGTATCTGTGTGTGGGCAGGTGCATATGTGAGTGTATCTGCGTGTGGGCATGTGCACATTGGGAGCAATGCTCTAGGAGGCCAGGCATGGTGTCGGACTCCTCTGGTGCTGGAGTTACAGACCATGTGAGCCTCCTCACATGGATACATGCTCTTCATGGATGAACCATCTCTCCAGCCCCAATTATTTTTGCTTTTTGTCCCAGCTCTTGAATTAGCCATTTCTCAAGACTTCTTGCTCCTTTTACTAACAAGTAATTAGGATCCAAGAACAGACGTCAGACTTGTTTTCTGGTGCTTGCTGGTAGTATTTGCTAGCAAGCACATTAATAAAGAGGTTTGGAGTTGGAAAGGTACAGGTTTCTCTAACTTTTGACTGGCAACTGTTGTAGAAGTTTATTTTTAATTATGTATAAAATAATTGTTTTATGTACTGTTGGGTGAGGAACTACCCTAGGTTCTTGGCATTTTCTATTGTCTGCAGGTGTTAGATTTATGTGAGGGAAGTTGGTTGCTAATGATCTGCATATGGTATCAGTAGAACACATAAGGAGTTCTGAATCAATAAAAGCACCTGAACTCAGAGGCTCAGGGTTCCACTTGTCCAGTATGGCGCTGGTCATGATAGTGGTTCCTTCTGCTGGGGTCTGGAAGAGTTTGCCTGTATAATAATGCCTCCTTGTCTTCCTTGATGAGCTACGTGTAGGGTTGTGTGGAATGACACCAGATAGGCTGGCTGTTTCTAAAAGTAAATTTTTGTTCTTGCTGTTTTCTCACACCAAATTTTCTGATGGATATGATCAAAATGTTTGGGGAAATTATGGGAAGTATCTTCAAAGCATTAATGGTTTGGCATAACAATAAAAACAATTTTTAAAAAAAGAGGAAATTGGAGAAATAGTAAGAACATTTCACCTTCCCTGCTGTACCATTTCCAGCGGATCTGAACCTTCACTTTGGCAGAGGAACAGTGGCTGAGGAGGGGGCAGGAGGTGATGACGGTAAAACACCTGGGACAGCACTAGGCAAAAATCTCAAGAGGAGACCCTCACCCCAACAAGCTGCGAGGCTAGGGGACAGGCAGGTGAAGTAATTCCTCCCTGTGTTTTATGAATCTTTTGAAGAAACCTCAAGCAAGGTGTTTGGTTTAAGGCTAGCCTCATTTGGAATGTCTCTTAAGAATGCTTTATAAGGTGAATTAACGTCAACTGACTTCATATAAATCATCATTACTCAAAACAACGAGCAGCACACAACAGCACACAACTAGACACCCAGCTGACACGGCGGGAAAAGGCAATAAAAGCTTAAAGACTAAGACATTGTTAACTAAAGGCTACAGAACAACAGTATTTTAATGTCTAGAGAAATAAAGGACAGTATTAAATATATTTTGGGAGTAGAAACTAAAAAGTACCACAGGAGAAATGACAATGAAAGAAGGGACTTTTTCAGATAAAAATTCTAACACCTGGGATGAAAAGGGGATGGGGGTGGGGTTAGATCAGCCCCAAAGAATCATACCTGAGGAGTCAGGGATCTTGAAACACTGAGAGAACCACCTGTGCCACTTTCAGGAACACAGAGAATCCCAGTCCACCTCAAATGGATTTGTCAAAACCCTTCTACTGGGCATCTTCAATTGACTGAGGACTCCAAACTTATTGGTGAAGAAAAGCTAATGATTTTGTGGATGACTTGAGGTTCCTGCAAAGGTGGAAGATGATGGAGGTGTGCCAGCTCCCCTCCCCCAATTCTCTCCCTTTCCATAGTGGCCATTGGTTGCCTATAGCTCTTCACCTAGGGGTGCGGCCTTGTGAGATTTCCTCTGTCCATGTTGGCATGCCAACTGTTGTCATTATGCAGATCTTACTCAGGTGACCGCATTGTTGAGATTCCATGGGTGCAGCCTTCCTGTCCTGTCCAGAGGACACTGTCTGGTAGTGTCTGGGTTCTCTGCTCTTACCACATTTCTATCCTCTCTTCTTCGTGTAATGCTTTTAAATTAAAAAGTGGTTTACTTGCTTATTCCCAAAACAAGCACTGTCTTCGTGAAATGTCCCCACCAAAGACATCTGCCGTCTGTTCATTGCTTCTCTTACTGTTCAAGCGTATCCTCGGAGTTTATGTATTGGTGGGGCTAGAGAGATGACTCAGCTGCTAAGGCACTGGTTTCTGTTCCAGAGGAGGCGGTTTCAACTCCAGCACCCACATAGTGGTTCATAACGGTCTGAAACTCCAATCTCAAGGGATTCAGTGCCATTTTCTGGTCACTGAGGGCACTGCACCACATGGTGCAGACATACATTCAGGCAAACACTCGTACATATAAGATAAAAATTAATAACATATATGTTGTTTTTAGCATTAGGCCCTACCATAAGGTTGTGGGGCACAATCTATAGCTTTGGCAATAGCCTGTGATGTTTAGGGGTTCCATGGGACGGACCCCTTTGGCCAATAACTCAGCAAGATATAACCTGTTCCTGGCAGGAGGTTTTACTTGGTGGCATAAGAAGTCTACTTGGGGCATTGCACTCCCCATTATCTGATGACTCTATTTAGATTGCTGTCCTATATGTATGTACTATATGTATGTATGTACTTTTCCTATATGCATGTGACTCTATTTAGATTCTTTTCCTATATGTATGTGCTTCCTATATTATGTACCTATATGTATGTATGTATGTATGTATGTAACTATGCAGCAGTAGATTTCCATATGACTTTTCAAACAGTGTTTATTGTCAATTGTCCCTTCCCAAATTTCCCAAATTTCCACTGCTCTCCCATTTCCCTCCCTACTTAATCCCTTTATTCTAGCTTCTCCCTTTCCCCTCCATTACACTATACTCGATTTCCCCCTCCACAGATGAACCATCATAGAAGTTTCTTCTGGCAGTAGATAGAAATTAACACAGAGACCCACAACCAGACAATATATAAAGAATGAGAGACTTCGGAGCACTCAGTCCCATGTGAGATATCTTTATCCAATTACTCCCCTTGAGGCTCAGGGATCTATGTGGAAGAGGAGGTGGAAAGACCGTAAGAGTAGAGGTGATGGATGACTCTAAGGAATATCATCCTCCAGACACAACAGGACTGGTGCACATATGAGCTCACACAGACTGTGTATCATGCACAAGACTCACAAAGGTTCAACCTAGATGGGTTCCCTGAACCGAGAGGTGGAAGTGGTCCCACTTATAACTAAGAAGCTATTTGCAATTGATATCTGCTGGTAAATGGAGTGTCACTGGGGATATTAACCCTATGTTTTAAAAAGTCTGCATTGGAACTCTCACTGTGGTGAGCCCCTTTGAATAATGCTCAGACTAAGTCTTCTACCTCTTTGCGCTTCTGCAGAGGAGGTGTAGTAGGAGCAGCCTTCACTGCTGTGCTGTTTCCTGGTTCTCTATCCATCGAGCAGTGTTTTGGGATGGGTTGATGGCCCCCTTTATGTTAAAGTGCTAAGTAGCTCTTCACTTCTGTTGTTGCTACTGACATAAAAAAATACCACAGGATTTTCTTCTGAATATGAAGAGTGAGTTAATATCCTTTAGAAGGAGTAGAAAAATTATTAATACCTCCCAAAGATAGGGAAAACATGCATTTCCTTCTCTGCTTTTGATGTCAGGAAGTTCATGCACAGCAAGTCAGTCCTTGTCACTTAATAGAACCCTAACAGACTATGACACTACGCACATGAAGTCCTAGGGGCCTAAAGTTGGTGCTCAGAAACCGGTAACAGATTGGCAGGACTGTTTTCTAAGAAAGCAAAGGGCCAGAGACTGGTGCATAAAGTGCCTCTTCTGCACTGGAGACGCTTACCTGAGCCCTGATCCGCACGCTGGTCCTGGGAGTCAGGTATTTATGTTCTAAGTACCAGCCCCGCTCCCAGAAGACCAGCTTCGTTCCAGACAACAGACAAAACTGAAGGGGAGAGACAGGAAAGGAGCAAACATTAGAAAAATGGAGACTGTAAGGAATCAGAGCTAACATCACACCACATTGTCTAAAACCAGAAAGCCTTTCCTTAATTGAAATGGCTGTGTTTTGGACACAAAGTATATGTTTGATTTTTTTAGCTTTCCAATGAACCTTGAAGGCAAATGTAAAAGTAGAATAGACAGTATGATGAGGTCCCCTCTATCGATCCCATTCAAGAAATATTAACTCGCAATCAGCCTTGGTTCAGACGTGACCTATGCCTTCCTCACTCGGGTGACTTAGAAGTCCACACAGAATAGATTTAAAAATACATATATAGTTCTGTTTGCTTCCCTTCTCATTCATGAAAGAATACTCTAAATGTACATTCTCAGCAATGCCATCTTGATATTTTCCATTGAGCAGCATTTGATTAAACTTTCACAAAAATAGCATTCCTCATTTACATCTTGCCTCGGTGTGTTTTTTTTCTGCTACATTTCTGAAACTGAGGGCCTGAGTGACATCACAGGCAGCCACCAGACAAAAATAAACCAGTTTTCCAGGGGCAGAGTGGCTTTCCATTTAACTACTCATCCACGCACCATTTCATGTTCCATATTCTCAAACCACACGGAACGTAGAGGCCTACTGTGCAAGGGCCTGCCAGCCTGTACCCCGGCCTCAGCAGTCAGACTCCCACTCAAGGCCCCCCCTGTGGCATGGTAGCACAAAGCCCAGCCCCACCCCTCCATCCACAAACACACCTCACCTTCGTTTCCCTGACAGATAATGGCTTTTGAGAAGATGGTCTTCGGTAGAGGACACAGCTCAGTGGCAGGGTGTTTGTCTCACGTGGGCAGGAGCTCAGTTTGGATCCCCACCACCCACTTTTAAAGAAGAGCTGGGTTTGCTGGAGAATTCCTGCAATCCCAGAGCTGGGAAGTAGAGAAAGGGGGTTCATTGGCCATCTGGTCAACAGGTAAGCCCCAGGTTCAGAGAAAGACCCTGTCTCAAAAAGTAAGGAGAGGACCAGATAAAGAAGATACCACTGCCGACCTCTGCGCTCCCGTGCACATATATGGGTGAGCGTATCTTCTTCATACATGATGTGCTTACATGTGCACATGCATGTACATACACACAAGATGTGTGTGGGCAAGATGTAGGAAAAGGACAAGGGACTGTAGGGTACCTTACAGCTGGAAACTCTAGTTGGAAGAGTCAGATGGGAAGACAAACATAGGTAGCTGTGGTGGTCTGAAAGAGCCATGCTAACAGGGATTCTGTGAGCAGAACTGTGGACCTCAGGCAAGGTGACTCCCCTCAGGGAGATCCTAACAGTACCCTACGCCTCTTGAGTCTCTAGCTGTTATCTGAACCCAGTAGAGTTGAGAGGGCAAGGATTCTGTCATGATTTGAACATGTTTCCCAGAAGCCTCTCTGTTGGAGATATAATTCTCAAGTCCACATGTTAATGTGGAGGTGGACTTGGAGGTGGAGCCTTTGAAAGGAAATGGGAATTAAATGAGGTCCCAAGGATGACACCAACATGACAGCTTCTATAGGAAGAGAGAATGGAACTGGAACCCTTGCTCTGTGATGTTCTCTGCCATGTTAGGATGAGCAAGAAGCCTCTCACCAGATGCTGAGCAGATGGCAGCACACCCTTTTGGGCTTCCCAGTCTTCAGCACAGCTGTGGGCCAAATAAATTTTTTATTCTTCATAAAGTATCCATTTGGGGTATTTTGTTACAGCAACAGGAAAGAAACTAAGATAGATTGCATTTATGCAAGCTAAGTAGGTCATCTTCCCAGGTATACGACAGGATAGAAAAGACAGTAGAACTGGAGAGAAGAGAAGATATTCATCACAAGTCCCAGCTCTCACTGGGGCCTCTCACCCAGTTCTAACAATTCCAGTCAAAGTCCACTGAATCTCAGAAAAGTCCTAGCAAGTGAGTGTCTGTCTACACAACCCAGGCTTCATTCCACACTGCCGACTATACCAGACTCCCACGGAGCTTACTGACTGTGTCTGCTCTTCTCTTCTTTAGACTCCTGAGTTGCCTTCCTGGTGACAACTCTGTGAGCTGGCTTTCAAGTTTGCTTTGTTTCACAAATATAGTTTTGACTCTGTGGAGGCTGCTCTCTTTGCTTGTCCTGGTAAACAGGAGTGAGTGCTGGTTCTTGGTGCTTACCAGAATACAACATCCAGGGAGCGGTACCAAGGGCCCAAACTCAGTCCCTTTGTGTTCAGCTCTTCAGGGACTCTCAGTGCCAGATGAACCATTTATATTAAACTTCTCTTCATTCAGGATATTGAGACTATGAATGAGCTCCGACAAGCTTGGAGAGGAATAGGGTCCAACAAAGGGACTGCCAGGGACTCAGTGTCCAGTGATTCATACTATTTATTACTGACCTTGTAACTTCTGCTGTCTAAAAAACAAATCAGGAGTCTGTGACAATTGCTAAATATTAGATCTTAACAACATAGATACTTTCATAGCTCTATTCATTCTTTTTTCCCATGTGATGTGTGTGTGTATGTGTGTGTTTGTATATGTATGTGTGTGTATATACGTGTATGTATGTATATGTGTGTATGTGTGCATGTGTGTATGTGTGTGTATGTGTATGTATGTATATGCATATGTGTATGTGTGTATGTATATGTGTATGGGTGTGTATGTGTGTATGTGCATGTATTTATGTGTGCATGTGTGTATGTGTGTGTATGCGTGTATGTATGTGTGTGTGTATATGTATGTGTATATGTGTATGTATATGTGTATGTGTGTGTATGTGTGTATGTATATGTGTATGTGTGTGTATATGTGTATGTGCATGTTTATGTGTGCATGTGTATATGTGTGTGTATGTGCATATGTATATGTGTGTGTGTATGTTGTGTATGTGTATGTGTATATGTGTGTGTGTATGTGTATATGTATATGTGTGTATATGTGTATATGTGTGTGTGTATATGTGTATATGTATATGTGTGTGTGCATTGTGTGTGTGTGTAGCATATATGCATGGGACTGTGTCAGTGTACATGCCCATGCGTATGCATGCAGAAGCTGGGGTGCCCTGCTCTATCATTCTTCCCCTTATTCTCTTGACATAGAGTTTTTCACTGAACCTGGAGTGAGGCTGGTGGCCAGCAGGCCCTGGTCCACCTGTGTGTACACTCCAGTGGCTTTTCATATCAGATCTAAGCTCAGATCCTCATGCTTAGCCACTGACTTATCTCTCTAGCCCTCTTTTTTTGCATCTTTTTGTTTATTTATTTGTTTTTCCATTTGAAGCAAGGTCTCATTATGCAGCCCTGGCAGGCCTGAAGCTCGATACGTAGACTAGGCTGGCCTCAGATTCATATAAATCTGCCTGCTTCTGCCTCCCAAATGCCACCATCCTGACCTGGCCTTTTGTCTTTTAATATAAAAAGCCTTAACTTTACTTTCCTCTTACCACACAAATTTAGTTGTTGGTTGTTTTTTTAAGATTTATTTTATTATGTGTGTGTGCATGTGTGTGTGTGTGTGTGTGTGTGTGTGTGTGTGTACCACATTGTGTGAGGGTGCTCATAGAGACCAGAAGAGGGTGTCAGATCCCTTAAAACTGGAGTTACAGGTGTTTGTAAGCCACAGGATGTGGGGACTGAAAATAGAACTCCGGTCCTCTGGAGGAGCAGCAAGTTCTCTTAGCTGCTGAGCCATCTCTTCTGCCTACAAGCTTAGTTTTTGTGCAATCTTGAACCTCCTGACTTCTAGATATTTCATTCTCCTTTTAGGATGCCAGACAGAAGGAAATGTATCCAGATGCCTTCGTCTTATCCCCATGGCCCCTGCGGCTTCATTATTGCCTTGAGTTTGGAATCTATTCTTTTATATGAAAAGCAAGATAGAATGCACTCTCACAACAACTGCATAGTATTTTTAAATAAACGAGTGGGGAAAGTATTATGTGCATTTGGTTTATTAAAAAAAATTGATCATTTAACCTACACCCTTCCTACTATGAACAGCTTTCAACCTACTCACAAAGACGTAGCTACATCCCTAAGAGGATGCTTATACATTTGTTCTGTTAAAGTCATCTCTCTGGTGTGCCTTACCTCAAACCCTTCACCATCATTATGGATCTTGGTCAAATCACCTGATACATGTGACATACAAGTTTGTAAAGTCTTGTTTACCAAAGCATAGAATCTTTTCTCTTCAGAGCTAAACGAAATAAATCAGATAACTTTTTCTAAAAGCATATGGGTTCTGGGTTTGGAGCAACATGACTGTGCTGGTTAATGTTAATTGTTAACTTTGCAGAATCTAGAATCATCTGGGAGACAAATCTCCGGTCAAGCTTGTGGGGGATTATCTTGGTTGTGTCAAGTGATGTGGGAAGACCTGTCCACTGTGGGTGGTGCCGTTCGATGGTTGGCATCTGGACCATGTATGTAAAGAAACGGAGTTCAGTAGCAACATGCGTTTGTTGCTATCTGCTTTCTGACTGTCAATGCAATGTGACCAGCTGCTTCAAACTCCTGCAGCTTTGGCTTCCTGGTCAGAACGGACCATACTCCTGAACTGTAAACCAGAATAACTCCTTCCTCTCTTAAAGCACTTTCATCAGAGTATTCTGTCACAGTGCGGAATAGAAACTAAGACAGCGGAGTATTGAATTTTCCTCATGGAGGGTATGAACAGAGAGACTACCTGAAAGCTCAGAAAAATAAATGGTAGCAACCAGATTGGGGAAGACCAGAATCCAGAGTGCATAAGGCAGCTACTGTGCTTTTTTACCCTCTAGCTCAGGAAAGAGAAAAAAAGAAAGAAAGAAAGGAGGGAGGGAGAAAGGAAGAAAAGACTCACTGCCTTTGTAGCAGCCTTGAACAAGAGAAAGGAAAAATATTCACAACCCCTTTTTGGCTATCTGAAGCCTGGAGAGAGAGAACTAACAGACACCTGAACTAGCATCCAACAAACCAACTCACCAACTGCCAAATGCTACCCCCTACTCTCCTCTGTATTCTAAGCAAAATTCCCAGGGTCCAAGCACATGCAACCATAAGGAAAGCTCCACGCGACAGAAAACTTCTTCAAAGCATCCTGGTACATAAGACTGAATTGTTGGTAAGCTGAATCTTTTTCTGGGCCCACAAAGTAGGTGCACAGGAGCAGATTAATCAAGCCACTGCTTTCTAGCTGGAAGGTGAGTCCCAGGGAACCAGACAGCTTCAGGAAGGTCACAAAGAGGATGGGCCTGGGGAAACAGACCCACAAAATTGTTTGTGAACTTCTGAGTCCAGCTATAGGTGTGCGTATGTGAACCAATTCTGCTAAGTACTAAAAAAACTGTGAAAACCGCGCTAGGGGACCAAGGGGAATACAGGGATTAGACTGGCCAGTGAGTGGCAGATAGATAGACAATCTGAATGGAGCAGCCATAGCAGATTAGTACAATCAATACATAAGGGGGAAACAAAGGAACAGGTAGTGGAAGAAATAAATGGAAGCAGAATAAAATGGTGGACATGAGCGTCAACAATGACACATGAACACAAGCATCAATAAATATAGGTTGTTTAAACATACTAATCAAGATGGGCTTTCAAAGTGATTTTCAAAGTTTAAAAATAAGTTGTGTGTGTATGTGTGTGTGTGTGTGTGTGTGTGTGTGTGTGTGTGTGTTGCAAATAAGTACAATGCCTGAGGAGGATACCAGAGGAGCTGAGGTTACAGGTGATTGTGAGCTATCTGATGTGGGTTCTGGGACTGGACGAGGGTCCTCTGCAAGAGTGGTCTATGTGCTCAGCATCAAGCCATCTCTCCAGCTCCCTCAAAATTAAGAATCTAACTTGTATACAAATCACTTCAGAAGTAAAATATTCAAATACTTGTGGGATATGGAGAAAGCAGTTCTCAAAGGCAAATTTGTACCAAATTTTTAGCTTAAAGAAAGAAGTCTAACATAAGCTTCTACCTGAAGAACCTTAGAAAACCAAGAGTAAAATAAATCCAAGCAATCTGACAAAAAAAATAAATATAGGCTATAGAAAAAGACAACAGTAAAAATGAAAAAGGAAAAGGAATTGAGATAAATAATGAAAACCAACATTTGTTATTTTATATAATCAACATAATTAACAAAATTCAAATGAGTTTAAGAACGCAAAACTAGAAAGACACCCATTACTAAGATCAGATATAAAGTAGCAGAAAGCTACATAGCCCCACAGAAACCAAAAGGAAAAATGGGAAACCAAGAGCTTCACTCATGCAAATCTCCCAATTTAGAAGAAATAGAGCAATTTATAGAATATTGTATGCTACTAAGAACCACAGAAGATGAACTCCTTGACTGGAATAGTATTACAAAGTTTAAAGGAATTGAATCCACCATTTAAAAGTTTTTGAAAAACAATCATGAACCATGATGGTCTTGTTGGTGAATGACACATATCTCATAAAGAATAACACCAAATGTACATTACGTCTTCCAGAAAATGGCTGTCTTCATTATTATTTCTATTTCCTGTGTTAAAGACCATGAACAAAAGCAAGTTGGGCATGAAAGGATTTATTTCTTCTTACAACTCTCAGGTCACCCCAATGCACTTAACTTGAAAAAGTAGTTCTCAGCCATGGATGGGTTTTGCACTTTGCAATGTCTGTAGACATTTTGCTTGTCAAAATTGAGGAATTCTGTTAACATCTAGTGGTAGAGGCTGGGGATGCCAAACATCCTGCAGTGGGCAGTGATACTCCCCTCCCCAAACACTGAGGCTCCTTACTACTGTAACAAATACCTGATGTAACCAACTAGTAAGGAGATAAAGTTAAGTTTGATTCACATTTTTTAACTCTTTAGTCCAGAATGGGGCAGAGATATTACTCTTAGGCTCTGGTGGAGAGGATATGATATAACAAAATTTGCTGAGAATTAAGAGAAAGAAAGAGACTGGGGTCACACCTACCCTTTCCAGGACATGCTTACAATAATCTAAAAACCTCTCAACAGGTTTCATCTCTTACATTGCCAATGTGGGTATTAAACCTTTAACACGAAGGGGAGACATTCAAGATCCAAAAGATGTACCAAAGTTGAGAAATGCTGTCGTAGAGAAATAAAGGCCTATGTTCACATAACTGCCCACACATGGATATTTACAGTGACCAAACATCTTTCAATGGGTGAACAGACAAACTGTGGTTGATCCATACAATGGAATATGACTTTGCAACAAAAAATAGTTAACCATTGATGGATACAATAACTTGCCAGAATCTCAAAGTCATCGTGAGAGAAAGATGTGAATATGAAAAGTTTAAAGATTGTGGAATTCCATTTATACATTCTCAGAGAAAACCGTAGCGATAGGGACGAGACTAATGGTTTCCAGGGATTATTAGGAAGGGGAAACAAGAATCATAAAGCCATAGCAGAATACTGTTTTTAGGAATGGTTAAACTGTATTGTATCCTGGTTGTGAGAGGTCACACAAATCTATATGCGTAAAAATTCACAGTCCTGCACATTCCTGAACGAAGTCATGTGGCTTCATAGTAACTTAAAAATACTTTAAAAAAAAAAGAAACAACTCCAAGCCTGACATTTCAGTCTAGAGCGGACCACCCATGAGCCCATAAGATTATAAAGGAAGCTGAGGAGCTGAGACAGGAGATCCATCGTTAGCTCTAGTTCCAGGAGAGCTGTAGAGCGAGTTCTAAGCCAGCCTGGTGTAGAGTGTGAGCTTGTCTCGAAACAAAGCAAAATATTATAGTGATTTGAAAATGTCCCCTCAGAGATGCAGACATTCTGACACTGCAGAGGGTTACTTACCTGTCTGGGGTGCTGCTGCTGTGAACATACCCACGGTGCTCCCAGCTGTTGAAGGTTTAACAATACTATTACATGTGTTTCATGGTGCTCGATAATGAGAACATGCAATGTGTGTGGCACTGGTCTGAGCACTGACTAGACTGCATACCATCGTTCTGTCGTATCTTCCCTCGAACAAAAGCAGTTGCCAGTGAAATGCCAGCCACAGCTGCATGCACCTCCTGTTTGTTCTATCTCTTGAGTATGTCAGGGTCCGAAAGGCTTCTCAGACCACACCCCTTCACTCTGACACGGAATGGATGGGTATTATACAGCATCTGCACCTCATTTCATGCCCAAGCCCCTCTTTTTTAAAATAGTAAAATCCAAACTGAAATGTCCACATTCTCAGAAGGTCTCTGTATGCAAATCTGGTCCAAGGACTCCTCCATTAATGTGGCTTCTTTCCTCTTGGGTTCTCACAGCTTTGTGTTTTTCTCCTCCATTACACAATCTGCCTGCTGGTGTAATTATCTAGTCACGGGACTCACTTCTTGACCATAACATGATCAAAAAGGTGTAGCACATGCATCTTGGAGTGCCCCACTGTGCCCAGGCCAGGATCTGGGCCCCATGTGAGTTCATGAAACCAAGGCGTTCAGAGAGCTTTGGTTCCCAGGAGTCTAGGCCCACTGGGACCCACAAGAGAAAGAAGGGGGGCTGCCTGCGATTTATGACAAGCTAGTGGCCTACATACATAGCCTGAGCTGCATAATAAGCTGGGAGATGAAGCAAATGGACCGAGTTGGCCTGTGGTGTCAGAGAAGATGAACAAAGCTTATTAATGCACGGGAAGAGCAGCGTGAGCACAGAACAGCTTCCCCCAGCATCAACCCAGTTCTCTCACTGTGATGAAGTGGTCTGCCTCTGGCCTCAGCCTTTAGCCGCTTGGGATCCCTGTTACTGCCTTATAAAATTGATGGGCAACGGTGCAATCTCCTGGTTTAAGGAATTTCTGTCAGCATTAGCAAGAAAGTACAGGCTTTGCGATTTCTAAGGACATTCTTAAAATCGGCTAGACTGGAGCAATGCCTATTTCTGAGCCACCTAGTTCCCCCTTCAGTCCCCTGCAGGTCCCAGCTGTGAGCTCCGGTAAGGCAGTCTTAATCGTATTTAACCCAGAACCAGGGAAGGCAGTATCCTGTCAATTTTAGTGTCATTTTCTTTGACCGTCTGAGGAAGTTATTCAAAACTGAAGTTTATTTTCCAAACAATCCGGAGATATGTCTCCACTTAAAAAACCCAACCTAGTCACAATCCTGAGTGTTCTAGGAGTGGAAGGTGGGGAGCGAGTTCCATGTGGCTCTTTGTCCAGCTCTTTGTTCTCTCCTTAGCACCCTGTTCTGTAGTAGAGGTGACTAATGAAATCAACAAACACAAAGGGAGATGAGAAAGCTCTGGAGAAGGTGACCGAGGCCATCTTTATAACCTAGTGAAGGGTCGGGACAGTGGGCAGACCTGGTCCTTGCTGTGTCTGAGCACCAACAGGGAGATAGCTCTCCTGAAACTTGGGGTCACACAGCTGGCCTGTGGTTGCCATACATTGGCAAACCCACTCTCTACCTTGTAGACTTTACCATGCTCTATGGGAGTGAGCAAATTCATCAAGCTAGCAATGCAGACTAGGCTAGATTCCCAGGGCCTCCTGCCAACTGCAGGCTGGCTGAAACAGCCTAGGTCTTAGATGTCCAGCAAAGGCCTGAATCTTAAAGGTTTCATATCCATCTTGGAACCTTTAAGAGGCAGGGCATGGTGGCACTTCTTGTAGTCACTGGCCCATACTCTTGAAGGCATACTGGGAAGTGGGGCTCTTCTGCCCATGCCAGCATCCTGGCTCATAGATGAATAGTGTTGCACTACTCCATGGCTTCCTGGACCAGTACCCAAAATCAGAACATCCACCCAGTCCTGGACTGAAACCTCTGAAACCATGAGCCAAAATAGAGCTTTAACCTCTTTTTCTCCCTGTTCATTTTATGGTGTTGGGGATCAAATTGAGGGCCTTGTGCATGATAGGCAAGCATCCTACCACTGAGCTATATCCTTAGCTGTCAGAATGACAGGCCTGCACCACTATAGCCACTAACCTTTTCTCTGTATAAGTTGCTTAGTTTGGGTATTTGTTATAGTCTTAGAAAGCTGACTAACACATTGGCTGAGAAGCATACGCCTATTGCATGCATCAAAGCTGGATAAGTGCTCAGCTCAGCCAGGCTCTTCTCCCTGAATTGTTTTAAGTCAGAGTCAGACTGATCCCAATTTAACTTACTGTTGTTCCTAATTCTCCACCATCTTTGGCTTCTCCCTCACCTTATTTTGTCTATGAGCACCCAATTACTGAAGCACCATTTGTTGAAGAGGCTGTCTTTCTTCTGGTAGATTTGCTGTTGCCATTTTCAACAAGCCAGGTGGCCCTATTTGTATAGGCATTTCTGCATTCCTCAACATGTTCCACTGAGCTGTGCGCACACACATTACCGACAATGTAGTCTTGATTGCTCTAATTACAATAGTTGAAGCTGTTTTGACTGGTGCCTCCCACTTCATTTTCTTTTCAAGATCTTTTAGGCTCTTCTAGGTACTTGTCATTACTTAAAAATTTCAGGATAATTTTGTTCCTAGCAATTAGAGATTTTTAGTAGGAATTATATAAACCTGTATATTGTGATGAAAACAACTTATATATTTACTGTGTAGAAGCTTCCAGCTGATGAGTCTTTCCATTTATATAGGTCTGCTTTGATTTGGTTTCATCACCATTTCATATCCACCTTGGAACCTTTAAGAGGCCGGGCATGGTGGCACGTCTTGTAGTCACCGGCACACACTCTTGAAGGCATACTGTACAAATGAGTACAAATCCTACACATGCTTTGGAATATTTATAGCTAGGTACTTATGGGGTTTTTTTGAGACACTGAACACGATATTTAAAAAATCCAGTGCCCAAGCATTCCTTACTAGTATTCAAAAATAGAATCAATGTTTCCATGCTGGCCTCACAGCTATTGCTTTGATGGACTCAGCTTTTAGTTCTAGGAATTAATTTTTTCTTTCTTCTTTTTCCTCCTTGTTTTTCATTTTGACATTCTTACAGCGTGTACAACTGTTAGACATTGTAACACAACATTATCATCCGCAGAGCTTACCCTTGAGAAGGCAAGATATATATAATGACGTTTTAAGGAAGTTTACTGTTTGGTGTTGGGGACGTTCACAGCTGTCCCAGGCCATGTGCAGCACGTGGCTGCAGGTGGACACACCTGCTGGCATTTTAAACAGATAACCAAGTGCGTCCCATGTACGTCAGCATCTGCTTTTCCTCCTTCTTGTCTTCTGTCTGTTTCTTGCTTTACTGCGATGGCTTCCAGAACCAAAGTCAAAGTCACTCTCTTTACAGACTGCCTCCTTGGACATTTTGGTGAGCAGTGCCTCTTTCTCTTCCTCCTTTTTTCCTCATCCTCTTCCTTCTCCTTCACTTTCCTGTCCTCCTCCTCTTCCTTATGCCTTTTCCAGACTTTGAGGTTTTTTTTTCTATTTTGTCTTCAGCAACTCTGGGATGTGAAACTTCGTGCGAACCCAGAGGGCTTCTTGCATGCCGCGCCTCGGGGCCACGGCTCCCACTCGTCTGCCTTCTGATATCTAGCTTTTAGTGACCTCTTACATTGAATAGAAAGAATAGGCGCGAGGAAGTCTGACTTTCCACACGATCTAGGTCTTTTACTTTGAAAGGCAGGTCCGTCCTGTTCACATAATTGTTCCTAGTCTTGGCATTGAGTGCTTTCTGCTCCGCTGAAAGCCCTTTCAGAATGTAATATATCAATCAGACAACTGCGGATGTTCTAGAAGACTTTCCACCTGGCCAGGGCTTCAGAACACAAGTTGCCTTGTCCCCATCCAATCCTTGACAGCCCAGAAGGGACAAAGGTAGTAAGACTTCCTTGAAGTTGTAACGATTGTATCAGGGGACTCTGAGACGGGACAGCAATTGCTTGGCTGGTGCCTTTATGTGCATCATTTTTTCCTGATATTTTAGTTAAAATAATCTACTTTCTTTCCTTCCTCTGTCTCACCCTCCTCCCTCTTCTTTCTTCTCTCCACCACATGCATGCCCAGACTCTGGATGAAGGGAGGATGAGACCTAACTAGTCCTTCATCGTTCCCACCGCATACTATAATTGATATCCTGGTGGATAGTTTGTTTTTTTTTTTAATGGACAAAAGGAAGAGTTCATCAGGTGTAGAGAGAAGTCATGAACTCTCAAACAATTCTTGTTATTACTCAATGTGCAACTGTGACCGCTGGGACTTGCAGGTGCTGGGGTTTGCCTCCTTGTCAGCTACCTAGTGAGACTTTCCCCATAACCGTAGCACTGATGTCCCCTAAACTGTCTGCTGGGAAATGTCTTCTAGACACAGACCAACTGTGTGGCTGTCTGCTAGGCTGGATGCTCAGCACAGAAACCCATGGATGGAATTTCTCCACCCACCCTTGGAGTCAGTACAGAGGAGAGCTCTCTGTGCATTTCAGACCCTGATCCCATTTCAATGGTGAAATGGCAAGTGTTAGCCAGGCTCTCTTCCCTGCTTACACTAACCTGTCTCTTAAAGCCAAATGTACTCTCAGCTTCCTGTATGTGATTCACATCACATCATTCTCATTTTTGTCCCAAGCAATCATTTCCCCTCTTGCTCTGTCTCCTAGAGTTGCAGCTTGAAATGAAATCTGCTCTGTACAGCTGTGCACAGAGGAAATGGGGACAGAGTACACCAGGAGACCTACCTCGTCATAGGCCCTGTGCCCGACATGCATGGGTAGGTCCCCAGAGAGCTGAGCCTGCTGTGCTTGGAGGAGCAGCTTGCTACACTGCCAAACATGCGGATTTCAGCCACTTAGCTGCTTTTCTCCTTAGCATTGATTTAGATGTTTGACAATAAGTGTTCAGGGGAAGAACTGGTAAGATGTCCTCACACATGCTGCCATCTGGGTGCATGTGTCCCCTGGGTGATGATGTAAGTGGACAGCCTGATCCTGATGGTATTCACACCAGAATGGCAATGAGCCCTTCTCCTAACCAGAGATCTTTGCAAGGACTTAGGTGAAGTGTAGAACCCCACAGTAGAGCAGACCTTTTGTTATTAGACAAGAGACCCCTTTATCTTTCTCCTCAGAGTGCCCCACCCAACCCTCCCTTCCTCTAGCTTCTGGCTTAGAGACTACAGTCTCAGAACAACTCTAGGGTTATTCTATCCATGGCGGCTTCTGTTAGATTCTCTCCCAGAACATTTGATATCCATTTAAGAAAGCCAAGTCTTCCGCAGCCAAGGAAGGAGCAGTAAGTGCTATCTCGCGCCATCTCTAGGTTAGTTGAGAACGCGTGCACACAGGGACTATAATACTCAGGATACCCTCCTCTGGGGAGGCAGTTGTCAGGATCCCTGTTTTGGTGGCCAGCTTTCAAGGCACACATCAGTGCACTTAAAATACTGCATAAATGGAAAACTCAGAACAGACTTTGTCACGTCAACGACTATGGTAAGTGCTGTGAAACCCACACTATCAGCTAAATCTGATTTCCTGCAAAGATACAGAGACTTAGCACCAATACCACCTCTTCTGAGGAGTCCTCTCTAAGTCCATGCTGACTTGGGGTCTGGTTGAGTGCTGCCCTATTATCAAATATCTTCCTAAGGGCTTGACTTACTCCAGGGTGTTTGCATATTTGGGGTGAATGGTATCTCCACTTATTCATCTAAAACTATATAAAAGTCGCTGATATCTTACTGACATTTGCACTCCCCAAGTGTTGTAGTTTGCATTGTTTGTAGGTGCTGGATTTATATGGGGGATGTTTGATTGCTGATGATCTGCATGTGCTACCAGTAGGAGCACTTGAGGAGTTCTGGATCAATAAAAATACCTGAGCTCAGACACTGGGAGTTCCACTGTCAAGTATGGTACCTGCCACGATGGTGGTTTCCTCTGCTGAGGTCTGGTAGAGTTTGCACCAATGAATATGCCTCCTTGTCATCCTTGATAAGTTGCCACAGGAGGTGCAGTACAACAAATGGCACCTGCAGTGTGGGGGCATGACATCACACCAGCTAATCCAACATGGAGACAAGGAAGAAAGATAAAGAAACTCCAGATCTGGTAGAGTTTTTTTGTTTTTGTTTTTTCCTGCAATTGATCTATAAACGGTCCAGGTAGAACTCCACCCCGTGGGAGAACCCTTCCTGCAGACAAGGTTACCAGTTTTTTTTTTTTTTTCCTGAAAACCAGACTCTATCTTAAAATCTGGAAAGTGTTTCCTCAGGATCAGCACACAGAAGCTGTCTTCCAGAGCTGGCCAAGGTTGTTATCTCATGCTGGTAGCTGAACTTAGTATTGTAAGAGTCATCCAGGTGGTATTGATTTTGAAGTCACAAAGGGGTCATGGAAAGCAACTGAGACTTGGTACTATGAGAGGCCAGGAGAGGCCATTGATAAAAGTGCAGCCTCAGTCACAGCTAAAGGTCCAGACTGAAGGGGTCATGCAGAGAAGTTGAGGCTTGGTACCATGAAGGGAGCCCAAGAGAGGCCACTGGTGAAGGTACAGCCTCAGTGGCAGTTGAAGGCCCAGACTGAAGGGGTCATGCAGAGAAGTTGAGGTTTGGCATCATGAAGAGAGTCCAGGAGAGGCTATTGGGTGTAAGTGCAGCCTATTTGCAGTAAGGGACCCCAGCAATTTTGGAGATGACAGTACCATGGGTCAACCACCAAGAACAGCAGCTGCAGTGGAAGGGAAGCCAGCCAGAGCCTAGGGGACAAGCTGTGTGTGCTGCAGAAGGCAGGGCCAGAGAAGTGATCCAAGCCCTTTGGAGGAACCCAGAAGATTATGAGTGAATTCCAGATAATTGAACATTGATAATGTTTTTCTGCTGTCCAAAGACATTGTGAAAACTTGATAGGTGTTTGGTTTCATTTGGTCCTGTGCATTAGCAACCCTCATGATTTTTCTTCTTATAAATGTTTTTGCTGGTATAATGTTAAATTATATTGTAGAGATAAAGCAATTTTTTTGATTGGACATATAGAAAAGGAGAAATGTTGTAGAAGTTTATTTTAGTTGTGTATAAAATAATTGCTTTATGCACTGTTGGGTGAGGGGCTCCCTAGGTCTCGGAATTTTGTATTGTTTGCAGATGTTGGATTTATGTGGGGGATGTTTGATTGCTGATGATCTGCATGTGCTACCAGTAGAACACCTGAGGAGTTCTGGATCAATCAAAACACCTGAGCTCAGACACTGGGAGTTCCACTGTCAAGTATGGTGCCTGCCATTATGGTGGTTCCCTCTGCTGTAGTCTGGTAGGGTTTGCACCAATGAATATGCCTCCTTGTCATCCTTGATAAGCCACCAAATAGCCCAACAACAACACTCATGCTTACCACAGTACCTGACACTTAACAGGTGCTCACAAATGATTTAAAAGTGGGATCATAGCAAATGTGTGCAACAGCCAGCAAAATGACTCTCTGCCTGTACCTCATGGATTTAAATATCCCACCACTATTCCCTGAGTTTAAAAGTCTTGTGAGCTGAAAGGTTACTTCTCTGTACCATAGATCCTTCCCAAAATTAAAATCTCATTGGGATGAATAACTACCACTGAGATCTGGAGCTGTGGTTTAAGCAAATCACCGAAGAACTTTGTCACACTCACTTGCGGGAAGTCCTCAAAGTAGGATAAATGGGGGCCTTCCAGAGTCATGGGGATACAGGAAGGAGAGAAAAATATGTATTCTAGGAGTCAAGGTCTGATTTCTACATCACAGTATCTGTTTATGTAAGTGCGGAGACAAACTTTTGCAAAGAGCCGGACACCAAACCTTACTGGCCACATAATGGGAACTCGGTCAACTTTTGTTCTTTGGATCACTGTGATCACTCATGCACTTCTGTCTGTGTGGCCCTTGGGTGCAAGGAGAAGAGAAGATCATGGGAACAGACATGTCTGAAGGCTGGTTTCCACCATCATAGTCCCTGACACTAGTCATTGGCACTGAGGGGCTCAGAACAGGGATGCTACTATTCACCCTGGACTGGATTTGGAAATGCAGTCAACCCCAGATGAGAGACCTTTCCTTCCTGTGTGGGAGGCTCAATCCCATGACCAGCCCCAGATGACTGACTGGTGGCCTTGGGCATGTGTGGGGCATGCATCCTGTGTGACAGCCCCTAAAGGGCCCCTAGTTTGAGAGGTGAAGGGAAACCTTTGCTTACCAGAGACTAGAGACACTCTCAAAGGCACAGAGCTGAGATGGAGACTTTGGGACTGAAAAGGACCACCTGCAGAAGAAAATACATCATACTCGGCCCAGCGCTTGAGGAGAGGTGTTTGTAACTAACCATTCTTTGCTAGGTTTGGTGCTTAAACTGGCTACCTCCTACACACGTTGAGAAAAGGAAGAAAGAGCAGTTAGAGTGCAGGAAAGAGGGAAAAACCCACCTCGCCCACTTGACAGGCACAAATTGCTGCTTGTCAGAGCCTGTAAGGGCGGGACAGTCCCCTCTGAACACTCTGCTTAGAGCTTTGGTTGCCGTGGTGAGTACCCTTTGGGAACCAAAGGTCTCTTCTAAGCACAAAGGCACACAAAAGGAACCTGTGTGGAGGCTCAGCACTGTGCCCCACACTGGATGCTGAATGGCGGCTCAGTTGCTTCTCTTTGGCGGGGAGGTGTGGGGGGATGGGAACTTTGAGAGAAGTGAAGCAGAAAGAATATTTGCGACAATGACAATTTAAGAAACACTAGACAACCCAGCTTTCTGGGTGCTTCTGAACTTTCTGGAGGGGGGCAGAGCAGTGGAGCGGTCATGTGGAAAATCTCCTTTCTCCTCAACACGGCCCTTTCCAAGTGAAGGGCATTGTGTTCCTGGCGAAATCTCTCATTCCTGACAGGATTCCATCAGGCTAGGAGAAAATGCCTGCTTCTGGAAGAGCAGGTTTGGAAAATATGGAAAGCTGAAGGCCCAGGTGGTGTCTGCCGTTAGGAGATTTCTGATTTGAAGAAAGGCTCCAGTGTCTCTGGTTTCTTAGAACATCCATAGATGGAAAAAACAGTTGCATCTGGCCAGACTTAATGGCAAGAGAATGTGTGAGAGGGAGGCTGTCTTTCCACATCTGCCCAGGTTCCTCTTTGCACCTGGGGCAGCACTAGTATGTTGTGGGTGGCATGATGCTGAGGAAGCTTCCAGAAGCATTTGGTCCTGCAAACCCACCATGATCTCTGTGGGTTTGCTCAGCCCGGGCCTCACACCTGGCAGCTGTGCCTGCCATCCTCAGTGGGCCTTGCATATACTGTCAGGTGGATGGGAAACAGGAGAGACATTCGCCATGTCTCCTTTAGGCTAGGGATTGCCACCCCATCACTAGACAACGCCTCTCCCACCTCACACTCTGGAGAACAGGCCAGCACCCTGTGGCTGCTAGTTCATGGGCAGCCCGAGCAAAGGCCTACAGTTAGGGAGCAGAGGAGCAAGGCTATGCGATAAGCCCAGCTGGCTGCGCATTGGTTTGTTTATTTACCCATTTTCACAGGCAGCTTGGTTCCTTTTGCTGTTTCCTAGGGGCTGTGTGTTGTGATGTCAGGTTCCACCTACAGAAAGGTCTGTCTTCACCCTCAGGAAGTGTCTGGAACCTTAGGCAGGGAAACTGAGCCTGGCCCAAGTTGGGGCTTTAGCATGGAGAACATTTTGGGTGCTCACCCACCTTGCTGGCTGGGGAAGCTCTACTGTCTTGCTTCAGTCTCCCTCCCACTAGCTCTTGTCTTCTGAACTGGGGGGCAGTGGCATCTCCCAGGAAAAGCCATTGTCCCACGAACATCCTACTTACTTTTCCAGCTTATCTAAGGGTGCCATGAAGGCCTGAAAGGTTTAGTCCCACAGAAGCTCCCAACTTCCCAGATGGAAAGTAGATGCCTCCTATCAGATGTGTGAGAAAACTCCACGAGGTACAAGAACAAAACCAGGAGGGGTAACTGTCAGATCAGAACATGATGGTCCAAACGCAGATAGGCACGAGAGATTGACCATTCTACAGCCTGTCACCCTACATAGAGGTGTAGGTTTTAAAAGTGTCAGGACAAACCTGGTGGGGATGGGAACAGAGGAGTCTTCATACGCACTGGGAGAGAAACTGGATAGGCAAGGTAGAACTGTCTGATTGCGAGAGGGCCTTAGTTACTTACATAGCATTGTGACCAGAATACCTAACAGAAACAATTTGAGAGAGGAAAGGCTATGCCTCATGGTTTTCAAAGGTTTCAGTTCACCATGGTGGGGAAGCATGGCAGCATTCACAGCACTGTGAGAGTGTAGTTGAGCCTCCCAGCACCACAGGGACCAGGAAGCAGAGAGTACACAGAACCAGGGGCTAGGCTATCAGCATTAAAGCCCTCCCTCAACTCTACCAGCTAAGCCTCACCTCCTAAAGGATCCATAAACAGTGCTTTCACAAATAGTGCCTCCACCTTGAGAATAAGGGTTTCAAACATGAGTCTGTAGGTTTAAACCTTTCACTTGCAAGAATAGATAGATAGATAGATAGATAGATCGATCCAGATTTAGATGACAAATTCTGAAATCATCCTTTTCCAAGGAATGATGGAGTTAGGTATAGAAATGAATCTAGAAAATGAGATGCAGGACATGGGGCCCCTGAGTTTACTTGACAGAGCTTGAAGGAGAGAGCTAGGAAGGGCCATGTGGATTCTCTCTGAAGCACATTTAGTATCACGGGCTGTAACTACATCCAGCCAGACATCTGAGGGTGTGGATGGGGTCATCCACTCCCCTTTTCTTTTTATTAAAAGAAGACACTAGGCTAAGAGAGATAATAAATGCCTATGCCCGAGGGCTCATGCCGGTTCCTGGCAGAGTAGAGACGGAAGCTTGCAGCCAAGGGATCAAATCAGGTACTTTTTGCTTGGACATAAGGAGAGGGATGACTTGAAAGATACCATAGACTATGTATATTAATAAATGTATTTATGTGATATATATATATATATATTTCAATTCATAAAATAGAGTTACTCTAAAGCAGATTGGCAATGGCCCTACCACTAGACTACACAGTCTAACAAATAAAAAGCCCAGTGCCAGGCCTGGGTTACTTTTTCTGGAGTTGTTGGTCAGTGAAGTCACACAGAACTCAAATATTGTAGGCTACCATCAATACTCCGGTCACACTCCAGAACTTGACAGAAAGATCCTATTGCTAACCAACCACATCTATGAATATGAACATGGAGAAATCAAGCCAGTACTAACCTAGAAGCTTCATCCCTACTGGCTACATTTCATTATTTTGAAAGGTTCTATACACACTATTGGATGAGAAAAGTAATCATCAATATTTTCTATCTGTGAATCTTGTGAACTACAATAATGATTACTTGGCAAAACATGCCTGATGGTGCAATAGTGTCAGGAACACCATGGAAGTAACCAACCACTTCCTGACTGGATTTAAGCCCTGCTCCATAATTTGAAACCATATGGCCTGATACTGGGCCAGGACCTATGGCTACATAAGTCACAGGCACTAAGTGGGAACATACTATTATTATTCTGCTGAACGGACATAGTATTAAACTGAATTCCAATGACTTACCATTAAACATATAGATTAATGCATCTTCAACCTTCACCAGAGAAGCTTCTACTTCAGGATAGATGGTGACTAACATAGAGACCCACACCTGGCCAGGGTGCAGAGAATCAGAGACTTTGGAATGCTCAGCCTTAATGGAACATCTTCACTTTCTCCTACACTTCCTCCTTTCAATGCTCAGAGATCATTGTAGCAGAGGCTGCAGAAAGATCGTAAGAGTCAGAGAGTGAATGGCTACAATAAAGCAGTGTCTTCTGGACACAGCAGGACTGCTGCACATATGAACTCACAGTGGTTGTGATGGCATACACAAGGCCTGTGCAAACCTACAGGGGAGTTGGGCACAAAGTCCCACCGCTCCCCCCAGGAGCTATTGCCAACTGATAGCTGCTGCGGAGGAAAAGTCAGTTGTTTTTCTAAGGCTCTAGCCCCTGGTAAGTTGCTTACATTCCAGTGGAAGGCCACACATCCAGGAATATTTGAGCAGCACAAATAGAACTTGATGGATTTAGTGAGGGACATAAAATAAGGTGGGTAAGGAAGGGGAATGGATCTGGGAAGAGTTTGAGGAGGGAGATTAATATGGTCAAAATACATTGTTGAAATTCTCAACTACACACACGCGTGCACACACACACACACACACACACACACACACATGCACACTCACAAAGTTATTTCAGATAAACACCAAAGTACAATAAACAGCTAATCGAGCATGTTCTAAATGATCTACTATTCCCCTCCATTCTTTTATACATATCCACAAAAAATCCTACACATTCCTGTCACGCCCACATGGTGGCCTCTCATAGGTGACATGAAAGAAACCTCAATCTCTTGAAAAAAAAATCACAAAGTAGTTTTGGTAGACACGAACACATTTTTGTTCAGTGAAACTCCTTTGATGAGGCCTGCTCTAATATCTTGAAGATACTGTAAAAAACACCCACAGACGTCTCTCTCAGGTACTGTGGTCATGCAGTCTGAAGAATCACCAGAGAAAACACAAAATACAGAAAGACACACACATTCCAGTAAGCTTGATCTTCTTTCAAATGTTTGTTTCTAACCAAGTGTATCAGAGGGCCATGTGGGGCCAGTAAGAGAAGCGACAGAAGGCAGCTTGGGAGGAGGGGCCTTCAGGCAGCTTCTGTTTTTAACCTACTTGTCTTAAACCAGAAGAAATCTAGACAGGGACTCGGACACGTAGCCACAGGGGCAATTAGAATAAGCTTGGTGGTGTGGGCTCCTGAGCTTAGTGGCACTGTTCGCTGAACCGTATTGCCTGTGAGATGCCCACGTAAGTTTCAAGTGAGGCTTGCTAGGAGGATGGAGTGTGGCCCAGGGGTTTCTCTCCCTAAGAGGGGTCAGGGTGGTCAGGAGTGGAGAAAGAGAGAGGTGTGAAAGAGCAGATGGCAGGAGATGCTGGACAGAATGTGAAGGGAGAGGGCAGGGGCTCTGTACCTCGAACGGTGGATGAGTAGTGGTTAAAATGAGAGTGTCTGTGAACCATAGCTGGTCGGGATCACAGGAAGCCAGTTTGCACCTGAAAGGATCTCAGAGCAGGGAATGGAACTTCTGTGGGAGACCTCAGACTAGCAAGAGGGCTCATGTGCTTGATTCTGTCCTGCTAAGTCAGTGTCTCATACACCCCGGACTCAAACGAAGCAGGTCTCCCAGACCAGCCCAACGCTTGGAATCAGCAGCCCTTCCTTGTCGTAAGATAAACATCACTGAAAGTTTTTGTTTTTTTTTAAAAATAGACCAAAAATATCACATCTTAGGCAAATGAGTTGAAAATCCCTTAGAGTGACATCCTATTCTTTCCCACCCGTTTTTCAAGTCAGAAGACACCTGGTGAAGAAACTGTATTTAGGTAAAGAAATGCAACTCCTGGTACACACGGTTTCCTGACGGCACAGAATGGAAATGACATCATGGAAACACTGGTGTTCAAGGTCAGTCTGTACATTTCTAGGTGAAAACAGGAGGCTTAGTCATCGGTAGAAATGTGTGTGTGCCTCTACCCTTGTGAGCTGCTGCTATCTGCTGCTTTCTGCCTGCAGACAGTTTTTCTTAAATTCACACAGGCTGCTTGCCTGACCTCTTTCAGCTCTCCTAGATGCACAACTTAATATAGGTTACACCACACCTCTGCCCATGCCATCTGGGAAGACATAAAACGATTGTTCCTGAGAAGAACAGGAGTTTGTCTTCAACGCAAGGACAAAGAACCCATGCCAGGAGCTGGCTGTCTCAGCAGTTGACACCAGTGGTCTAATTTGTGTGGCATTCCCTCTGGTGACAGAAGGGAGGATGGGGCAGACTGGGAAGGTGTAGGATCTTTTGTCTTAATTAAAAAGTATAGTAGGAGACATGGAATTTGGCCAAGTCTCATAAATCTGCTAAAAGAATCGAGACTGTCAGGTAAGTTTAAATAAAACCAACCAAGTCCACTGAGAATCACTAGGCTCCCTGCTAGTCGCCGACACCCACTTTCCTGTCACATCTGTGTTCCACAGACGGTGGTTGTGCTCATTAACCAGACACCCTCCCGCCAGCCACTGACAAGCATATCCCCATGGAGCACAAAATTCAGAGATGATAAATTTACTCCTGCTTGTAAAAAAAAAAAACGGAACTCTCCTCCAGGCAATCAAAATGCTAGGAGGCCTTAAGGAAGTAAGAACTTATCTGATAACCTACCTTCGTTAGCAAAGCCTGGTCCTCCCTGTCGGGACAGTGCCTCGCCGCCAGTGAGAACTGCTCTAGTGCAACTGGAAGGGAAGAGACAGAAAGGTGAGTGGCCACCCTGAGGACTGCCAGCACAGCCATGCGGAGGACAACCTCACTGTTATGGTAGGAACAAACGGCCTGAGGCTCCTGCTTGCTTTGGGACATATAGAATCCCTGCCTGCCCACTGCATGGGCTGGCATCTGTGTGCAGTGACTTCCCCAGTCAGCGGGGACAATCATGAGGTCACTACTCTCAGCAACCTCCATGGGAACCACCAGAAAGTCCTGGGTTTAGTCATCGCATGAGCCACCCTGAAAAACCACACTCTATCCTTGTTCCAGTGACTCCATGAAGACGATCCCAACTACCTTGGTAACTTCGGTGCTCAACTTTCAACCCCCTCTTTCCACAGTGATTTTACTGTGTAAACATGATGTGGCCCCAAATGTTGACCCAAGCAAGTCCCAGACACCCCCAGATGAATTTAGTCATCTTTCCTCAATCAACTTCTCCAACAGAATGACTGAGGGAAGCACATGAGGTTTTACAGAAAATGCATTAATGGGGCCTTTAAATTAGCCTCAATGTTCCTGGACATGTTAGCAGTTTCTATACAATACCCTTCTCTTCTCTGTATCCATAGCCAGTCTCTCAGCAAAGGTCTGCTGTGTGGGTACCCTTTTTGATCTAAATAAGCACCAGAACACAGATATCCTTCCTTCCATGTGATTCTGACTGTGTTAGTTCACTTTTGAAGATGCTTGCATAATTCCATGCCGTCCCTGGGCTTCAGTCCTCCCCTTTTGGCAGGGACTAAGACATTTATCTAACCTGCCCGGACTGTCCCCTCACTGCTGGACTCAGAGCTGGGTTCACACCACTGCCCGTCACTGCTGCTCTGCTGGCAGTTCCCCAGCGGAGCCCTGTGTACAAACACTGCGGGCTGGCCCCTCCGACTGGGGAAAGCAACCTGGGACCGCCTCAGGTTCTGTCCTGACCTATACAAACCCTGTGAGTGGGCAGAGATTTATGATTTAAATCTAAACGTTTCCCAGAGACCTTTTGCTAAAATGCTTAGTCCCCAAGTGCTATTTTGGTAGATTCTAGAAATGTTTGGAGTTGGGTCTAGCTGGAGGAAGCAGACCATTGGGGGTGGTTTTGAAGGGGATCCCTGGTCCTGCCTCCCACGCTGTCTGGATTCCAGGTCTGTTGTGGAGAGAACAGCTCCTGTCACATACTCTCGCTCCCATGGACACCCCCGCCCTGCTGCCCCTTCCCTGCCGTGATGGACTGCGACCCTTAGGCACAGTCAGCACACATTGCATTCAGGTGGAATGGCCTCCTGGTCTAAAGGCCAGTTCTTTGTATAGCTGTTGAAGTGAGAAAATAGAAGGTGGCTTGAAACTCAAGAACATCTGGCCATCTTAGTTCCATAGTAGGAGGCAAGGCCTTAATTCTGCTCTTTACCATGACTTACATGCTTCTTTCAAGAGAAGAGAGAAGGAGACTGAGTTCACCTGCTCACAGATGCCACTGGTCATGTGCTATAGGGACTTTCAGGACCTCTGAGGCCCAGGACAGAAGCTATCTACTTAAACAGCTCTTTGTGACAGTTATCAGAAAAGTTCAATTGAGAAGCCATGGCCCAAAATAGGTTGGCATGCAACTAAATTTGTCTCAACCTGATCAGGGCTGAAGAACAAGAAAATATGGGCAAGATAAGACACTGGGGTATTCACTGCAGCAGGGAACATTGAGCTGCAGTCAGTTTGAACATTCATGCTATTTTGTTGATTGACTTGTTTATGAGTGATGTACTTTGATCCTCAAGTTCACAGTTAAGGACTGCTGAGAAACCATCCCCACAAGCTTTCTGTGTGGTCCTCTTGAATACAGAATATTCATTTATACATATAAAGTCTGTGGTGATTTTTTGATTAGCCAGACTGCAAATTAAGAGAGGATTTTGGAAGGATTTTATGGTACAAAACTCTATCATCTATCTCTATTCCTCTATCTCTCTCTTTCTTCCCTGCCACCCTGTGTGTGTGTGTGTGTAATGAATACAATATGTGTGTTATCTATTTATATATCAGTTATTTGGATTGATCTGAAAATCACGTCACTATCAAGTATCCAATATATATTTTGCCATACCTGTTCAGAGGTTTTAAGGATCAACAGGTGAAGATAAAAACCTCACTTTAGGAAATGGAAATGGATGTGTGTGTGTGTGTGTGTGTGTGTGTGTGTGTGTATATATATATATATATGTATATATATATATATATATAGAGAGAGAGAGAGAGAGAGAGAGAGGGAGAGCGTATATGTTAAAAGCCCTTGCTGCTGTTGTAGAGGACCCAAGTTCAGTTCCCAGCATCCACACCTGGTGATTAACAACCACCTGTAACTCCAGCTCCACGGCTCTGACATCTCAGCACTCCTCAGGCACCTGCACACTTGTGGCAAACACTCACACATAAATGCACAATACACACAAATTAAAAACAAAAACAAAAAAATCTTAAAATTTCACTTTAAATTATCATGTGGTCTTTCCCCTACTTAACACTCTATGCCACTTTAGGCAGATAATAAAACATGTTAAATTATCATATCTGATAATGAATGTTTCTCTTTGTTTTCTTCAGTTCTCAGGTTTCTGAGCAAAAGCAATCATTTTCCAGTCAACAGAGCATTATGTTTTCTCTGCAAATAAAATCCTGTAAGTCATCAACAGAGAGAGAGGTAAATTCATATAGAGAAGACACAGCACTGTTTTTCCTCTCGGCATTTGGGATCTACGATAAGTTAAAAATGAAGCTTTTATCTCTGGTGATTTATCAAGCTCAAGATCTCACAAAAGATAAACAGATGCTCCAAAGAAAGAATACATCATCTTAATGTTTCATTTTGACACTTTGGGTATCTAAAAAGCATAGATCTCAAACAGCTCCTCTCTAAAAACATAATAGTGTCCATGATTTACAATTTAATATTTGCTTTAAGAAACACCGAACTGAGAACATGTCAGGAGGGCCCACTGGCGACAATGGTCAGACTCGAAACACACAGATTATTTATAGACAAAAACTCAAGGGCTGAAAGAAAATCTGGTCGTCAACAGACAGTTGCTTTTGCGATTTTTTTTTTTTCTGTGTAGTTCATTTTGGTTTTTGTGTGGGTGGCTCATGTGAACTCAAAGGTTATTTGCTAAATGTTTTGGAGACTAGAATATGCTGCCCTTTAAAACTCATGTTTAAGTGTGTACTCCTTGCAAATATGTCTAATTTTGCAGTGCGCTATGAAGTAATGGTTTTTTAATAAAACATTATATACAGAATTGCCATGGTAAGACAAGAGTTTCTGCACATCTATTTTTATTGATGGTGTAGAAGGCCTTAATCTTCTTTTTTTAAGGTTTTGAACTTATTGTTTACGTATTTGTATATGCATGCAGGTACACCTGTGTGTGTATACCTGCATACATAAGTGCATGCGTGCCTGCTGCAGGCAGAGGTTGATGTCAGATTTTTTTTTTCCCTATTGCTTACCACCTTAATTTTTGTCTCTAAACTTGGAGCTCATGGATTGAGCTAGACTGGCCGGCCAAGGGACTCCGGGAATTCTGCCTGTCTCCTGTTTTGTTTTACTCTTACATTTTTCTCCATCCACATGGATACTAATGGAACATTATTTTGAGATAACTTGGTACTCTTCCCTCTCTTCTACACCCTCCTCACCTATCTATTTATTTAAATTCAGCTCGGAATGCTGACACACATCTTTGCAGTTCACTGTACAAGGTTTAATTTTTAACTCACATGGCAGGAAACAAAGGGGCAGAAGCATATTTCAAAAGCAGGAAGAGCAGATTTCTGTTGCCTTTTCAGTGGTTCTGAGCAGCCAGACTACTGTGTGGCCCAGATGTACCACTCCTCCCCATGTGTGCAAAGGACTCCACAGATACTTGTTTGGCCTTATGTATTGCTTCTCTGTTCATAAAAAATAGCTAGGAGACGGAAACAAACTAAATGTCCTTCAGCAGATGAAAGGAAATTATACATATACGCTGTGGAATACTATTCAGCAGTAAAGCAAAATGAAATCACAAACTTTGTAGGTAAATGGATGGAACTAGAAAGGATCATACTGAGTGAGGAGATGCAGACCCAGAAAGACAAACATCATACATTCTCTCTCATCCGAGGCTCCTAGTTCCAAATCTTCAGCTGAGCATACATAGCATGGAGTAACTGCACAAAACCAGGAAAATAATAAGGGATCATTGACATGGTGGAGGCCAGGGGAGCAATAGAGAAGAGATCTGATCAGGAAAAGAGGAAAGAGTGGGAGGGTTCTAGTTAATGAGGAGTAGGAAGGTAAATACAGAAGGGAGGTAAGATAGTGGTAAAGATGTCTGGAAAAAGTCAAAGGAACTCAAAATATTAACTATCTACTAAAAATACCTAAAATACACTATGTCGGTGGATATACATATATAGTTTAAATGAAAATTTCCTGCCTGGGCTGACAATGCTTCCTCCAAGAGCCAAAGACCATCTAACAAAAACCCCACACCAGGTACAACAACCCCTCTTTTGAGTTGTTGGTCAGGGTTGTCCAAGAGATTCCCGAAACATTAAAGACTGTTGCTGTTGCCCTTGGTTACCCCCCCAAAGGTGGAAGGTAAGTCCCTGCTGTTGAAGACACCATGCACATCAGACATAGGGCCAGATGTCCCTGACTCCAAATCCTGTTCTCTGAGGAGTAGTTTTCTTGGTACCGGAAGGTGTCATGAAAGCTTCCAAAGGATGGAAGCAACCAGTGGTCCTATCTAGCTTTAATACATATGAACCATAGCAGCAATCAGCACGACATACCTCCAAGGGGGCAGTAGTGACACACATACCTAACTACATTCTGAATATTTGTCCTTACACCCACAGATAAGTGTAGTCCTTACCTCCTCATCAAGGAAATTTCTCTTTGCAACAGAGACCATTACAGAAAACAACAACCAATCAAAATGCAGAGTTAATTTTAAAAGTTTTAGTGTGTGTGTGTGTGTGTGTGTGTGCGTGTGTGTGCACATGCACAGGTGGCACGTGTGTAGAAGTGCCTTTGGAGGCTCAAAGAGGGCATTGGATATCCTGGGACTACAGTCATAGGTAGCTGTGAGCTGCCATGTGGGTGCTGGATGCTGAATCTGAGCCTACTGGGAGAGCAGTGAGTGCCTTTAACTGCTGGGCCATCTCTCCAGCCCTTCATGATGAGCACAAAGGACCTTGCACTCCCATTTAAACGGGCTCTGTGTAAGGGGCTCTCCCTGGGCCTTCACCATCACAGCCCTCCCTGTTGAACAGGTATGGTGAGACAGTGGCTTTCTGCTCTTTTCTACCCATTGCCACCTTCTAGGTTTTTTCTGATTTCAACTGTGAGAGACTCAGAGGACCAGGACTTTCTGGGCTCTTGCAGAGTGTGTAACTATTCCTCCAGCCAGCCATTGTAGACTCTTCAAAATGTCATCCCCAGAAGCACCTTTTGCTCACAGAATACATTCATGGGTCTCAACTGGGTGCCTGAGTGGGGGAAGAAGACGAAGCTGATACATTCCTTCCATTCCCGGGGCCTCCAAGAGGCTGGACCTGCAGAGACCTGTCAGCCAACCACATCTGCCCTTTCTCATCACCTGAGGCCTCTGGTCAGCCCCACCATCCATGTACTCGATGCGGATAGACACAGAGAGAAGTCATGAACAGCCACAGATGTACGGAGCACTTCCTTCCTTAGCCACTTGCATCTTGTTAGTGTTAATGTCAACTGGACAAAACCTAGTATTCTCTGAGAGACAGACCTCTGGGAATCCCTCTGCAGAATTATCTTAATTAAGGCAATTGACGTGGGAAAATCTCCCACTGGGGCTGGGATCCTAAACTGCAGAGACAAAGAGGCAGAGCTAAGTAACAGCTTGTGTTCATCCCCTCTGCTTCTTGGCTGTGGGTGTGATGCAACCAGCTGCTTCAAGCTCCTGCTGCCTTCCTTGACTTTGACCCAGTGAAGTGCTGTGTTCCGGAACTGTGATCCAGAATAAACCTTTCTCCCTTAAGCTGTTTCTGTCAGGGTATTTTATCAAGAGCAAGATGAAAAAAAACTAAGACACATGGCATCTGCATAGGCCGCTACGGTCAAGTTTGTACTACAGGTTGGTGGGGAGAAGCGATGAGAGAAGGGATGCATCGTCACGGCTGGTGTGAGGCCTTGTGCCCTGCCCTCTGACAGCACCCTCCACCTTCCAACCTCCAGCAGGAATGAACGCAACGTTGCACAAACAGTAAGGCAAGTTGACTTGAACCTTCTGGTTCTATCAAAGGACAAACTTGTCCTTCAGCTGAAAAGACTAAGAGTGGCAGGGAGTGAGACTTCAGTCGTTGTAAAGGGTGACAAGTTTTCCTAGACACACAGGATTTCCAGTGGAAGAGGTGGCATTCACTGCTTCCATAATGTTAAAGGCATCCAAGGAAGTAATAAGTTTTATTTTCATAATTTCATAGAAGATGGATGTGAGCTTAAGCTAAATAAGGCAAACGCAATTTGTCTAAAGACTAACCCCATTCACAACTGGAAGGAAAGTGCTAACCCCATGAAGAATATTGGAATCAGCACTAATGGGCAAAACACGACATGCTGTTTTAAATAATGCATGCAATCATGTTTTTATTAACAAAGAAAGCCTCGTTTCAAAACACACACGTCCTTGAAAGGAATCTGAAATTAATTCTCAGTAGGCAGAACCCCACGGCATTCTGTGTTCTAATTATAATTACAACCTGCCCTTAATGCGGACATTCAAAATTATCAGGCGCTTTATTAAGAAGCAGGAAAGGGGCTTCCTGCTGCATGAAGCTTACCAGCTTTGAGAGACATCATAGACGGTTCTCCACAGAGCTGGGAAGTGTGGGTGATGCCATTTCTTTAATGAGTGCTTACTTTCTTTTTTGCCTGGAATGGGCATACCCTTAGGGGCTCAGATACCATGAGGCTTCAGAGCTGCTCTTTCTAGGGCAAGATAAATATGTGCATCTCAGAAAAATATCAATTTATCACTGTAATGGTTACATCCCACTACAGAAGCCACTGGAGACTGCTTAACATTTTTATTTCAAGCCTAGTTTTCCCTAGTCTTCAGGTGACAAACTGATATTGATGCCAGAAGGCTTTTTCTCCCCATTTGTTCCTAATAAAACTGGCTAGATTCTGAGTTCATTTTCATCTGGGGAGACGTTAAGGTCTGAGCTTTAACAAACTGATTCCCCTCTCCCCTCTGTGTGCTCTTTCTTCCAAAGTGTTCACAGGCAACACCGATGAAGGTCAGCAAAGACCCCTGTAGGTTCTTTGAGATCTTCTCCCTTCCCTGGAGACCTCTGCAGAGGGCAGCAGGATGTGAATGCAGCAGCTGGGCTAGATCTTCCTGGCTGCCACAGCTCGGTGTTTCTAAGGTGAAGGCATGGATAGGCTTTGACTCCTACTTCTCAGAGACAGTCACATCTCTGAATAGCCATCAGCTTTTCCCTGGAGCCATATGGTTCACCTTAGAACCAAGATTGTGTGTCTTCCAGTGACTCTGCACATTCCAAGTATAACTGAGCTTAGTGAGGACTGAAGACATGGGCTCTAGGAGCTGGGTTCAGGTCCTGGCGTTCTTTCCACCTGCTCTGTGGCTACAGGCCAGTCACTCAACCTCTCCGAGCTTCATTTACAGAGATGGGGACACTAAGGCAGAGATTAATCCAGTTGGTCCTCTGAAGTCCTTGTCCTAGTGTCTGACTCATTCTACATAATGAAAAGAAAAATGCTGTTAGTCACTATTCTATAAAAACCTGTAACGTGGTTTCTTGTCCCTTCAGAGGAAATTAAACAAGCTGAGTGTAAATGTTTGAGGTCTGAATGCCAGGAGGAAAGATCAAAGATACGTTGTCACCTCAGCACAGAAGAAATTCGATCCATTTTGAACTGCCAATCAACTAATAACAACAAGGTGATTGTTTTCAGAAAATTACCCTCAGAGGTTTCAGAACAGATACAAAGTGCTTGAATATATAAAGAAGAAAAGTAACTCTACGACAGTATTTCGGGAACTCGGGGATAATTTGAAATAGAAACTCTATCTGTACTGCAAAGGTGTAGGGGCTGGGGAGCTGGCCCGTGGGTAAGAATGCTTATTGCACAGGCATGCGGATCTATATGGCCAGCTGTGGCTGCATGTGCCTGCGATCCTAGCACTCGGGTCAGCAACGACAGGAGGACCGCTGGCGCTCGCGTGCTGCTAGCCTGTCTCCAGGTTCAGTGAGAGACCTGTCTTAAGGGGATAAAGCGGGGGAATGATGAAGTAGGGTACCCAACATCCTCCTCTGGAATGCACAAGTGTGTGCATGTTCACACGCTCGTGTGCCTACACCACACACACACAAAACAAGGCATGCAACGCGAAGGTTTGAACAGGCTGGTGGGAGAGAGAGTGGTTGCCGGGCTGGGGACTTTGGTCAAATACTCATTCCTGGGTTGTTGACCACAGTCCCTTCCCTGATCCTCTCAGGGCGCTCAGCGGACCCTCTAGAATTCCCTCCTATGAGATGAGAAGCGGCAGGAGCCAGGCCCTGCAGTTGTGCAGGTGGGCCAGCCTGGCCCTGCTCCACGTGATCCTCTGTGACCACATGTGATGGAAGCCCCGCACAGCCAGCAGGCTTGGTGAGAGCCTGGCTTTCTCTTTTAATACCTTTCCCTCACACTGGACATTATGCTGTGAACGAAACGATTCTTGATATTAAATAATTTCAATGACATAATGTCATGGACCTAAATACTTAATGTTTCATTTTCCTATGTTATTTTAGTCTCTTTAGACCAAAATAAGTATTCTTAGTTTCAGCATTATTTACATACTGGACTATGGGGCACTGGCCTGTGACCTATAGAACATTTAACACTATTCTAGCTTCTCCCTGCTGCCTGCCAATAACACTGCCCAATCAAATAATCCAAACATCTTCAAACATAGTCAAATATTTCTCCGAGGGTGACACTGTCCTTGGGTGAGAATCACGGACTTGGGGTTGACACAGCTATTACAGTGCTGAGAACTCTTCAGACAGTGGCCTTTTTTTTTTTTTTTAAATCACAATTGCTTTTAATTAGTATATTAACCTCCCCTATTTATTTATTCAGGAATTCCAGAAGTTGTTGGACAAAGGGCCCGGGGGGATTGATGTTTACAAGCTAGCTCTCTTGGTAAGTGGGTCCTGGTGGGCTTTCTGGGAGTTGAGATGCCACAGGCTTCAAGTCTCTTGAAGTTTCTTCGGGCCCTAAATCCATACTGGTGGCAAGACTTCCCTTCTACAGAGTTGTGTTCCCCTGTGGCCTTCAGGGCCCTGAGTCGCCGAACCATGAACATTCAGCAAAAGCTGACCCACCTCTGTGAATGTGTGCCAGAGACAGTGAGGTGACATGGTGCATACCGGAGTTCCAGGCGCTGAAGAAGTCCCCCTTCTTGGTCACCACCTGTCAGATGGATGGGAAAAATACCCATGAATAATAGTTGGAGAAAAGTGAACTTGAAAATTTTCTTTTTCTTTTGTTTATTTGTTTTGGGGCTCAGGGTGGGGATTGGGGAGATTGAAACTAGGGCCTCATGCATACTAGGCAATCACTCTAGCATGGACTGAATGACACCACCCATTACCACCCTGTTCTGACTTTATCTTCTGAGGCAAAACCTAACTAAGTTGCCTATGGTGGGCTTAAGGTGGTAATCTTCTTGCCCCAGCCTCCCAAGTAGCCAGGCTTACAGGCCTTTACCAGCAGGCCCAGCAAATATTCAAACTGTCAATAGAACATGAAGCACAGACATTGTGAGAAGTCACTGAGAGGCTGGCTGCATGTCCTACAAGAGCAACTTGCGAGCGGAGTGACTGTCCTGGATGATGTCCAGGGAGTCCACTTCCCAAAGTGTGTGTGTATGTGTGTGTGTGTGTGTGTGTGTGTGTGTGTGTGTGTGTGTGTGTGTGTGTGTGTGTGTGTGTGTGTGTGTGTGTGTATGTGTGTGTGTGTGTGTGTGTGTGTGTGTGTGTGTGTGTGTGTGTGTGTGTGTGTGTGTGTGTGTGTGTGTGTGTGTGTGTGTGTGTGTGTGTGTGTGTGTGTGTGTGTGTGAGACGTCTCGCATATTAGGCACGGTGTCTAGTTAACCCTGATGCTTAAGAGGTAACACATGTTCAAGGAGTGCTGGGAGGTAGGCCTGGTGGTACAGGTCTGTAATTTCAGTTGCTCAAGAGGCTGAGTCAAGGGAACTGCAAGTTCATGGCCAGCCTCAGCAACTTGGTGAGAAGGCCTTGTCTCAAAAAAAACAAAAAAGAAAGAAAGAAAGAAGACATGTTGTATGGTCTAGTCATAGACCACTTGCTTGGTATGCATGAGGTTCAATCCTCAGCATAAAACAAAAATTAGGGAGAAACTATGTGAGTGATTCTGACATACAGAAACACAGTGAGACTGTCGGCATAGGATTAGTCACTTCCTAATTAAAAAATATTTTAATCAATTCTCTGAGAATTTTATACAGTGTGTTTGGTTCACACTCAACCCCCTTCTCCTGAACTCCTCCTCAGCCCACCCCCACTTCCCTGCCTACCCAACTTTATGTCTTTTTTTTTTAAAGCCCATCAAGTCAAATTTGTGTCGCCCAAATTCTCTTGGGTGTAGGATCAACTGCTGGAGTGCCATCAGCCTACCAGGGGTCACCCTTCTAAAGAAAACTCTCCCTCTCCCGGCAGCCATCAACTGCCATCATCTCCTCAGCCAGGGGTGGGACATCCTGCCCACTCCCCTCTGCAGGCTGGGATCTGGTTTGAGCTTGTACAGGTTTGTGGTTCTTAAGTGCCCAGCTGTGTAGAGAAAATACTGTTTCCTTGCAGTCACCCACCACCTTTACCTCTTACACCCGTTTGTCCCCTCTTCTGAAATGGCCTCAGAGATTTGGGAGGAGGGGATGTGTGATATAGATGTTCCATTTGAAGCTGGCAATTCTTTTTTATATAATATTTTTATTAAATCTTTGAGAATTTTCATATGTATTTTGACCCCCTAGCCCTTGCCCTAGCCCCTCCAAGATTGACTGACACCTCCCACCCCCAACTTCATACCCTCTTTAAAAAAAAAAAAATAACCCACCAAGTCCAATTGGTTCTGCCCATATTCTCACACATGTGGGGCCATTCACTGCCTCGTGGTCGACCTACCAGGAGCCACCCCTTAAAGGAAACAGACTCTCCCTCCCCAGAAGCCATCAACTGTTTATCACTCCTCAGTCAGGTGTGGGGCTTATAAGCCCCTGTCTCCTCCATGCTGGACTATGGAGTGGCTTGGTCACATGCAGGTCTTGTGCAGGCAGCCACAGCTGCTATGAGTTCACGCAGCGATCCTGCCGTGTCCAGAAGACACTGCTTCACTCCGGTCCTCCCCAAACTCTGCCACCTCTTCAAACACGGCTCCCGAAACCTTGTGGGGGTGGGGGCAGTGATGCAGATGTTCCATTTGTGGCTGAGCAATCCACAGACGTTTATTCTCTGCACTCTGACCAGTTGGGAGTTTCCGTGTTAGACACCATCCACCGCGTGAAGAAGCTTCCCCGATGAGGTGTGATGGGTGCACTAAGCTATAGACTTAGAGATATGAACTTAGGGGTCAGTTTGATGCTATGTCCATCTAGAAAATAACAGTAGTGGGTTCACCCGTGGGTGCCTGACGAATTCTAGAGAGCAAACTGATTAGATGCAGTACTCAACGTGAGCTGCCCTCCCCCTTCCTTTTGCTTTTAGTGGTTCCTGCAGGTCGGCAACGTCTCACACATTGGTGTCTAGTGGTCTCTGCGTCTGGTCCATGTGAGGAGTTTACAGAATCATGGACAAGGAGCCACAGCCTGTCTGTGCGCATCTCGTACTGCCAAGTCACATTATTCAAGTGAGATGCCTGTGGGTCTCCTGTGCATGGGGCTGGAGGCACATCTTATCCAACCAGAGAGAAGAGTTAAACTTGGTGTTTCTGACTGTTTCTTTGTTCCTCCTTCTCTTTCTTTGTTTCAAAAACCAAATGGTTGATATTAAACTTTTAGTGATTTTGTGTGTGTTCTCAAGGAAACAACATTCAAATAGAAAGCTAGAATTGATGCGTCTACTTCCCATTTGCAACACCCTCAAGTTGACACACCTCTGGGTTGGAAAGTGACCAGCTTTTGTGGCAGCTTCGCCTCTGCAGGGCCTGGAGCTCTCAGGGTGTCAGATGCCTCTCCTAATGGTGCTTTGTGCACTAGTGGAAAAACAGCTCGGCAGAAAGCCTCTGCCATGTATAATTCAATATGAGGACCTGGGGCAGTGGGCACAGTCAGGAGAGCGGTGTCACATGACCCTCCAGTCCCACATCTAACAGGGTATCCTATGACAATCAAAGGAAAGGACAGACAGTGCCAACATGGATGCTCCTCAATCATTATCTCCCTGTACTGGTGTCACTGTTCCAACGGAGGAGGAGACGCAGAGACTGGTGAGTCTCAGGGAGTGTGGTGTGGACTGTTAACAGAAATTCTTTAAAGTTCTCAAAGTCTGAAAACACAGCTTCTCATCTTACAGAATCAAGTCAGGGTTAGGCTCTCCTGAAGATCCCACGGGAGACAGAAGGAAGAACAACCCCTGTGGTGATTCCAGATAGAATCCAGGGCACTGTTTAAAAGCAGTAAGACATGGTGAGAAGTTTTTCACTGGCCTGATCAGAAGAAACACAGAGACAGATGACTGGATGGAGAAGAAAATTCGGACAGGAAAAGCCTCCGGGGATCTCTTTGCTTCCTCAAAGAGCACAAGAGAGGAGAAAGGCGATCCAAGGGAGCAGAGGGCTCCCCGAGGCCCCAGCGGGCTCCCGAGACCTCTTCCCTATCTACAGGCATCAGCTTGGAGAACATCGCAGTGGTAACACCTGCTGGCGATGCAGGGGATTTTGAAAAGTGTTTACCACATAAGCAGTGTTACAAAACAAAGGAAATCAACCCTCCCACCTAAAACACCTTGTGGGAGGTTTCAGGCAAAGACTTTTAAAACGACAGTTGTCCTTTATCTTGGGCAATAAACAAGCTTCTGAAAACCTGTGTTTAAACTCAGCGTACCCAAACTGAGTCCTTAAAATGCACCAGACAACAGGCACTGCTTCAAGCATTTAATTTTATTTGCTTGTTTATTTAATCAGAAGTCTTCAGGGTCGATATTTGCTGATAGTTTCATTTCATGGGTAGAAAGATGACCCAGAGAGGCTGAACAATTCAACTAAGGTTGCAGAGGGGAGGCGGACCTGAGCACTCAGACTTCAAAGCTCCTGCATGTTCCTACCAAGGGACTACACTGCCTCCCAATGGACCTAGAGTGGGAAAGTATCTAAAACCCTGCCCCTTCCACTTGCAATGTTTATATCACCACAGGTGACCACACTGTAAACAGCAGCCCATCCTTCAAGTGTCTAATGAAAAGACACACTCATAGCACGCTCAAGACACAGAGCTGAAGACCTGGAGAAATTACTTCCTAGTGGTAGATGATCATATCCATTTCCCTTTCTCTTCTAGAAAATGACCTCAAATGGATTTGGGCAGCAATATAGCCAGTTAGAAACAATTCTTTATAGAGGACCCATTAAAAAAAACAACAACAAAAACCTTCAGCTGACTTTGTACTTAATGGTAAAAGAATAAATGCCTTTTCCCTCTGGAAAGGAAGACAAAGGTGTCTGCCATCACTACTCTTCTTCACATGGTGCTGGAGGCGCTAGCCAGGGCAATAAGGCAAGAAAAGGAAATGAAAGGAATAAGCAAAACCCCTCATATTAAAAAAAAAATACATGATTGTCTATAAAGAAAATGCCAAGGAATATATAATAAAGGTTCTAAACTGTATAAGTGAACTAAGCAAAGTCACAAGGTATAAGATTAATATTTAAAATGTCAACCCTGTGTCTATATCCCAGCAGTCAACAATTGGAAATGTGAAATAAAAATGCCATTATGGGGACGGAGAGATGGCTCAGTGGTTAAGACTTGCTGCTCTTTCTAGGGATCTGAATTTGGATTTTAGTACTCATACTGGGAAGCTCACAACTGCCTGTTAACTCCAGCTCTGGGAGACCCAACACCCTCTTCTGACCTCCACAGGTACTGCATGCATGTAGTATAACTGATATAGATATATATTCATAAACAAAAAATAAAATAAGTCTTTAAAAAATGTCATGGTAACATCAAAAACATGAAATGCTTATAAAACATTTTATAAAATATGCATAAACATTATATAAAATATACATAAAGTCTATACATGAAAACCAAAAAATATTGCATAGAGAAATTTACAAAGACCCCCCCCCCCAATGAAAGGAGACGCTACTGTGTTCACGGATGGGAAAACTTTATACCGCTGCAGCGTCACTTCTCATCCTGATATGCAGTCAACACATGCCCATTACATTTCCAGCAGACTTCAGCTTTGGTAGAAGTTTGTGAGATGGCGTCAAAAGCTATGAGGACCACAGAAGTCCTAGAATAGTCAAAGGCAAATTTTGAGGAAGAAAAACCTTGGAAGATTCACATGATCTGATTTAAAGGCTTTGACAAAGCTACAGTAAATACCACTGTGTGTAATTGGGAGAAGGGTAGAAATACAGAAGAATGCAACAAGGCAGGGAGGGGGTCCAGAAACACAGCCACACACGTACAGTCACCAAGATAATTGAAGATGGGAAAGTAACGCTCTGAACAAATATTACCAGGGTAAGTGCACGCCCACACGCAAACACAAACAAATCTCAACCCTTTACTTCACACTTTGTGCAAAAGTGATTTGCCAACCTAAATGTTAGATCTAAACTCACGAGAATTTAGAAACCATAGGAGGAAAAGCTTAGCCACAGCGGGTTAGATAAAAAGTTCATGAACTATGATATGAAAAGGTTTAATTAATCAATTCTTCGCTGGTGCAGCACACTGCTATAAAAGGTCAGGTAATGCATCAGTGGAAATGTTTGCAAACCATATATATGGTGGGCTTTTACAAAGCTACCGTCACAGTGGCACATATATAAGGACAGGGCTACAGGTGAGTAGAAAAGGAATAATAAAAATACGCAGGAAAAAAGAAAAACCCGCTGAAATGCATGGGCAAAACCTTTGAGCAGACGCATCACCCATCTGCATCTGAAATGGAAAATAAACACACAAAGAGGGTTCGAGAAATGCAAATCAAGACCACAGCGGGATGCCATTTCACACCCACTATGGTGACAATGAGTAAGACTGGCAATGTGAGCTTGAGCCAGGATGTGCAGCGGCCAGAGATCATTGCTGGTGGAGAAGCAAGACTCTGTGGGCACATTGGAAACAGTCTTGTAGTTCCTTACAAACTCCAGGGTGTAGCTAGCAGAGAAGCTAGTCATTCTACTCTGAGGTATTTACACAGGTGGATTAAAACAGTTGTCTATGTAAAGAGTTGTATGAAAATGTTCATTAAGCTTTCTTCAGAATCACCAAACAGGTATCAACCCATATATCCAGCAACCAGTCACTAGGCAAGCAGGCTACATGAGACTTGTGTAAAGAAATACTATCTGTAGTGAAAAGGAACAACCCCACACTAGCAGCCACAGTTGCATGATCTCAGAAGCATGCTGTAAAGTGACAGAAGCCAGAAACAAAAGGCTGATTATTCTGTTTACAATAAATTATGCAAAATGAAGAGGTAAGGGATGGTTCCATGAGTCTATAGCAAAGAAAAGAGCTGAGTTACTCAGGAACTATGTTTGAGAGAAGAGATTGACAGATGACAAAGCGGCTCGAAGAGACCTTCTGGGGTGATGGATATATCCTGTGTCTGGATTTGGTGAGAACTATTTGGCCACATACAGGCATTTGTTCAAGCCCAGTGATTTACCTAAGATCGGTAAATTTAAAAATATACAACATGTAAATTCCATAGATGTGTGTATATGCATATGCATGTGCACATTTGTATACAGAAGATGGCTTTCTGCAAAGTACTTCTTCTGTCCCAAGGGTTGGACATGCAGCCTTCAAAGCCAGTGAGAACAGACAGCTGTCTTCTGGGTATTGTTTCTGGGAAAGCCACCACTTTCCTTAAAGCTCCCACCCAGGCTGGAGCGTGCTTTCTTCTTGGTCCTTTCCCTGTCTCCAAGCCAGCCACCACACAGCTGAGAGAAAGCTGTGCTACAGAGCTCTGCTGACTTCTGGAGGCTGCTGTACAAACTGACCACTGTCACAGAGGCCTGAGACACCAGAGGTGGATGCTCTCTCGGCTTAAAGGTTGGGTCCGAAGCCACAATGTCTGTAGGCCCCTCTGTCCAAAGATGCTGCTTGCCTTGCTCAACCTCAGGTGGCAGCTGTCTCTGGTCTCCCTCGGCTTGCCACTGCATGGCTCTAATCTTGGTGGCCGTTACGACAGGCCTCCTTCCCTGCGTCTGTCTCTCTGCATCTTCCCTCTTCTTATGAGGGCATCAGGCATATTGGAGTAAGTCCATTGTATCCCAGGATGACTTCCTCTTAACTTGGTTATAGCTACACAGACCCTTTTTCCGATTAAGTTGGCATTCATGGGTCCTGAGGATTAGGACTTGAACAAAGTGGGGGCAGAGAGGAAGGAGAGCAAGAGCCCTGCCACGCTTTGGCCACAGAGCCACAGCAGGGCCCTAGCTGCCCACCTCTGTTTTCCTGTTACGAGAGAATGAGAGCACATTTAGGTAAACCACCATGGGCCAGCATCTTGGAGGATGTCCCGCTCTTCTGAATGTTTAAGGCATCCTTTTCCGACACAAGTCAGTGAGTGCGTGGGCATGCCAGCTGTTAACACTGTGCCTGGCCCGAGGGAACAGTGGATCGGAAAAGTGAATGCTTGGTTCCTCCCTGCCAAGGTCTCCTGACCCAAATATCCCCTTTCACAAACTCAATCCCAGGCTTTTCCTCCATGTCTCCAAAGTCACAGGGCACCCTCTACCTTCCCTCTCCCAGGACCCATTTTAAGGCCCCTATAGTGGCTTCCCCAACAAGGCTGCAGCAAGTGCCTGGGCCAGGTCTTCTCCCAGCCCTTGTGCTCTGTGCCCACCACATTCTCCAGCCAGGCAGAGAAGCTCAGAGTTCCTGTCGTCAGTTCCTCCCCATCTGTTCCCAACCGGGACCACATGAGGCTCCGCACCTGCTCACTGCCTGTTGGTACCTCGTTTTGTGAAGTCTAGCTTCTTGGGCTTACAGCCAACAATTCTCAGCTTACAAAGTTCTCCAGTCAACAAAACTCCACTCTGAGTATAGAAGCCAATGCAATAAATCTACTCTTTTAGTCATATATACAGTTTATTGGTTCTGTTCCTCTGGCTAACCGTACTTCTTTTTGGGGGGCACAGTCACATGTAGAGGGAGGCTGGTCCTCTCCTTCCACTATGTGGGTTTCCAGGGCTCAAACTCAGATCTTCAGGCTAGGCAGCAAGTGCGTTTACCCTCTGCACTATTATACTGGCCTCAGGAGAACCCTATTACACACAGACTGAATGGCCCAGAAAGGGCTGCTCCTGGCTCCAGGATGAGTTGTGGGCTCAGGACTAGATTCTGAAACCTCAGGAGGCGCAGACACAAGGACAGAGTTTTCATCTCAGGGCGCTCTGCTCTGCTACCATCCCCTCTCTCTTCCCCTTGTGTAGACCCCTGCCTGTCCCTGGCACTGCACCAGCTTTGGTTGCATCAGAATCCTCCTCTCTCAGAATGTGGCAGTCTTGCCTAGGGGGAAATGCCCTGAGGTACAGAGTTGGAACTCACAGCACATGTTGCCAGAGAAACACAGAGTAAAAGTCATATGGTAGGAAGGGTCTAGCAACTGGAACACACTAAGCATGAACATAAGGTGCCTGCCATGTGTAAGAAAATATTCTGATTTTTACAGAAGAGGCTTAGAAGAATCCAGAAACTATTCCTAAGTTACATCCTGGAACACAGGAGCATTGGTTCCAAGGAGTCTGCCTGTCTGGACATCTTGTCCTCAGTCCATCACAGGGACATGCCTTAGACACTCATCACCACACAGAAGTCTCCTGCACTCCCCACAGCAGCCATGGCAACATCTTGCCAACAGTGCCTGGCAGTGTGTACTCAAAAACTGTGGACTCAAATCTGGCCATGGGGTCCACACTTGTAATCTCAGACGAAGCAGCAGGAAGAGATTGCTACACGTTCCAGGACAGCCTTGGCCACACGAGTTCCAGGCCAGCCTGAGTACAGAATGAAATTGGCAACAAGGAAGGTGAACTTAGATGCACACATGCACATACATACCTATGCCCGTGTACATGGTTCCCCTCTATCCAGATCTGTGTCCAGTTCCATGACTTCCCTCTCTCCTTCAGACATAACTTACTGAAGACAGGGTCTCTTGTCTCCAAGGTCGACCTCAAGCTTGCTATGTAACACAAGACGGCCTTGAACTTCCAATCCTTTCTCCACCTCTAGAGTCTGAGATTACAAGTGTGTGTGACCACACTTGGTTTGCGCACTGCTGGGGAATGGCTCAGCACCTTGTAATGCTAGGAAAACACTCTACCAAATGGGCGTTACATGCCCTGGCCTTGTTCCAGATATTTCCACTTGTGATTCTCTCTACTATAACGTCTTCTTCCTCTGTTTCTTCCTCCTGACTTCAAGAATTCCACCTCCTCCATGAAGTCCCCCCCCCCAGCATCTGCCCACACAGATGTGGTGTTCTCAGTGTTCTCCTCCACCCTCCTACCACACCCATCTGGGAAAGTCCTTGGTAAGGACTGCTCCGGCTGGCTGCATGACCACAGCACCTAGAACAAGTCTGAATGCCTGGCCAGAGCTATGGCTACATGAAAGAACTGACCACTGCAGATGGGTGCAGACAGCAGAGCAGGCACACAGGTAGGAAGCAGAGAGGAAGAGTGGGCTCAGCAGAGAGGGCCAGCCTCTACCGACACAGCAGTGACAGGCCTGCTAGGGCTTTTGCAGTCCGAACTCTCAAACAGTGCCAACAGAGCCCAAGAGAAGATGGAGATCATCCCCGGTGGAGATATAACCACTTCCGTCCACCTCAGGGTCCAAGCGGTGGGAACCTGCATGCCTTAGATGTGACCTGCTTCAAAAGCCTTTCCCCATGGAGGCTTAACTGAAGCTGTCAGAACATGAAATCAATACAGTCTTGGCAAAGGGCTTCTACAATTGAATACATTACTTCCTAATTTTCCTTCTTTCATGTCCAATGAGGAGTCTGCTTTTCATTATCGGGCTGTTGGGGGTAGAAAATGACTATGCGCGCTGCATTCTCTTTGGTCATTTAGAGCACGTTTGAAAGCTCCACTCCCGAAATGGATCTTGATAATTTCCAGTAACAGATTTGTAAATAAATGTTGGCTGCCTGGTCCCTTTCCCAACAGCATCCTCATTTTCAAAGTTCCTCCTCAGCTGCTCCATTGGAGAGAGAAGGGGAAGAATACAGCCACAGGCTCTTAAATACATTGTACAGGCACCAACGCATGCATCTGGAGTCGTCAGCCGGATCATGTTTCAACAGCAGGCACCTCCCATCCAGCTGAAGACCATGGTGTGGACCTGGTTGCCTTTAGTGGCTGCTTCAAGCTCACAGAAAACAGGAACTTGTACATTTAACATGGGAAAGAAATTGTGCCTTGATATCTTTGTTTCCTGAAGCTGCAGCAGTGCAGTGGGATCTGGGAGGTGGCTACAGGAATGGGCTGAGGGTGGGAACCGTGTGCAGAAAACTGGGAGATCAGGGACTAATTGAAGAGGTTTCTGGAATGGCAATCACTAGCCCTGCTGCAATTCGGGATTTCTTAGGGATCTCTTTTCTATGGCAATGCCATCTTCTGTCCCCAGGACACAAGCCAGAGTCCCAGTGCCCAGTGCATCGTTGCTCTCCATCAAGGGACCCCAAGCTCCCTCAACCAGCACCCTGGTTTCTCTGCTACCATCTCAGCTGACTGTGGCCATCACACAGGCCACGCTGGCAGCACCGCTGAGAGGACGACCTTCCCAGGACACCTGTGTGACCAGGTCACAGTCACCTCTTGAAGGGGACACAGAAGGCCTCCAGCGCCATGTGCAGGATGCGTAAGGTGGTAGTGGCTCACCAAGTGGCACCGTCACCCTCCCTCATGGGTGGATGCTCCAGCTATTCCCTGACGTCCCCAAGGCCTGCCTGGAAGGTCCAGCCTCATTTTGTGCCTGGGGCTGTAAGGAAAGCATGCTGTGCCCACTCATTGTTCGAAACTCACCTCCATTCTCACTGCCATTTCCGCCTGTCCAGAAGCTGGAACTTCTCCCTATGTACACCTCTCTGAGTAGAACTCAGCCAGCCACCCTTCCTCCCAGAGGACAGAGATTATGCCTTTACAGTCCCAAACTCTCACAGGGCCTGGTGTATGTGAGTCCCTATAAACAATACTTTTCAAGCAAGAACATAGTTAAAATAAAGATAAAAACACCTAGGGGTCTTTCCTTTCACTCTTCCTTACTAAAATATACATTATAAGTTTCAACTAAGCATTTACGTTTCTTTCACTGAGCTAAAGAACTTTCTTTTTCTTTTCATGTTGACCAGGTCAGCTTCAAACTCTCTAAGTAGTCAAAGATGACCTTGAACTTCTGACTCTACTGCATCCACCTCTCAAGAACTTAGATTACAAATGTGCACCTCCACACTGGTCTCACATGGTGCTGGGGACCAAACCCAGGGCTTCATGCATATTAGGCAAGCACTTTATCCACTAAAGTAAATCCCCACCCACTGGAGGAAGGAGAGCAGAAGAGTCTGAGCAGGTCCACAGGGCTACTGTGAAGGATTCTAAGTCAGTAAGGGTCTCTCACCAACCTTGCCAACCTCTAAAATGGAGGAGTAAGTCTGGAGTTACCACTGTCTGAGCGCAGGGCAGGTGCGTGCCCTCAGATGGGGACAGTCTGCTTCCGTCCTCCATGGTTAGGCTGTGTACTGATGCCACATGCCACCCCTTGTTTGGTCTTAAATACTTCATTCCTCATGACACCTACTGTTTCAACCTGACTGGTGGAAGCAGAAGTGCCCCTGCCTGACTGTGGTCTAACTAACATCCCTGCAGGCCGGAGGGATCAAACCAGGGAGGGAGTATTCTGGGATCATTTCATTGGCTCCCTTCATCAAGTCCAGACTCGCAGTGGCAAGAACTCTGCCAAAGACTGTGGCCTCAGCTGACCACAAGGCTCTGCCCACTGCCTTTGGAGAGGGCAGTCTGAAGTGGAGTGACAGGTGCATTCTTGCATGATCCAATTTATCTAGCCCCAATTTGACAACCCTGGTCAAAGAGATCTCCAAGGAACTATGGTCAGAGTTCCATCACTCAGCTCAAGTCAAGTTCACCAATAATTGGTGCATCATACGAGAGAAAAATTGCTGGTGTACATGCTCTACAGATATAAGCTCAGACTCTGGCTCATGTCCTTATAGATTTTCCTGTCTTGAAATTAAGCTGTCTGGTCACCTTACCACCTGAGGAGAACTTGCTCAACTGTCAGGGCTGGTTCTACCCTCATCATATCACCAAAGCCCTGTTTCCTGAAGTCTGGCCTCAAGTTGGAGTCCCAGGAATGTCCAGGCCCTTTGGGCTCACCTGTCTGCTATCAGAGCTGGTCCTCCACAGCTCATTTCTTGGAGTCTGGTCTGTTATTCATGCTGTCTATATCCCACGCTGCTGGGTGGCCTGGGGACCCACCACTATTCTTCCATGTGACATTGAAATGTCACTACATTGAAATGTCACTACTACAGAGCCCAGCACAGAATAGACCCTAGTTAACCCTCACTAATGCCATTCGTCATTGATTCTTTTTCTCACTCAGTCTATCAGAGACACAGGGAAAACCACCTGTTAGGCCTCAAAGTTTCCAACTTATATAGAAAGATGGAGTGACTTTCATGTATGCAGCCCAACTTGAGTTCGACCTTTAAATCCTGTCACTGAGATATACCACATGCACAATTAGATGGTGTACCATCTATCGGCCTTAAGTTTGCAGCTCAGTGATTTTAAAGTGTTTGGGGAAGGCGGATGTATGTGCATGTGTTCATGTGAAGGCATATCAATATCTTCCTTAATTGCCCTCCACTTTGTTTTGTTTTTTTGGAAAAGACTCACTGAACTGAGAACTCCCCAATTTGGGGAGAGTAGCTGGCCACGAAGCCCCAAAGATTCTAGTTTCTGCTTCCCCAGCACATGACTACGGATGCGTCAGACAGTGGATGCTGGGAATTGAACTTGGGTCTGCACGCTTGCACAACAGGCACTTTAATGACTGTTATTTCTCCAGCACACATCAGCAATTTTTTTTTTTAAATTGTGCACATACCCATTGGAACCATGACAATCAAGAGACAGAATTTCCCAGATCCTTCTGAGCTTCCTCCTTGTAGCCCCACCCTCTCCTCCGATTATGACTACTGGAGTATGTCATCCTCAGCTAACTTTGCCCCTCCTTGACTGTCACATAAATGGGACCGTCTAGTATAAACTCTTTCATATCACTAAACACGTCTGTAAAATTCACACACACTGTTTCAAATGATTCACTCTGTGAAATCAACCACAATTTACTTGTCTAGTTTCATATCTATAAACATTTGGTTTCCAGTTTCCAACTTGGGGTTATTAATAAATCTGCTATGAACACTCCTGCATAAGACTATTTATGAACCACATAGCTTCATTTCTTGGCCATATCTCTAGGGATAGAATTTCTGGGTCACAGAATAAGTGTTCATTCAACATTATAAGAGACTCCCAAACACTCTCTCTCTCTGTCTCTCTCTCTCTCTACCAGGTATTGAACCCAGGGCCTTGTGCAGGAGAGGTGAATGAATGCTGTGTCCCTGGGCTACACCGCCAGCTCCAGTGTTTCCATCTCAGACTATCTTAGCTGTGAGGCCCAGGGTTACCCTGCACACTGCTGGGCTGAGCGCCGTCAAGCACTTCAGTTAAAACGCGTCAGTGGGTGGGTGCTGGTAGTTCCTTGTGGTTTTGATTTCTAGCTCTCTATGAGTAATAAGATTAGGCAAAGTTACACATGCTCATTAGCTAATCTTTTATCTTCTTTCATGAGGTGTCTTTTCAAGTTTTTGGGGCAAATTTTTCTTAGATTGTATCTTTTCTTTATTGCATCTTGAAAGTTCTCACACATTCTGGATAGAAGCATTTGCCAGACATAGACACTGGTTCAAATAATTTTTCCAAGTTTTAGTGTTTGCCTGCATTCTGATGAGTATCTTTCAGACTATCATAATTTATCAATAGCTAATGTAAATGCCTGGTGCTTCCTGTGTTTCTTTAAGAACTCTGTTTACTCCAGCTTCCAGTAGCGATACTTTCCTGTGTTCTCTGGAAATTTTATAGTTTCCCTGTTTATATTCAAATCTATGATGAGTCTTTTATGATCATTTGTGTATTGAGTAGGAAACAGATCACGGTTTCTTTTCCACTCAGAATCGACGTTACCTCACTATTTGAAAAAAAAAAAATCCTCTCTTCATCACTGAATTTATTTCATGTTTGTCAGAAGGTGAGTGAACAAACATGCGTGTCTAAGTGGACCTGGCACTGCTCCGGTGGTCTGTCTGTCTTCATGGCAACGCGTCCTTGCCTGGGCTAGGACAGACTCAGGACACGCTTTGAAATCAGTTGGCACTAGTCGTTCAGTGACTTCCACTTTTTTCAAAGCTCTGTGGGCTGTTTTACATCTTTTGTATCTCCATATAAACTGTCAAGTGAGCTTGTAAGTTTACAAACATCCTTTCCAAGATTTTGACCGAAGTGGAGCTGGCTTTGCGGGTGGACTTTGGACATCTCATGGCAATGTTAAGTCTCACTCATTAACGTAGTGTGTCTCTCTGTTACTTGGGATATTATTTTAATTATTCTGTGCATATTTTGTAGTGTTCTGTGCACAGTTCTTTCATGCTTTGGGATTTTCACTGTTAAATATATGTATAAGAAGCTCATGTTTGTTAACGTACTACAAATTCACTTTTATTTTCCAGTTGCTTACTAAGAGCATACAAACAAGCTTTGTTTGGAATATTGAGTTTTGCAGTCTTATAGTCATACGCTGCTTTTTCAGTTCCCTAGAGTTCTGTTGTGAGTTCCCGTGGGTCTTCTTCTCATTTTTAGCTTGTTTATTACTGTGTTGTGTGTGTATGCGCGATGCAAGGATGTGCCATGACATGCATGTAGAGACCAAAGAACAGCCTTTTGGAGTTGGCTCCCCTTCCTACTTTTACAGAGTTCTGGGGATTGAACTCAGGTCTCCAAGTTTGAGTAGCAAGCTTCTTTACCCACTGGGCCACAGTGCTGGCCCACCTTTTAAGTCTTCTACTTAAAAAAAAAAAAAAGATTTATTTCACCTGTGAATTAAGACAGCTTTATTTCTTCAGTTATGCTTCCATCTCCTTCCTTGCTCTCAGCCTCCCCTCCCCTCTTCTCCCCCCTTTTTTCACCCCCTTTCTCTCTGTCCCTGGCACCCTCCCTCCCTCCTGTCAGTTATGCTGACAAGGCCCTGAAGTGCAATGTCAAGTGGAGGTGGTAAAACTGGACAGCCTTGTCTTGACTTCCTCTTTAGGAATAGATAGTTTTCTACCATTAGACACGATGCTAGCTTTACATTTTCTATACACGAGTCCTTCTCAAACTGAGGAAAATTCTTTTCTACTTCTACTAAGATTTTCTTTTTTTAATCAGGAGTTTGTCAAAATGTTTTCATGGTTGGATGTGGTGGTGCTTACCTTTAATCCTAGCACTCAGGAGGCAGAGGCCTAAGAATCTCTGTGAGTTCTAGGCCATCCTGGTCTACATAGTGAGCTCCCTGGCTCAAAAAAAAATGTTTTCATAATGTACTATGACACTCATCATCTCCTTTGTATTATAACTTTCACTGACTGATGTTTATATCACTGGCTAATATTTAACATTAAACCTATCTTATAGTCCTGAAATAAACATCTTTTGGTTATGATGTAATTTGTTTTTAAAATAAATTACTGGTGTCAGTCATTATGTTGCTGAAATACATTTTTACCTGTATTTATGAAAAATATGCATTTGTCATTTTTTCTCTGTTACATACTTACTAATCAGTCTTACATGTTTTTAAAAGCAGGCTGTTATGCTTGAGATATGAACAGCCACCCCCACCCAGGGTCCTGTTGAAGACATGATCCTGAGCTTGGGGTACAATTTTTGGGAGGTGGTAGTAACTTTTAGAGGGGGGGGGCCTTTGAAGAAGCAGGTCACTGGGATGTACTTTGAGTGGTGTGCTGTCTGGGGCCTCTCCTTTTCTTCCTTCTGCTTTCTAGCTGCTAAGGGTGAGCTATCACACCCTTTACCACCATGCTCTGACTCACCACAGGCTGGGAAAAGCACACCAGTCAGCATGGTCTGAGGCCTCAGCAACTGTGGGCCAAGACCAACCTGTCCCTGGTCTGTTGTGTGTCTCTGTGTCACAGTGACCAAACAGTGACTAGCAGAGACAGCGCCGTGTTGTCTCAGGTGAATGACGGGATTCGACAAGGAAATGCCATAAACCTGGAGCTTTTCTTTTACAGAAATGTTTTCTTAGACGTCAAATTAATTTAACAAATGCTCTCAGATCTTAAGAGGATCTTACTATGTAGTCCTGGCTGTCCTGGAACTCCATCTGTAGCCCAGGCTGGCCTTGAAACCACAGAGATCCGCCTGCCTCTGCCTCCCGAGTGCTGGGACTAAAGGCCTGCACCGCGACTCCTGGTTCCTTTGTGAACTTTGATTCTGTTTCTTGGGGATTTTATTCTAACCCCTCCTGGTCACCCCTGCTGTGCTGCACTGCAGTCTGGAGTGTGTGTCAAGACAGCAGGGTATCCCTCTTTATTCTTAACACCACTTGTTTGCACTTTGCCCCTCTGTTTCTTGATCGGTGTTGCTACGGATCAATCGGTCTTGTTAATCATTAAAAAACAACTTTTAATTTTATTTTCTCCATGTGTTTTATATTTCTCTCATCTTTTGCCACCTCACTCGTCTGTTCTGTTTGTGACCTTTAAGGCGGCAATTTACATCATTGATTTCAACTATCTTTTTTCATTTCAAGCCGTACATGTTCCTCTAAGAATTCTCTCCATAGAATTTGGTATGCTGTACTTTCATTATCATTCTGATTGACATGCTTTCTCCCTTTGCAATTCTTTCTTTTTCCTTTTCTTCACACGGTATGTCTTGATGTGCTGCTTAATATCCAAATATTCTGGAGATTTTTTTTTCCCCAGAGAAAGGAGTTTTGGTTCAGACTTCAGCACAAGAAAAAAAATGGGCAAAAAATTAAAATCTTACAGAGAAGGAGGAAACGGCAGGAGCAGAAAACACAAGAAAAGCTGAAGTGGCCCTCACACAGACGAAAGCCGCTTATAGACACACGGGGCATGGAGATAAGGTCTGCCGCCCATCAGACAGAGAGAAGAAAAAGCCTGAGAACAGACTCTGTTCTCTGGATGAGATTGTGAGGAAGTGGGGGTGGCTGACGTCACCCCCTCCCTCCGGGTGGAGTTTCAGTAATTACAAAACACTAAGTGGGAAATCAAATGTGTAAGAGACGGTCAGCGAGTTGAGGTACAACCACAAAGAGAACGAATGAGGTGGGCTGCTGCGCACTCACATGGAACACTGGGGCATGCTGCTAAGAGGAAGAAGACAGTCCACTGTAGGCTGCCCTTCACATAAGGAAAGGGCACATGAGCATGCACACGTGCACACACTCATTTGTGGGAAAGAAATACAAGGAGGGAGGGAAGAGATGGAAATGGAAGGGTAAGTGTGCACGCTTCTCCTCACCAGGACACACTACCTGAGATGAACAAGGGGTCCACTGTTTCTGTGCCTTGGTGAAACAGAGCATCATGGGGCATGGTCACTGTATGGTGACTGGAAAGGAGAGAGAAAGAGAGAGAGAGCAAGTGCGAGAAAGCGCACAACCCCAGTGACCCAGTTCCTGACCCAGTTCCTCCAACTTAGACCTACCCCTGGTTTCCACTCCAATCAATAATGCCATCAAACTATGGCTCCATCGATGGAGTACTCCATGGACCAGGTCTGAGTCCTCAGCCACCTCTCCAGAGCTGCCAGCTGGAACTAATATCTTCATCACTTCAGACTGGGTAGGGGGTGTTTTATTTTCAAACCACAATGTGAAAAAAGCCAAAGAGATGGGGTGCTTGGGTGAGAAGAGAGTAATAGATTCCTAAATGTAGCTTTCTGTACAGTGAGGCTAGAGAACGTAGGTTTTCATAGAGACCCTAAAGATAATGAGAATCTGAAAAGGAAAGAGAAAAGGAAAGTCAGCCGGGATACAGGGGGGTTAAAAGGAGAATCCAGATAGGAATGAGTCTGTGTGTTGCACAAGAATAGTCAGCCATGCAGAAGAGTGGAAGGGATGACTAATTAAGCAAATGTTGGAAATATTGTTTTGATAAAATAATTTAGGGCTAACATTACAGAGAAAAATACTGTAGTCTAGCTAGTAAATGTGTTCCTCACCTGGAGCAAGTCTGTTAAGTTCTTAACATATATCCTGGGAATACAGAATTGAAAATAATAAAAATAAATCATTTAAATTTCACAGACTGATGACTATCATTCTCTCCTGTCTGTACCCTCAAGCTCTCCAAGGATACAGTCAGCACTGGATTCTCTGTGTTGACTGACTATTGTCAGCTGACTATCAGCTGATGATGTTTTCCATCAGCTACCACCTAGCCACTGTTCTTGAAGACCCTTGATTGAGAGATGTTCTAATTAACCTTCTCCCAGGCATGTGCCACTCAAAGCCCATCCAGTCACCAACACAGGCATTTTGCCTTTTCTACAGATGAGAGCTTATATGATATTCCCAACCCCAACTGATGTCTGTGTACAAAGGTATTGTCAAGTCTAAACTGGTAACAAACAGAACAGCTGCCATTGTCTGCAGAAGCTATGAGGTGTTATTGCATTTTAAAGATGTGCATTTAAAGTCACAGTCAGAGCACTCAGGTTGTGCACTGACGACAATAAAAACCGGAATGGTAGTAATTGTCTAACTAGAAAGAGCAACATGCTTATGCTTCTTGCAATCTTATTCCCAGCCTTCACTAATTCTCCATCTACATCTCCAAAGAAAAATAACTTAAGTATTTGTTTCCAAATTAGTTTACTGCCTTAGATTTGATGATAATTCCTGAAGCTTGTTTGCAAACTACTTCCCTTCCTTTCAACTTGACCTTGCGGTGTGGAGGCTAACCGGCAACAGCTTTCTTAAATCAGTCTTTCCCAGTGGATTCCTACACCCTCTAAAGTAGTCACCTACTGTAAACATACCAACTACCTGCATCTGGAAAGGTTATAACACTAGAGGAGAACATAGTATTGTCATTTTCCTAAATCAATAAAGCTTCTAACCATATTCTAAAGACTTATCCTTATACATGTTGTAGAAGTTATTTTTAGTTATGTATAAAATAATTGCTTTGTGCACTATTGGGAAAAGGGATGCCCAGGCCTTGGCATTTTATATTGTCTGCAGATGTTGGATTTGTGTGGGAGATGTTTGATTGCTCAGGATCTGCACATACTATGAGTAGAGCGAACACCTGAGGAGTTCTGTATCAATAAAAACACCCGAGCTGAGATGCTCAAGTTTCCACTGTCAAGGATGGCACTTGCCATGATGGCGGTCCTTCTGCTGAGGTCTCCTATGAATACGCCTTCCATGCCTTTTTAGCTGAACCTACACAGTAGGTGTACTGCTATACCCACAAATAAGTGTAGCTCTTGCCCTTTGTGGTAGTTTGAATGAGAATGCTTGGTCCCCAGATGATGAAACGGTCTGGGAAGGATTAGGAGGTGTGGCCTTGTTGGAGGAGGCATGTCACTGGAAATGAGCTTTAAGGTTGCAGAAGACCCACTCCATTCCCGGTCATCTCTCTGTCTCTCTCTGGCTTCTACTTGCAGACAAAGATAGGCTCAGCTACTGCTCCAGCACCATACCTGTGTGTCTGCCTGCTACCATTCTCTCCACCATGATACTCATGGACTCAAACCTTCTGCAATTATGAACCCCAAATCATATATTTAGTTTATAAGTTCCATTGGCCATGGTGTAACTAAGACACGCTTTGTCAAAGAAGCTTCTTTTTGCAACCAGTGAAGGCTACTACAGAGATCCACATTGGTCAAATGCAGAGAATAATTGACCAGAGTATGCTCAGCCCCATTTGGAACACAAACCACTCAACCTCTCCATCAATGGCTCGAGAACACCGAGGCAGAGGGGAAAGAATGAGTGTAAGGACCAGAGGGCCAGGACTACTGAAAAATAGTGTATTCTAGTTGACAGGGATGCTAGACCCATAAAATCTCAATGTACTGTGGCCTAAACAAGACCTGCATCTTGACAACAGGTTGGGGGAAATTCCCACCCCCAGATGAAGAGCTACAGGCATTCAACAGCTTCAGAGAGAGAGAGAGAATCAGTTTTCTCCAGGGACTCATCATCTGATAGGTTATCTGATCCCAAATGGGGATCAGATTACATGTTAGGGATCAACCCTAACAAGTACATACAGCAACACTAAATGTATTGTTTCATCTATGCAAAACAGTAGTCATAGAAGTCATGAATATAAGAGGAAGGGGGAAGGCAGACATTAGAGGGGGAAAAGATGGATGGAAATAATGTAAATATACTCATGTATGAAATTCTCAGAAAGTAAAGAAATGACAAAAAGTAAACCAGAGATGCAGCTAACTCAAGAGAACGCTACAAACAATGAGAGGTAGACCATGAACTGACTCTAGACTAGGACTATTTTGCTTACCTATAGACTCATCCCTCTACTTGACTAGCTTCTGTCATGTACATTTGCAAGTAAAGTCATTTTTCAAACATACTGATTACTGATAATCCATCTTCTTGTCTACAGACCTTCCCAGCAGAACAGCAGCTTTTCCTGATGCAATACTCTTGGTGTGACAAGCCATCACTCATTGGATTATATCCCCACTCCCCCTAAGTGGAGAAAAGAGATGGCAGCTATAAACAGCCCTCGCCACACAAGTTTGGAAAACTGAAGAAATGAGCCCCCAAGGGAGCCTAGGGGCTAAGCACTCTCTGTGGCCACCAGCAAAGCAAAGGCTTCTCTGGGCCTTGTTTTGAGTGAGGAAAACCTGGCTACCCTGGGGGGAGAAATACATTGTCAAATGACTGCCAAGGCTGTTCTGTTGTGGGACACACTGGTCACTGCAGAAGGCTGGCCAAACATGTCTATAATGGAATTTGCTTTTTGGAAAAAAAAAATAAATCAACATATTACTGAAGAACTAGAAGACACACAGATTCCTGAAGCCCTAGTGACTGCGTTTTTATCTGAAAACTCCGAGCCAAATATTGCAGTTTTTTTCAGGAGAATCATGGATTCTAGAGGAATTTTCCCTCTTTTGGCCACTCACCAAGGACTATTGACCAGCCTCTGCTTATGTAAGATGTTCAAACTCTTTGATAAGAATCGTTTTATTATACTACAACTCGTATTATATTATACAGCTATTCATGGAAGCAAACACCAGTCCACCTGCAGCCAGCTGAGTGAAAAGCTGGGTGAATACAAACTAAAATAGTAGATGTCCATATCCTTGCTACAACCTCGCAGTTTCGTCTTAATTTCGCCTCAGGCTAGAAGAAGATGTGGACTTTCCCCAAGGCAGGAGCCTGTTTGATAATCTTCATGGCCTTTTTTTTTTTTTTTCTGATTAGCCCTAGAAACTGTCTGTGTTCTATGAATATGTAATTGTATTGTCTGTAAACAGGTTACAGGGTAGTAGAAACTAAGGTAATTAACAGGGATGCACGAGTGAGAGCTTCAGCAGCTACTTTACATACTCAGCGGTATTCCGGCCACGCAGCACATTTGCATTGTACTCAGCCTTATTAGCCCAAATTACAGAAGAGGACGCCGAGTTTGGCAGCAGAAGATGTTAACTGTCGGGTTCTAAGGCTCTTTCCAATTTTTTCAGCGCATCCTTTGCCTTGTGATTTTTTTTTCTTTCTTTATGTTTGAAAAACACACTCATGTGTCAAAGTTTTCTTCTCTCAAAAGCAGAACAGACACTAACGACAATGATTACTCCTTAGGCAGAGAACAGTTGTAAACAGAAATGCTTCTGAATGTTTCGGCAGCCTCAGAGCGTCTATACTATGCGGGGAATAGAGTTAAGATCGGAAGAATCACCATGAAAACACACCTGTATGTGTGTCTATGAGGGTATTTCTAGAAAGGTCTACTGAGAAGGAAAGGTCTATCCCAAGTGCAGCCAGGAGACTTAACTCACCCACGGGCTGGGTCCCAGGCTGAATACACAGAAGAGAGTGAACTGAGCACTCACTGCAGACACACCGTGACTACTCAGTCGCTCCAAGTCCCTGCAGCCGTGCCTTCATGGCTGTGATGCTTTGTACCCTCACGCTGTGAGCCCAAGCAAACCCTTTCCTAAGCCATTTTTGTCAGGATTTTGTCATAGCAGTGAGAAAAGCAACAGGCTATCGGCACAGGCTTTCTATCCATGAACATGTCTTTAAATGCAAAGGAATTATTTGTCCATCGTGTCTGTAGTTATCACTGTGGCTCCCTTGGTTCTGGCATTTTGGGATTTCCCACCAGTTGGATTGTTATCTTTTTCCATCATGTCCATTTTCCTCTCTCGAGATTTCCTCTTTAACCTTTTCCTTTCCACAGTGTTTAACAGATGGCTCACAGTCTGCATTTTCTCCATCCTCAGTGTTGCATCTTTGCCCTGCATTGTATCCTTGCTTCTCTGCAGCTGTATGAATGCAGCTGTATGAAAAGGCCAGGCCACATAGAGTAACTCAAACGCACCTGATTGTGACGTGGTCTGGCAGAGCCATACCTCAGATCTCTGCCTGGGAGATGGACTGATTTGCTCACCCAAAGCCCAGCTTCTGATAAGTTCTTACCTAGTGTAGCTCCTTTCCCTGAGTGTGAGTCTTCTCTCCTGAGATAATGCATGTCTCTACAGGCACTGGCCTTTCTTTATTCCTACCCCCTTTGTATTGGAGCAGATGACATCACTATGTACTTGATATAAAAAGAAGTTCCAGGGACTCAGTTCCTGTCCATTTACCACCTAGCTCCAGCACAGAAGAACAGCTCTCTGTATCCTGGTTCTTCAGGCCTGGGTGCTGACTCAAGACAGGGAGTGGATGAATGAATCTTTCTGGGGTCCTGTTGACCAATAGCCTTGGTCATGAAACATGCAGAGAGCAGAGTGTTTCCTCAAACCAAGCCCATAGCACTGTGCATTATGGCTATTCCTTCTTGACATCTATCAATGATGGTATAGATTCCTTGTACGTGTGTGTGTGTGTGTGTGTGTGTGTGTGTGTGTGTGTTTTGTGTGTGTGTATGGGTACATGTATGTAGGTATGTGTGGGTGAGTGAATTGCTCATGCATGTGTACAGGAGACTAGAGATCAATCCCTTCTTGTTTCCATTCTCTTATTTTTGAGACAGGGTCCCTCACTGAACATGGAGCTCACCGTCTGCCTATATATATTAACCAGAAAACCCCAGGGAAACTCTTGTCTCTACACCTCCAGCACTGGGATTACAGGCATGTGCTACCACTCAGCTGTGTGTGTGTGTTTGTGTGTGTGTGCTTGGGTGTGACTGGGCATATAGACTTAGATCCTCATGCTTGTGCAGTTAAGCATTGAGCCATATCTCCACTTCTTGTGTTACGTTTTCACACAGATTCATGGATTTCTTAATAAGAAACACAATGCATGTCAGACTAACATGATGCTAATTTTACATATGTTCAATGTACAGATTTTCTCCAGAGGACAATATACTTGTTCTACCTCTGAACAGTGTCTTTTTATTTCCAATAAAATCATTATACTTTGCACCTGCCATGATGCCAAATGATGAGTACAGGTAGGATTCTAGAACAGAACACAAAGTGTTAACCAGTAGAATTGTAAGTCCAAAGTAGGCAAGGCTTCCCTGTAAGACAGCCTGTGGAGTCCTGACGACTCCCCCAAGCTACTGATTGGGCAGATTCATCCCCTACTAAATTTAGCACAGAGTTCAGCCATGCCTTACACATTCATTAAAAGGAAAAAAAAGCAGCACAGTATCCTTACCTTATAGTAAATTCCGGACACCAAACTCCGCTGAAGAATTCTTTCTCGAAATTTCACTGCTTTCAACAGAAAGGTGAGAGGACTCACTGTGTCGATATTAAATGCCAGGAAACTGGAGAGAAAACACAGACCTTTGTTATTAGTTTTTTTTTAAATCACCTTAAAGAAACTCCCCAAGAATGTTTTATAAGGGCTAGCGAGAGCTGGAGAGACAGCTCAGCAGTGGTTAAGAGCACACACTGCTTTTGTGGAGGATCTGAGTTTGATTCACAGCACTCACAGGCTAAGAACTGCCTGTAGCTCCAGCTTCACATGAGCTGATGCCTCCGGCTTCTGTAGGCACCTGCATTCACATGCATACATGCACACACAGACACACATGCATATACATAATTATATATAATATATATATAATTAAAAATAAAAATAAATACTAAAAAAATAAAAGAGCCAGACAGATGTCTCAGTGAGTAAAATCACCTGCCACACAAGCCTAATGACTTGAGTTCAATCCTTGGCTCCTGTAGTGGAAGAAGAAAACTAACACCCAAAAGTTGTCCTCTCACCTCCACAAGTGCACCATGGCACATGTACACACACACACACACACACACACACCACTGATTATAACAGAATATATATTTAATAAACCCCCACACACTTTCTACCTGTGGGAAGACACTATGAGCACAACTCCCACCCCACCTCCACTGGCATTGTATGTGCTTCTTTTCAGTACTTTCTGGTGAGTGTTTAGCTTTGGTTTATTCCCTATATTTACCCTTGTGGTATAGAGGTAATATGGTTTCCTACGTTTTCTATTGACTATGGCATCTTAAGTAAGAGTCAATATCTTATATGTAGCTTTTCTTTATTAGAAGTTTTATATTTCCATCAAGTGACGTTTATAACAACATTCAGTATTTTGGGTTTTTATTATCTAGTATTATTATTGAGAATTATCTATATTGAGTTATTATTACCTAGTATGTAGATACCGTCTGCATTTAATATAATTAATTTAATAATTTAATAATTATAATAATTATATTACATAATAATATAATAATAATTAATTTAATAATTTAATAACAATTACTACATTGTTCAGGAAACTGAACAGAAGGATGCAGTCACCTACTGATGTCACGCAGAGAGAACACCTTCAAGCCTTGATGGTTTTATTGTGGGGTGTTCCAATGCTGGAGGGAATAAGTACCCAGAGAGCTGTCAGCGAGCACAGAGAAAGTAGAGTACGCTTTCTCTCAGGAAGCAGCCATTGACGCTCCCTCACATATCAAATGAGGAAACTGAGGCATAAGACACCAATAGACTTAAGCACCAATAGTCAAGATGGCCCCTACCATGTGTTTTTCCTCACAGAAGTCTGGCTTGGTGCTGAGTTTGTTTCTTCTCCATGGACCTCCAGATAACCTAGATCACAAGGTACAGGGATGCTGGTGAGATGTCTCCACGAGTAAAGGCACTGTCCACCAAACCTGAAAATTGAAGTTCAGTCCCTGGAACTCATATGGTGGAACAAGAGAAGAGACACCTGCTAGTGTCCTCTGACCTCCACATGCATGCTGTGACAAGTAAACACACACACACACACACACACACATAATTAAATTAATTTATAAATAGGTGTGTTCTACTAGTTTGCTTCTCTGTTGCTGTGACAAAACACTGACCAAAAAAAAATTTTTTTTGGAGGAGGAAGGTATTTATTTGGCTTATATTTCCTGGTTACAATCCAACACTTAGTGAAGTCAAGGCAGGAACTCAAGGCAGGAACCTGGAGGCAGGAACTGATGTCAAGGCCATGGAAGAACACTGTTTATTGGCTTACTCTTCAAAGTTTGCTCAGCCTGCTTTTCATACAATCCAAAAGTCCACAAGGCCACCAGCCCCAGAGGGATGGGTCCTCCCACACCAATCATTAATCAAGAAAATCCCCCATAGACTTGCCCACAGGCCAATCTGGTGGAGGCATTTCTCAACTGAGGTTCATTCTTTCCAAATGACCCTAGGTTATATCAAGTTGACTAAAAACTAACCAGTGCATATGAGTTATTTCCTAGTAAGTTTTTTTCATAGCTCACCTTCTCCTTTCCCTACATCCTGGGAAAGCAAATGATCATAAGATTCAAATAACTCGGATTCCACTAATTAAACCTTGAAAACCCAAGGAGCTGCTGTTCACTCTGCGCAGAAGAGCATTCTTCAAGAGCCAGAATGGCAAAGTGCTGAATGAGCAGTTGCCTTCCATGGAGACGAAAGGCAGAAGGGAATGTTTATACACCGGCTCCTGGGAAATCTCAATTACTATATATCAATGCTCATTCTGAACCTAGCTTCAGAGAGCTGAGTTCCTGACTCAGTCTAGTTCATAAAAGGTATAAAGAACTTTCATGGTTTATTTTTTAAACATGTCTTAGTCATCCAGGGGCTAGTCTATGAGACCTGGAGCTGCGAATGTTTGTGTTGGAAACTGCCATCGTATCTTGGGATGTTCATCACAGATCCAGGTCTGTTCCCCCAAGGCTGTGCACTGTGTGTGCTGAGGCAAGATTTCCCACACACTTGTGTCCCCTGTGAGCCCAGGGAAGTCACTCAAAGTAGAAAGCCTTGGAACTTGGACCACTGCTAAAGGGGATTCTCTGATAACTGCCTGTTTCACAAGGCAGTCAGAATGACTGTAGAAGCAGAACTAGATAAATGCAAATGGATATTGCTGGTCATCAAAGAAATGCAAATGAAAAACCGCAGTGAAACGGCATGCTACATCCAGCGGTCTGTTAGACATTAAATATAGTGTCGAGTGCTGCCAAGGACGCAGAGAAGCCCGAACACTCATATCTACTCATGAAAGTGTCACATGCTCAAACCCACTCTGGAAAGCTCTCACAGTTTCTCATAAAACAAGCACATACGTTATGACCTTGCAATTTCATGTCTCCTACATGCCCAAGAGAAATCAAGAGAAATGCCCATAAAAAGGGCTTATATAAGAATATTCATCGCTATCCTAGTCATAGTGAAAACCTAGAAACATCCCAGGTGTCTATCTGTTACAAGAGAATGGAAAACAAATCATAGTGTATCCATAAAATACCACTCAGTAATAAAAAGAGGAGAACTAATACATATGACACCATGAATAAATCTCAAAAAGCATTATACTGAATTATAGAGGCAGCCAGAAAAAAGTATAGGCGGTATGTTCCATTTACGTGAAATCCTAGAATGGGAAACTCTAGTCATTGTGGAAAAATATCAGAATAATGTGTATGCATCTGCCAAAACTCAATGAGTATACATTTAAGACGTGTGCATGGTATCATAAGAAAATTCTACAGAAGAGGAAAGGAAATTGTCCTCGCAGGGTGAGCTTGAGTAAACAACGCTATTTCTGGACTTCATAGCAGGTTCCAGGACAACCAGGGCTACACAGAGAAACACTATCTAAATCAATAACAGTGAAGAAGAAGGGGGGGGGAGGAGGGAGGGGAAGAGTAAGAGTAAGAGCAAGAAATCACAGCACAGCACAGAACTTGAGTGTTTGTGCAGATGCTTCTGTGAATAGATTCACTGTGCTGCCTGCCAGTCATCTAACAGTAAAGCATAAGCAAATAGGTATAAAATTCAACGCTATAAAATGACAATAATAACTATATCACACTTTATGTATTTACTATGCTATAATTTATCATTTTAGCATATAATGTAAAATGATGTTGTTAAAATATTTACTGTTATACAGTGTGCCATGTTGGACCAGCAATGGCCTTGTACATCTATGGCAGTAATGTGCCCTGTGATTCACCAAGAGTCCATGCTGAGCACTGGCTATACTGTCCATATTTGTGGCATACACTCCATGTTGTACCCATTACAAAACAGCCTGAGGACTCACTTCTCAGAGCTCGTCCCTGTTATCAAGTGAATGTGTCTGCGTACAGTCATGTAACTGTGTACATGTGATAGAGACTTAGCATAAACAGTAAGTAGCATGTTCACAGTGGACTTTCCATGGGCGCCTTTCCCTGGGAAGTGAATACATAAATTTTCACTCTCAAAGCCTTCAAATGTTGTTGCATATCTGAAAATGTCCTGATCTGATAAGGACAGTGCTCCACTGTAAGGCAGAACCTTGACTCTCCCCAACATCCAGGGCCTCTGTGGAGCTTCTAGAAGGACATGAGCAGTGAGGGTGACAGTGGCAGGCTCACCTGCAGGAGGGCAAGAGGCAGAGCTTCCTGGGATAACCCAGACACAAAGCCTCCCTCAGAGCCACCTCCTCCCAGGGTTCTGCTCCCTGCCAAGCCACACCTGTACCTACCCCAGTCTCATGAAGCCTTTCTGAACTGTGCCTGCTACCTCTACAGTCCAAATGAAGGAGAGCCTTGGGTGGCCCTACAATGGTTGCCTGCTTGAAGAAATTTCATAGAATCAGGAAGTTCCCAGCCCTTCTTTCTGCATGCCCCTATCTGCTCTGGGTACTTCCCCAAGACGTTGCCCTCAAAGTTGGATACGTCCTGCTCCGCTGGAGTGTGAGTCCTATGGCAGTCGAGTCCAGGTGCTGCTGTGTCACACCGAAGTGCGGGGCCCTGTCTGGCACACAGGGAGTACTGGAAATGTGTTGATAGCAATAGCTCTCCTTAGCAAGAAAACAAAGTGTGGGATTTAAGAGAATAAGCACCAACATATGGATAATAAACACTGGCTTTGTGGAAGAGAACAGTGTGTTGCTCTAGAGGTTGCTTTAGTTTCTTTCCTATTGCTGTGAAGAGACACCATGATCAAGGCAACTTATGGAAGAAAGAGTTGATTTTGGGCTTCCACTTTCAGGGGTTTAGAGTCCACGACCATCACGGTAAGGAGCATGGCAGCAGGCAGGCAGGCGTGGTGCTGGAGCAGCGGCTGAAAGCTTATATCTTGAGACGCAACTACTAGGCAGAGAAAGCTAACTAGGAATTAAATGGGCTTTTGAAACCTCAAAACTCATGCCCAGTGATATTTCCTCCATCACAGCCACACCTCCTAATCCTATCCAAACAGTTCCACCAACTGGGGACCAAGCATTTAAACATCCGAGCCTATGGGCCGTTCTCATTCAACCCACCGCAGGGGTTAATAATCAAGGCAAAAAGTAAATGGGCTAGCGCTTCCCAAATATTTACAATTGGAATACTGCCTGGCACATCTCAGATCTATCCTGGGAAATTTGCAGGGGGAATATCAATTTGCCTGTGTTGAGAGCATGCCATGTTCCGGTGACAGAAACAAGCCCTGCTGTGCTATCCGGGAGAGAAAGAAAAGGGTGGATGATTTGCAGCAAGCTGTGAACAAGGCTCCTGAAGGAATGAAACTGCTGCGGCCGGAGAGCTGCATTCTCCTCTCAACTCTTCCTGGGAAAAGGGTCAAAAAAGTAAATTGAGGGCACTCTGAAATCCTCAGCGGAGGTTCAAAATGCTAAAAGAGAGTCGCTGATTTCCTAACGTGTGTGAGGACAAATGGAGACAGAAGAAGTAAGATAGACTTCATTGAAGTATTAAAGCAAGTCAAGCTTTAAAATAAACTACAGTTTGAATAAACAGAATGTTAAAGAGTAAGGATGAAGAAGACCAGCTACAGATAGATCTCTACATGTTGCTTCATCCCAACGGTTATGAGAAATGCAATACACCATTTATTGCATATTAGATTTATCTATTTTATATGTATGATGCTTTGCCTACATGTATGTATGTACACCCTGTGTGTTACTGGAACCCTCAGGGGCCAGAAAAGGACACAGGATCCCCTGTAACTGGAGTTACAGATGGTTGTGATATACCATATGGGTGCTGGGAATCGAGTCCTCTGCAAGAGAAGCAAATGCTCTTAACCACTGAGCCATTTCTCCAGCCCCCTATTCTATTTTTTTAGTCAAGACCATAAGATTGCATTTTCTACTTTTTTAAAATTAGTTCAATATATTTGGGTTATAGAGAGCAATACTTAAGTTTCTAAATAAAGGTGATAGTTTAAAAAATACTGTGAGCTCTTCCAAAGTAGAATAAAAGGAATAAAACATTTACGGGCATAAAAGAATAAAACAGAAAAGATGTGTCTTAACTTCATCTCCCGTTGCTGTGATAAAGCACCCTGACAAAAGCAACTTAGTAGGGAGAGGCTTATCTGGGTCACAGTTCAGGTCATCGCCCATCACCTCTGGAAAGTCATGGCGTCAGGCACTACTGTCAGGCAGCAGTCACAGCACATGTACAGATAAAAGCAGAGACCAATGCCTTGATGCATGTTTGCCAGTATTCAGCCTGTTCTCCTTTCCGTTCAGTCCAGGGCCCAACCCATGAAATGGTGCTACCCACATCCAGGTGGATCTTTCCACTTCAGATAACACAATAAGACAGTCTCTCACAGGCATGCCCAGGGGTGAACCTAATCTGGACAATTCCTGGCTGAATCCTTCACAAGTGATTCTACTCTGTGTCAAGCTAACAAAGCAAACCTAATCACCACAGCAAGGTACATTTGAGGAGCAGCACAGGGAGCAGTGGTCATCTGAGAAATACCACTAAACCAGATTAAGCTCTGGTAAGACTGAACCACAGCAATAAAGCAAAGAGGAGGTACAAGAGGCAAGTGCAGAAGGACAAAGGGGACATAGCTGAAGGTGGAACTTATAAGAAGTGATTCATGAAGAAAAAGCTTTAACAGTCCTAAAAACATTGAGTTAAAACAAGGATTTAAATCAAGATCACTTTCAAATCATTTATTGACTTCTTCCACCAAATAAAAAGTTCTCCCCAAACAGCTCAACAATAAAACTATGATGTAAGTCTAAAAAGAGAAGAATAAAAATGAGAAACAGCAATATAGATGGTTCAGTGGGTAAAAGCACCACTGATGCCAGTAATGACGATCTGGGATCTATTCCCCAGAATTTATATGGTAGAAACTGATTACTGACTCCTGCAAGTTGTTCCCTGACCTCCATACATGTGCTGTGGCACGCATGTACCTGCATGCACACACACAACACACACACACACACAATAAGTGAATGTAAGAAATTTTAAAAAGGCATAGCAAATTAAAAAAAGAAGAAATGTCACATAATTTCCACAAATGCAAAAAAATCATTTGATAAAATTTATAATGTAGTAATAACAAATGTGCACTAAAATAATAAATGGAGATTTTTTTTAGTTAATTGTGTCTCTCAGAAAACATCGTTCTTTTCTTAAATTTTATTATACTTGTTAGTGTAAGCATGTGCATATAGGTGTGTGCATGTGTGTGAATCTGTGTTGTATGCATGTGTGTGTATGCATGTGTCTATCTGTGCACACATGTATGCATGTGTGTCTGTCTATCTGTGAACATGTCCACATGTGTACATGTATATGCTTCCGTATGTGTGTGTGTGTTGGAGGTGAGAAGACAGCTTGTCCTCTAAACAACATTTGCTGTTTTTACTACTTTACACATAGAGGTTAGTGGCCTTTAGCACACTCATATTATTAGTAATACTATTTAATTATGTATTCTTATTTTTAATTAGTGTTTGTGTATGTGTCTGTGTCTGGGTATAGACACACGAGTGCAGTGCCCAAGGAGGTCAGAAGAGGGCGTCAGATTCTCTGGAGCTAGAATTAAGATGTTTGTGAGCCTGATATAAAATCACAAAATCACAAATTTGCTTAAACATGATGTTTAATTTGTTTTGCTGAGAATGAATTTTTTGTTGTTGTCTTTGTTTTTTGAGGCAGGGTTTCTCTGTTGTAGCTCAGGCTGTCCTGGGACTCACTCTGTAGACCAGGCTGGCCTCGAACTCACAGAGATCCACCTGCCTCTGTCTCCCAAGAGCTGGGAGCAAAGATGTGCACCACCACCACCCAGCTTGAGAAGGATTTTTAAACTTGACTGTATGGTTCTCAAGTGTAAACACTGTAGATGAAAGTATGGTTCAGAGAAGCCAAAATCTGGACACTTCGGCATTGTTGTTGGTAGCATTTAGAGCATGAAAACTCTTTGGAGCCATATAGTAAAGTTAAAAATTGGCATACTCACAGCAGAACAATTCCACTCCTGGGTAACAGACCCTAAAGGAGTGTTTTTCAATCAATAGATTACAAGTCAATAATGATCCATGAAATCAATTTAAAGAATTGAGATCAATAGCCTTTAATTTTTTTTTTAAACACCAGAGAGCCTTGTGAGTACAGGACAGGTCAGGTTATCACATGGAGTTGGCTCCAGTTGCATCCAAAGTGGCAGGCTCACTCCGTGGGTGTCTGTGGCATTGTAGAATGCACATTTTGCTCCAAGTTGGAAAGCCTTGCAAAGACCCTCCCCATGTCCTCCAGAAAACACCTTCCCTCTGTTCCCCAGAAAAGATGAACGAGCTTTTTTTTTTTTTTTTTACCAATTGTAAATTGGTAAAATTTAAATATAAAAATATTAAATACAACTCTATCTACAATATCTACAGATATCTACAATATCTATCAAAGCTAAGAATTTGAATAAGACAGTCAATGGTGGTATTTACACACGCAGAGCTATTGTGACATATTGTAATGAAGCTTCCTGGTTACTTACACAGCTTATGTAAACCAAAGAAACAAAATCTCCAGTGAGAACGGAAAGTCATGGACTACATCAGATATTGTGCCTTTCCAATAGAGGTCAGAGGCAATATACTAAAAATAAATAAAAACAACCCAGGCACAGATTTCCCCAACTGGAGTGCATGGGGTCAAATCTCAGTCCTGCCACCCATACACCATGTAACTTTGAGAAAAATTCATAACTTCAGTGCCTCAGTTTCTCTATCTGTAAAATAGAAATAAGAACCTACCTAATGAAGTTTTAAGATTTAACCTCACAGAATAAATAATAAAGAATCAGCTTTGGAGAAAGGGCAGAGTCTGAAATATTTTAGGTCTTGCATTGGGTGACAGGCACACAAGCACTAATTTTACTTATTCCTTACTGCTTTTGCATGCATCCGATACTAAATTTGTCAAACAAAAGCAAGGTTCTATAAACAGGCTCAGAGTAAAGCCCTTAAGGAGGTGAGGATGCTATCTTGTGCGGTTTGTACCTGGTTCTCAGCTTGTCACCGGCAGTTGCAGAACAGTTCTGGATCAGACCCAAGACTGGGTTTTTCTTACACTGCTTGTTGTACTGAGCCAGCAGTTCCCGCGCCACAGCCTGCACACAGAGAGTCTATCACACATCAGCCATGTCTCACAGGTTAGGCCCTTTCAGCACCCGCAGACACTGTGGCCAGATTAAATTCGCCTGCCATTAGTAAACTTGGGAAGAAATAAACCTAAGACCCCATCCTTCCGGGGGCCTCCGTGTCTCACGGTAGATGTTGGCATTTACCAGACCACTCCGATCCCTCCCCATGGCGGAGCCCTAACTCTGAAGCACTCTCTCTCCTGGCTTCTGTCAGCCTCTCGCATTAGCCTTGTGACCAACCAGTCCATGCACCATGCGAAATCTGCTTACTTCTGTGGCCCAGACATCTCTGTTCCCTTTTCTGCCGTTGACGTTCTTAGTGATTAAGTCTTTGGGGAATTACTATTAAAACATGCAAACAAAGCAATCTATCAATATCCACCCCTCCCTTGACTTTAAAGTTATAATTTTTGTTTCAAAACACTGAATACTGTTGCAGATTTGTTCAAAGATATCTGTGGATCACCCACACAAGAGGCTCAGCAGACAGTTCACAGCCAGCACTGACCAAGCCCCTTAGCAAGAGTGAGCCCAAGCAAGACCAGATGAACCATGTTGCCTAAGCTCAGGCTGAACTTCTGACTACAGAGTTACACACTAAATGGTTATCAAGGCACTAAGCCAATGAGTGCTGTTTCATCCTTTTTCAGCTATCAAATTTTCATTATTTCACGACAGCATACATGATCTCTTTGTCTCTGTGTGCGTGTGTGTGTGTGTGTGTGTGTGTGTCTGTCTGTCTGTCTGTCAGCTTTGATTTTTTATGGGTTCTGGGGATAAAATTTCAGGCCCAAATATATGATTTTGTTTTGTTTTTACTTATTTTACTTATTTAAGTTTCTCAGGCTGGTGTCAGACCCACAATCCTCTGGCCTCTGCCTGCTGAATCCCTTGATTGTAGGACTGCACCCCAGGCTCTGCACTGTTGAAATGCTTTTACATGTTTTGTATGTATGTGATATATGCTTCTAATCACAACAGTACCACAAGTGATATTTTGGTTTTCATTGTGACATAGGAATCTACTTATTTGTTTAATATCTATATAATATTCTGTTTGGACAAGACTTAACTAATTAAATCTTCCCACTCAATAGGATACATAGGTCACTTCTAATTATATACTGTCATAATAAGCTTAATATTTTTTAGTGGTGTGTGTGTGTGTGTGTGTGTGTAGTACACTTATCCATGTGTGGGTGTGTGGAAGCCAGAAGTCAATGTCAGGTGTCCTTTCTTATTTCTCTCTATATTGTGTGTGTGTGTGAGAGAGCGAGAGAGAAAGACAGAGCTCCTCATTGAAGTTGGACCTCACCATTTTGACTGGGATGGCTGACCAGTGAGCCCCTGGGATCTGCCTGTCTCCACTCCCCTAGTGCTAGGGTTAAGATACAGTCACACTTAGCTACTTAGCTTTTACATTGGTGCTGGGGGTCTGAACACACGTCCTTCATGCTTACCCAGCAGACGTTTTGCCCACTGAACTGTCTCCCTATCCCTTAGACAGATAGCACCTTCCTTTTTTGATCACTGAATCTTCATGAAAATAAACACATGGGTTCTTAGAGAAAGCCATATTGCTTATGGGAGCAATGTTGAAAGGTGTGTGTGTGTGTGTGTGTGTGTGAGAGAGAGAGAGAGAGAGAGAGAGAGAGAGAGAGAGGGAGAGACTTTGTTAGCATTGGTGTATATACCAGATATGCAGTGCATGGGACCGCCTCAGTCAGCAGAGGACTACACTACCTCTAACATTCTACTACCAGCTACATTCAAGCACATGTAGGCTGTTAAGTTTCATCTAAGCTGCTGGGTTCTCTGGTGCCAGACTCTGGGAAGATTAAGCTGCCTGGTGAAGGAGTGAAGGCAGAGGTGCTTTAGGTCAGCACACAGTGACTTGGCCATTCTCTCGTTTCCTACCACATAGCAGTCTGTAATGTTCCCAGCTGTAACTGGTGCTTAAGCCTGGGCTATAGTCTGCATTTGAGGCCGCCATGGTAATACCGTGCAGAGATGCAGGCACTGCTTTACTGTAAACAGATTTCAGGACCATCAGTGGGTAAAGACGCTCACCGCCAAACCTGGTGACCTGAGTTCAACTCCCTGCATGGTAAAAGGAGAGGACCAGGGGCTACAAATTGTTCTCTGACCTCCAAATTTTCTTGCAGGAAGTAGAGGAAGCCCTGAGTGAGTGAAGTCCTGAATGAATGTGTGTTGTTGACATAGGCACAACCATGCCAAGCGCACCCCAAAGCCTCAGATCCATGGGAAAACGGCAACGCCTTCCTGCCAGGGTGGGGCTTGGCAAAATACAAAAGCCTTCCTTTGGGGTATGAGGGTTGATAGTGTGGGCAGAAAATGTCCACCATAGCTTACCCCTGCCCCACCATGTTTACGACCTGAAGACTGCTCTCCTGAAGAGACTGTTCCTGCTGAGGTTAGCCAAGCCTGCCTCCTTGACCCAGCTGTGTACAATAAACCCAGACTCCTTGTTTATCTGAATGCGATAGCCCTGCCTCCCTGTTCAACTCTATACAATAAACACACTGAGTTTCTGGGGTACAGTTTCTCCATCAGAGAGTCCAGTTCACCCAAACCCAGGATTTCTGTCTGTATTTCTTTACTCTGTTATTTCTTTAGTCACTTACAACTCCTCACCAGGTGAAGTCCTTGGAGCTGTGCAAGGACATGACGTTTTTGTTTGGTTCCTTGAAGCATTGTCTTGAAACTTTTAATTTATCTCTTTCGGGGCTGGAGAGGTGACTCAGTGGTGAAGAGCACTGGCTGCTCTCCCAGAGGACACAGATTTGGTTCCCAGCACACATATAGCAGTTCACAACCATCTGTAATTCCAGTTCCAGGGGATTTGACACTCTCTTTTGGCCTCCAGGGATACTGCCCACACATGGTACACAGGCATAGACACAGCCAAACATACATATACATAAAATAAAACATAAATATTTTCAAAAATAAAGTTTTATCTTTAGATAAACTACATGGCCCAAGATTTTTTTCTTAGGGTCATAAAGGGGTGAAACACAATACAGAGTACAATGCATTAAGTCCAATGGGCTTGCGGAGTCACTGTATTATGGGGTCAAGCAACATGAACATTTTTATAACAGCTGCATCTATATAAAATAAGTGTGGAAATCAAACATTTCCAATGGTGAGAGAAGCAACTAACTCTAACTGGAAGTAAAATTAAAAAGACACAGCAGTCAAGTTCAGTTTCACCAATGTATCATCAAGACTTAACATTACATTTTTGTTCTTGCAAATCTGTCTAATTTATGATTGTTCCAACTCAATCTCCCTCTGGCTCCAAAAGCAACGTCATTCCACCTATTCAACAGTCGCCGTTTCTGTTCCTGCCCACTGCAGTTTTCCCTGGATTTAGTGCCATCTCAGCACAGAGCACATGTTGGCTGCTGTGTGGTCTCCTTGCTGCCTGGAACATAGGTACCGGGAGGGCTGATGTGTTTACCTTCAGCAGCAGACAACGAGCAACAGACTGGGGAGTAGAGAAGTCATTCTCTTGAATGAGTGAATGAGCAACTTCCCTTCCCGCTTTCTCTCCTTCTCTCCATTCCCTCAGTAACACCCTCTAACTCTGTCACTATTTAAACCTTTCTGATTTAAGCAACTTAAATTGAGAATATTAAGTCAGCCTAATTAGAATTAAAATTAGAGTGACATAATAATCAACTTCTTCCTGGTAAATTTAAGACAAGAGAAACTGCCCCCCTGGCTAATACCACAAAAATAGGCAACCCACGGGGTTGGGCTCATTTTCTAGGTCATGAGACAAATCAATATGCTTTTCAAATGAGTTATTTTGTGCTGCTGATGCCTACCTGACTCTCCTGTCACTGTGGCACATACCCAACAAAACAGTGGAATGGAAGGGTCTGTTTGGGCTCACAGTTTCACAGCACAGAAGGCAGAGCCTCCAGCATCATGGTGGCCAGAAGGTAGAGGCAGGGAGTGTCTCACTAGCTGGCTTTCTCCATCACTGTCATCCCATCAGGGCACCTGGACTAGGGGATGGTACATTCAAGGGTCTTCTCTCTTGGTTAATCTTCACAGGCATACCCAGATATGTTTTGATAATCTTCCAGATGCCTCTCAAATCCAATTTAGTAGACAGTCAAGATTGATCCCCAGGTTAGTGATAGAAGCTCTCAGCCACTGAGATTTGGAAGCTGGGCTACAGCCTCTAGGTTCAATACTTTATCAGACAAAATAACAGATGAGGCCAAGATGGACCAGATCTCAGCTAAGCGTGCAGCTAAGATGAACTTTCCGACCTGTGGGATATGCTCCCAAAGATACTAGAATATGTTATGTTTTATATTTTTATCATATATACACTATTTTTGCAACTTTCCATTTTAAAACCATCACGGATTCACAAGAAGTTACAAAAGTAAAGTAGTTCAGAGAGATTCTGTCTAGTCATCACCCTAAATGCCCCTGGAAAGTGACCTCATATATAACAATAGGGCTTCTTAAAACCAGGAAATTCTGCAACATATTTATTCACTAGGATTTTTTTTATAGTTGAAATTTCATTATTTAAAATATATCCTTTTATAAAATGATTTTTTTTAATGCAAGTAGTCACATCTTTATCCAATTCTGGAGTAGTCTATAGTTGTACACCTATTGTGTTGCTCAAGAAGGAAGACACAGCTCCAAACTCTATCAGACCTCAGCAGAGGGAACCACCTGTCATGGCAGGCACCATCCTGGACAGGGGAAACCTGAGCATCTCATCTCAGAGGTTTTTATCAATACCTAAGCTCCTCAGGTGTATTATTGACAGCATGTGCAGATCATGAGCAATCAAACATTTTTTACATAAAGCCAACACCTGCAGGCAATACAAAATGCCAAGGCCTAGGCAGCCCTTTTCCCAACAATGCACAAAACAATCATTTTAAACAAAACTAAAAATAAACTTCTGCAATAGTTGTCCTTATACCAAATCTCTTTCAGGGAGGTTGTGATACAGTTTCTGTCTGGGATTGTGTCTGTGGTTACCTACTCAGCTCTCTGCTTATAAATGTGAGGACCCTATTTTCCTGCGTATCTGCCCAAGAGTCCTGACTGAACAGTCAGACCAGACATCATTTTCTTCTTGAAAAAAAAAAAAAAGTCCCATATACAGGAGGAAATAAGCTAATTTGTAGCCAACATTGAAGACTATGAGTGTGAGTGACTGTACAGAAAGATGATATCAGAAACACACATTTACAATAAGTATCACGTGCATCCTGGAACACCGATTGTGTAACACCAATAAAATTTTTTCTTTCTTTCTTTTGTAAGTCAAATCGCTTTTCAAGGCATCTACGAAGGAACTTTGCATTTCCACATGCTCAGGATTTCACTGGTTCCTGCCAGGTACAGTGAAACTTGGATGAGAAAGTCTTATGGGGAGGGTTTGTTGCCAAGGCAAAAAACATTTGGGCCAATGAGAATAGAATTAATATGACTCTAAGGAGAAACTTGTAGATAATCACCTAGAAGGGAGAGACAGGCAGTAGGGCTGCAATGGAGTCTGCGCTGTGTGTACTCGAGGCTTCAGAGGCCCAAATCGTGCTGCAAGCACAAAATAAAAAGGAGGAGTTCTTTACTAACTTCTAGATGGTGGCAAGAGAACAGAAAACTAAGTGGGTCCTTCTGCTCGCGGGCCTGGGCTACTGCCTGGGTGTCACCCTCGAAGCTGCACCCGGTCCTAGGAGCTTCAGTTAGGATTGTTGTGGAGAATCGGGATCTGTTGTTAACAGTTAGACAGCAAATATTTCATAACGTGTATGCAAAAGCATCTTTGTCCTTACTCAACATGCACATGGAGCTGAGCCTCCTATGTTTTTGTCCGCTGTAGCAGCAACCCTGGGTTCCTAAGGGGCAGCTTGGGGGTCATCTCGCGTGTGAAAATCAGAAAAGGACAAGTAGGTGTGATTCTTCACTGGACACCGTAGTGGACTGCTTCTCTTAGTCTCCACCCACGGGAGACTTCTTTGAGGGGAGCATTCAGAATCCTCTGGTGAGAGGAGATTGGGTGGAGAGAGAGGGGAAACATAAGAGGAAGAGGAGGAATAAAGGAAGGTGGAGAAGGGAGCTGAGGAGAGACAAGTGAAGTTATCTGAAGTTTAATGCGTCAGCAAACTGGTGTGACATCCTGAGCAATTCCTGACCCTAAACATGTGCTTGGCTTTTTAAGCAGAGGGACATGGATGTTTAGATCTAGCAAAAACACACACGTCAGTAGAATGTGAGCGATGAGATTTGTGCTATTTTTAGCTAAGTCCGGACCCAATTTACCTTTTATTCTCTGTTTACTCCTGATTAAATGAGTTGCATCTTTGTAAACTTTTTTTCTTTTCTTTTCTTTTCTTCTTTTTTTTTTTTTTTTTTTTTTTAGGGGAATAGCTATTTTCTGCGGTTTGGATCTAGGATCTCAAGCTTTCTTTGTTTGGGGGCTAAAAGGCAAAGAGTGCGCCTGTTTTCTTTAAAGCTGCAGTCGCTTGTAACTGGACTCCTAACAGAACTCCACCCCTTCCGGTTCCTCTTCTTACGGCAGTTACTGAGAAAGATCCTAAATTGTAACATTTAAAAAACACTTTCTTATTCTCTAGAACTCTCTTTATCTGAGCCCTGTTTCTGCCTGCTTTCTCTATCATCAGCTTCCGGAGCTCACGTTTTCCAGTCACCAACTCTGTGCTCACTCTTCCCCTGTCACCACCCAATTGTCCTTTCCAATGGACACACTCTCTTACATACCTCCCTCCAAGCTGTTCCCAGAAGTTCAAGTGGCATGTAACCATAAGGAAGGCTGCACAGCACAAAAAGCATCTTGGCAAAGCACTCCCTTACACATCTTAATGGTGTCCTTCCTACAGCCCATCACATTTATGAAGTGCCTACTATGTGCATGGTATATACTGCTTATGTTAAGTTTAATGCAGACTATAGAGATTAATGAAACACATCTCTCTCTTTGGAGCTTCCGTGTGGATTTGAGAAGTCAGAACATGCACACTGAACTGGTGGGACCAGCAGGATCATGACAAACCAACAAGAACATGACAGGCCCAGAAGTGCAAGAAGCAAGAGTAGATCCTCTCACTGTGAGGAACAGAGGGCACTTCAAGGGATAGGGAGAACTGATCTGAACTTTAAAGGGCAGAGAAGCTTCTCTCCCTCTCTCCCTCCCTCCTTCCTTCCTTTCTTCCTTCCTGCCTTTTTCCCTTCCTTCCTTTATAATTCTTTATGCCACATTTACGATGGCATATGCCACATTCTCCTCTGGGCATCTAGCAGACTCTGTCATAAACTAATTTAATGCCCAGGCATCTTTGGATATTGATTGTCTAGATAAGACAATTCTAGCAGGTTGCCAGACTCACAAAGCCAGGAAGTGCAAGGGTTAGAACTTAAACCAGAGTTCATGTTTTTAATAATTCTATACCCAAACTGCACCTACTATGTGACAAGCATAGTGACAGGTCCCAGGGTTCATAAAACATACAGTAACAGGTGAATACTGGGCTGATGGTAGAGACATAGCCCCATAGTAGGCATGGAGGTGACAGGTGACTCAAACAACATAGGCATAGAGAAGCACCATCCCTTCACACTTGACATCATCAGGTCAGGGAGAAAAACAAGACTTCCAGGTCTGTAGGGAGAATACTTCAGAGGGAAGAGAGGCTGGGAGAAAAGCACCTTTGACGTTTCCTGTTGGAACTTCTGATGTAGACTTTGTAAGTGTGATCATAGCAGTTATGGTTTGACACCTCTGCGTGTACAGGTCTGTGGAGCGCAGTGTAGCAGCAAAGGACAGACTCAAAGAGTTTGCCCAGGCCTTCACCTCCTTAGTCTTCTCCTTCCTCCCCCTCTTTGACCTTCCATTCCCCATGTACATGGGTCATACAGTCTGAGTTCTGCCACAGCACATGGCTCATACCTTCCACTGTTATAGCAGGGCCACACACAGCGAGCTTCACGGGACTTGTTCAGACTGCTCCTTGCCAGAGAAGTGCTAACATCTGACGACCAACCCAGCCCATTGTCCAGTAACCAAAGCCATCTTTGGTGCAGGGGACAGGCACAGAGCTGCTGTGCACAGGATGGCCACAACAACACAATTGCATCATACTGTGCACACAGCAGTCTATGGTAACACAGAGTACAATATACATACAGTCCTGTGTATATTGTGGTGATGTCCCCGTTTTCTAGGCAAAGGCCAAGCCAGAGATTTCACAATGTGAACAAAACAGCACCAGGCTGTCTAGCCTAAGTGAGCATCATCCCTCCAGCACCCCCTGCTCTGTAGCTTGTTACAATCACTGCCAATTAGGGGACTTACGGTCACTAGAGGCCATCTCCTGGGAACGTCCTGGGTCTACGGACAGGAACCTGTGAGGCTCAGTCTTGGTCCTATGCCCTCTCAGGGGGCCACAAACCTCTTCCAACAGTATCCAAAGCTAGCATTCAGAGTAGAAACTTCCATGAGAATTAGCAGCTTGGGAGACAAGCATCTATGCCTGTTATGTAAGTGGCTCTTGTCCTTCCTGGCAGATGGGCATGGTTTGATACCACCATGCCAGCCATCCCACATTAAAAAATACTATGCTCACCATTTGAAAAACTAGAAATTCTGGAAAGCCTGAACCCACACTTCCCAGGACAGCTATAAGTGAGAGCTGAACAGAGGCTGTAGCCCCTGAGAAGAAGAAAAAGACCTCAGATTATCTAACTCCCCACCACACTCTGAGCCCCCTGGGCCTACTGAGGTAATTAAAGGACCCATCTGGCCCTGAAAGTAGAGATCACTACTTAGTTATCTCCCAAGGACCCCCAGCATATGGTAAGAGGAGCCTGGAGTGTGATCCCCTCAGCCCTGCCATTACTGTTGCCACCCTAAACAGCCCACTCTGTGTGGCTGGCCAGTTCACCCTGTGTCATGGTGGCCAGCTTAGGATCTGCAAACAGCCAATGCAGTGAGTGGCTCCACACTCCACAGATTTTCATTTTTGGCAGAAAATGTTCATCCTTATCCCCAGCTTTCTGTGCAGCCAAAGCTCAAAGCTCAGGCACGTGCACTGTGACCAGCCAAAGAGACTGTAGAGGAATCCAAGTGAAGGATTCATTTGTGCATGGTGGAGGTGGGTGGGGGAGCTTCCTGAGGTTCTCCTCCAGATATGAAGTAGCTGCTTTGAGACTCAGGAAATGACCCAGGAACTACTATAGTGTTAGGTCAATGAAGCTGACCTCTGGGAAGAGGGTCATGCCTCAAGGGCAGATGGGATACAGACCTGGCTCTGAGGTCAGCATGGAGAATGATAGGTGTTCTGATGGTTTTAGCCACATTACCAAGAAGAATGCACTGGTAGTCCTACTAGCAATGGTTCAGACTAAACTCTCCAAAGCAAATGAGAGCCCTTCCCAAATTGTGGTCCCCTCATCCCCTACCCCATCCCTTCTCAAGCTTCCCCTTGTGGGCATGTTCCCCACTTCCGTCAGGTTCCTGTGTTCTCACAGCCAAGTCCTGGCCATGGTCACAACACCAATGATACATGTGTACAATTTTTATTACTGAAAATAAAAGTCAAATGAAGTCTAACATCTGTGACAAAATAAATAAATAAAGGGAAAGGAGACTATTGAAAGTGAATCCTCTCAAGTTTTCTGCAGCTTGAGTAATGTGGAAACCTTCCTGAAGAAAAAAAAAATCCCCCCTAGCAATGTTGACTTAACTTGTTTCAAATTATGTTACTTAAATATGCTCAAATATAAAACTAGATATAAACACCTTATGTTTATAGATCTGTCCAGCTATAAACAATAAAATTAAATACAAGTCACACTACAAACACCAACAAAGCTCGCATCAACGGCCCCAACAGCAAGAGGTAGAAGGCATTGTGGCAGGAACTTGGCCCTCCTAGACTGTGGCAGAACCCAGACTGTCTGCCCTTGGCTCTGCTGGCTGGGGAAGAAGGCCCTTTTCTCACCCTCTCTGTGGCCTGTGACGCCCTCCCCATAGCACACACCATACTGTCCTGCATCTCTTGGCTTTTGCTTGGCACAAACACATTTTCTTTTTACTTAATTGAACCCACATCTTTTCTCCCCTTATTGGTTTCTAGTGATCAAGGCATTGGGGCTTGGCACAGAAGAGTTAACAAATCTCACAGGCCCCCCTTAACACAGAGACACTGTCTGACATTTCAGTTACCCATAGCTAAGTCTGCAGAGAATATTAAATAGAAAATTTCAGAGACGATCATAAGTTTTGGTAATAACTATTCAGTATATTGTTATTGTTGTGCCATTATTACTTTTATCTAATCTTATTGAACCTAATGTATAAGTTAAATCTCATCATAGGTGTGTGGGTCCATAAATAAACATAGCCAGGGTTTGGTACTTTATATACTACCCATGGCTTTAGGCGTCCACTAATTGTCTCAGGATGTTCACCCATGAATCAGGGGAGGTCTCGTGTATGAGAGGGAATCACTTTACAAAGACAAAGGCTGGAAGCTCATGTGAGTCCTTGTTTGCATGGTTGTTATTCTAACAGTTGATATACCCTACTTAGACTATTTCTGTTTAGATTATTATCAAAATTAAAATATACAATTAACACATTCTTTGAAGGACCCACAGACATCAATTGTACAACAATGCTAAAATCAACCTCTCTGCAAAACTATTACAGTCTGTGTAAAAAATGAAGGCATTTCTCTGGAGAGCTGAGAAGCAAAGATAAAAGAGTGGCTTGGATTTGGAAGGTCCCCTTTCTCCAAAAGTATACACATGGAGTCCTTGAAGGGAGCTTTAAATATTTATATGATAAAACATCTGGTTTTGGAAACTGGGTGCCAACTTCATGTACGGGTCAATGGACTTGGAAAGAGAAAAACAATGCCTATTCTAACTACCTTGGCCAGCTTTAAAAAAAAACAAAAAACAAAACAACAACAACAAAAAAAAAAAACCATACTCCAAAGTCCCTCTAATTCCCAGAAAGGATGATCACATTTGGAACTGCTTGGATCAGCCCCTAGCCCTAAACAGATCTTGGAGAGATCCTTCTATGCATACACTCTACCTCCCTTCTGAAGTCTGTAGCTTGGTCTAAGGCACGATCTTGGCTGCCCTACTACACCATGTCCTTCACAGCCTCTGTTAACCAGGTCTCTGAGGCCTCTCTGGCTTCATTTCATACATCCCTTATTTCACACCTCTTATCTACTCCTAATTTCTCTGTTGTTATCACATTACAAGTGATTCTATGGTGTTTCCCATCTGTAAGTCTTAGGGGATGCTTGTGAACTATTTCCCCACCCCACCCTGGGCTCTGTGGATCAGGCAGATCCTCAGCCTTCTAGGAAGAAGGCATTTGATCCTCCAGGAAAACAGGAGCTCTGATCCACAGCAGTGGTCACCTGGCCCAGATCTTGTTGCCAACCAGATCTCAGTCATTAAGATGGGCTATGTGATTGAGCAGATCTCACCGTCGCTTCTAATTTGGGGGATATACTTGTCCTGATGTCGGGTCCCTGCCAGACGGCTGGGGTCTGTGAGATTGCTTTCTGTTCACTACAAAGTTCCATCTAGAATAGAGGGGAACTCCAAAACTTCAGACCAAGATACAGTCTTCACTGTCACTTCAGGTGGCCTTAAGGGTTTTATTCTAGTTCATGGTGTCTTACTTATCTGGGGAAAATTTTAACATTCTTTCTGCTATGGGAGAAGGGGAAGAATAATGCTAAAAGAAAGATAGATAGATAGATAGATAGATAGATAGATAGATAGATAGATAGATACGTACATATATACATACATTCCTACATACATACATAGATGTTCAATATCAGATATAGGTAGATTTACTCCCTTGGAAAGAATGTCTTGTCTGTTACTCCTCATTCCTTCTCTTTCCTTCCCTACTTTTTATGGTTCAAAGAGGAACTATATATTTTAAATTTTTTTCTTTGTTTTTGAGAATTTCATACATATACACATACATACATATACACACACACACAATGAAATATATCAACCCCTCATTTTCCTCTCCAATTCCTTCATGCTTTCCTTAACATCTCCCTTACCAACTTCATGTCTTTGCTTTCTAGGTTTGAGTGTATATGTGTTTTGTTTTTGCTTTTTGGGTAGTCTGATAAGTCCAGTTAGCACTGTTCATATGTACATGAATGTGGGACCATCCACTGGAACATGGGAAACCTACCTGTAGCCATACCCTCAAAAAATAATGATTCTTGCTCCCCTAGACACTATCCACTGCCAAAAATAGCTTCCCCATAAGGGCTAGGGTCAGAGATCATCTGTCTCAACTATGCTAAAATTTCAGCCAACTTGGTATTGTTTGGTCTTATGTAGGTAACCACAGCTACTGTGAGTTCGTGACAGAATGTTATGTCCAGAAAGGGATTGTAATAGTTCATAGATTTTGAAAAACTCAAAATCACATAAAATAAACTAAAAAGTAAAAGGCTTCTACTCAATGCTTTGCCTCTAATGTCTCACTCCAAAAGTGACAATTCTTCCATAGTTTTGGTCAAACTAGCAGGAGAAGCTTCTAGGCATCAAGGTCAAATAGATTCTCGTGTGCTCTTGA